>JAQMYF010000023.1:21107073-21133924 GCA_030014195.1 Neosilurus mollespiculum | reverse complement strand
TTCTGCTCTGGTGTAGTTTAATTCTGAAAGTAGTGGACTGTAGTTCTGCTCTGGTGTAGTTTAATTATGAAAGTAGTTGACTGTAGTTCTGCTCAGGTGTAGTTTAATTCTGAAAGTAGATGACTGTAGTTCTGCTCTGGTGTAGTTTAATTCTGAAAGTAGTGGACTGTAGTTCTGCTCCAATGTAGTTTAATTCTGAAAGTAGTGGACTGTAGTTCTGCTCAGGTGTAGTTTAACTCTGAAAGTAGTGGACTGTAGTTCTGCTCAGGTGTAGTTTAATTCTGAAAGTAGTGGACTATAGTTCTGCTCAGGTGTAGTTTAATTCTGAAAGTAGTGGACTGTAGTTCTGCTCTGGTGTAGTTTAATTCTGAAAGTAGTGGACTGTAGTTCTGCTTAGGTGTAGTTTAATTCTGAAAGTAGTGGACTGTAGTTCTGCTCTGGTGTAGTTTAATTTTGCTCCAGTGTATATTACTGTAGATAAAACACTGAGTTCTTCACAGTGCTGAAAGATCAAACACAAGCTTCACATATTAACTGTTTTGCCAACAGGAAACTGGCTAAGTGTGTAAGACATTTATTTTTTAACATAACAGTTTCAGTTTCTTCAATGTGTTGGAAAAACAAACAGGGATCATGTGGTTCTTGTTCTGGAACCGTGATGGGAACATGACTTTACATATTGTATTATTTATTCATTAATGCTCATTAATGTCAAACTCAGCTGTGAGTAGCTCATTAATTGGCTTTTAACTTGATTCTTTGATACAAATGCTCCCATGTACATTTTGCAGACAAACCTAAAGAAACACATTCTCACTAATATGTGAGCACGCCCTCTCTCTCCTTCACACTCACATACACACAAAAAAGTTATCAGACCTCTTCCTCGGAGCTGACCAGGCGTGAGGTCACTCCCGACGTGTAGATACCTCCGCTGCCGTCCTCGTGGATCTTTATGTTGGACTTCCTGCCAGGATCACGGGCGCTGTCAAACAGGTCCAGGATCTCTTCGTTATAGAGCTGCAAGGAGAGCACATGCACTATAACCCAAAACTGAACAAAGGTCAAAATTCGGAAGGTCAGAGAGGTCATCGGCTAACTTACAACAGCCAGCTAAACCTGATCATGATAAATACAGCTCACACTGGACACAGGAAGAGAATAGGTAAGAATCGTGTGAGTGATAAAGAAAAAGATCAAGTAAGAATGCATGGAGGACGACTGCCTACTAGGACATGTGATGAGGTAAAGACAGTGCCTTGTGAGTTACACCGAGAGCGCCTCTAATAGTATAAGGAGCCATAATATCAGCCCATTAAGTCTGACCCCAGGGACAGCCTCATTCATTTACAGCAACAGAGATGCTCTTTGAAAGATTCCCTAAATAATTTGCTGAGACAGACAGTCGGGGAGAGGAGAGGCACCAAGCACACCGCGCGTCTGCATCAGACTAAGCTCAGCTGCAGAGTTAAAACACAAGCATGCAAGCTTAAACTGATTACCCAGGCATCCTCAGTGTAGATGTGTGTGTGTGTGTGTGTGTGTGTGTGTGTGTGTGTGCTCTGTCTGGTCGATGACAGACCTCCCTGGGCTTTTCACTCAGACTGTCATCAGGTTTTCTGTAACCCTCTCCATCCTTTTTAATCAATTACCTTCTCACCCTGTCTGGCTCTTTTTCAACACACTCCTTTCTACATAGATGATGGGATTTCCCTCTGTATCCATTCAAACCCGAAGAAAGGCTTGCCTTTTCCCCCTGACCAAAACTGAGTTTAGTAGGAGGGATTGTAAACACTGGCATTTCATCTGTTTGGTTTACCAAAATTCTGACCACACCCATGGATGGATTTTTACCAAACTTGGTGGGGACACTACCCTTCCTATGTCCCAGAGGCGGTTTTATTTTGAAAGGTCAAGGTCAAAGGGGTCAAAGTTTCAGGGATAAAGTGCTTATAACCTAAACAGAGTGTGGACAGACATGTTACTGCGGAACACTAATAGGAAACCGTATATGGATTGCAAATGAGACAATTACCTTGGACCTTGAGTGACCTTGAAAGGTCAAACCGCAGCCATCTCATAAATCTTTCAAAAGAGAGGGGTTGTTTTTTTTGTTGTTAGTTTTTTTGGATAATTTGGTCACAACCATGTACCATAGAACATATGAACAAATGGGTCATTGAGACCAGTACCCATAAAGGGCCTATTTGCCACATCATCCATGCTGCATTGTGGCGGCACCTTGCACTCTCTGAGCACCAGTTTATTTTTTATTAGTATTATTTAATATATTATCCGATCTTTCACACAAAACATGTAACCAAGTGTCCTAATGACATCGAATCAATCATGACTTGATCCAACTGCTGAAGATAAGTGTTTAGAGACCCACTTTTTCTAAAGACAGTATGACTTTAGGGAAGCCCTGGTCATTTTCTCTATGGTGCACAGATGTCCCACCTCCAGAAACTGGGCGCTGACTTTAAACTCAGGCGGGTGCTTTCCGCTCTCCTGAGCCTCCATTTGCCGTCTCTGAATGCCCTCGAAGAGTTGATGCACGGCCCGTGGGATGATCCCCTGTTCATTCTCGCCCACGGCCACATCGAAGCCCGTGCCCATGGTGTACGTCTTCCCTGACCCCGTCTGTCACCAAGGAAATGTAAATAAACAAAAATGATTATTTGCACAAATGTGTGTAAACAAGGACAGAGAATAACAAACAGCATGTAGTTATGGAAACTTTTGTTCATAAGATCTTTTATAAGGAGTTTTCCCACTACTTGTATATTCCTGCTATTTTGCCCAATACGGCAAGTTGGAATGACCTAAAATCCGGACCACTCCTTATCATTTGCAGAATTATTTTTTTTCCATAACACCATGCCCGCTCAACACTCGGTAATGGGGTCCAGATCTAAATAGTCGAATCTGACTTTGTATTTTTACATGATACACACATTGACTAAGAAATAACCCTTTTCACTGCTTTAACAGCCTGCCTCTTTGACATCTCATCCATTTTTTCATTTCCCAGGTGCATTCCAGGACTGGAAAACCAGACTACAAAATGTCCAGCTTTTCCAGGAAGAGATATTTATTTTCTTGTACTGAGAAAAAAGAATAAATATTGCACATGTGGGGCTGTTTATCCCGACTGCTTCCCAATGGAGGCTGCAGCAATGAAGTGGAGTGTGTGATAAATTAGCCGGAGAGGCTCGGAGTCTACATACAGTGGCACTCAGCATAGCTGTCACAACATATTGACCTTTTAATGAGATCGGCCATGAGGTCAGTGCAGCTTTTACAGTGCTTCTGCTCTACATGCTGGAGAAATACGGGTCAAATGTAGCAAAAAGCCCCTAGCAAGCATTTTTTTAAAAATTTAAAAACGTTCAGCAGATTTAAATGCGCCATTTACAAGTTCTGCAGCTCATTGGAATTCCGCTAGGCGTGTTCTGTAAACGTTACCTGCCCGTAAGCAAACACTGTAGCGTTGTATCCCTCGAAGCAACCCTCGATGAGCTTGTGGACGCAGGAGCTGTAGATCGTCTGCTGCTGGATGTCAATGTCGAATACAAAGTCGTACGTGAAGGCCTTGTCTTTACCCAGCAGCACCTGCGGCTCACCAGGGGTCACTGAGGTGCAGATGTGGCAGCCCTCGATCTTTTCCTTCGCCATCTGAGGACGGATCCTGCCAGGAACATGGACATGTACAAACCATTACATATTATGAACTGGGGGGTCATAAATAAATAAATCTCACTTTTTTAATACTGTACAAGCTTTCAGAATATTTAAAGGTTAAAAATCCCATGCTTAAGATCCCATGTTGCCTAAAACAAGAAGTCACATGACTCATCTTTGGCCATTGATTGTTGTCGTTTCTCCTCACAGAGGCTAATCAACAAATATACAGATTATTTTATATACACCTATACAGTGTACAGTATCACACTAATCAACTAATATACAGTATATATTTAATATATACTACATGGGAATGGCACAATCTGATTGGTCCGCTTTCTCAGGATAATAAGCAACTGAATGAGGCGAAGTTTGATATAGGGAATTATTCGGTTGAGGGGTTGTTTTGGCCTCGGTGATTTACACTGAATAATTTGTATTATTATATCTATAATTATTATGAGATTGGTTGTGTACTACCGGTCTGTCTGTCTGTGTGTCTGCGACCATGATAACTCAAAAACTAATGAACAGAATTCCGTGAAATTTTCACCAAATATGGGTCTTAGGCCAAAGAAGACACTGTGTGACAGGGCAAGGAATCAGTAATCACCTACCATGCACCAGGAGAAAAAAAAAATACAGAGATTGAAAATAATTGTGGAACACAGAAATCCACTACCTTGGTGGAGGTCTGCACCCTCTGAATGCACTTCTAGTTGTCTTTGTAATCATTCAAAATATTTTCAAAGTAGACAGCCACGTTACTCTTTTGTGTATAAAACCTCAAGTGCAATAATTATTCAACTTATCTGATGGCAATAGTGCAATAATTCAGTTATTCCATGGCAACAATGCAATACCATGAATTATTCAATGGCTTTCCACCAAATCAGAAATGAGAAAACCTCTTGAATGAATAACAGACATTATCCACCTAGCAAACTTAAGATATGCTTGAATTAATTAAAAATTAAAATACTATAATCCATAAAAATCTTGTTTCAGTTTCCTTTTTCTTATGGATCCGTGTAATACACACTAAATACACCACTGCTTATTAAATACCACCTTGCCTTCGGTGAATAATTGTTATTTAACCCGCCCTTTGTTAAGAGCCATGACCTTAAAAGAAATCTAGAAAATTCAATCAAACCATCAGCCCATCAGGTTAATCAATGGCTCAGATTCATTAGCTCAATTAACAGAATTAGGTTTGAAAGTCCATCCTATTTTATTGACACATTACTTAATCAAACCCAGCCATCCAGCTCTCAAACTCATTATTAACCGCACAGGAAACCTCAACAGGCATGTAATGTGATCTATTATAAGAGTTTGATTATTTTCGGATTGGTGTGGAGTATCTGAGCCTACAGAACCCCCTGCTGGGTGGTATAAGCTTCTTACTCTGATGAAGCCAGAAGCAGATTTACTCACATCAACATCCCCCTTGTGCACCCAGCTGAGCATCCACCCCCTCCTTATACAACACACACACTCAGGTTTTTTTTCCCCCCAACACTGTGCCACGTGGAACAAAAAGGACACAAGACGTTAATCCTGTTGACACTTTCACGTGACGCACCGACTTTAGAAGACTGAAATATGTTTATTAGCAGATAACAGATGCAGTAATGCATGCACACTGGGGTTAACCCTTCCTCAAATTATCTGCCCAAAGAGCTTTGCCAACAAGGTTGCCAGGTACAATAAAAACATCCTTTTCTGGTAATTTTTTTACGCGGTAAACACTGTGCACACACATTTGTACTATCCCTATTTCCATCTATCCATCTGCTACACATCTAACAGTACCGTCCATCACAGATATAAAGAACTGTTCTTGACTAATGCAAAACCCCCCACCCATAGACTTTTCACCCACAGCGTTTTCACCGTGAAAAAAACTGCGACCTTAGCAACCCTGCTCGGCTTTACACACCCCCACAGGCCACACACAACCCTCTCCAAGCCCCTCCCCCATACTGCTGACTAGAGCAGTTCTACAGACATGAAGTTAAAGGCTTATCACCTCCATCACTGCCTTCCGATTGCAATACAATACAATACAATACAATACGATCTTTAAAGATGCTATAAAAGAGAGCCGAGTACAACAACATGGCCATGATGGAGCACCGTGAGGTCATTTTGCATGCAGTGATGGACTACCATCATTCGAGATAAAGCTGTTAGACTGAGTTATAGATTTCAATTGCAGAAGTGCTGCCAGTAGTGTGTGTGTGTGTGTGTGTGTGTGTGTGTGCTTGCTACATCCTGAGACCCAGAACACATTTTTAACCTACAGAGTGAGAACACTTCTGTAAACTGAAGACATTTTGGCTGGTCCTCACTTCTTCATAGAGTTGTCTGAGGGTTAATTCCTGGTTTTAGGATTCAGGTTAGCATTAGATTTATTTTGGATTGGTTTGCATTTTGTTGTGATGATTACGGTTAGGAGAAGTAGCTAGGGAATGTATTTTGCCGATGAATGTCCCCACAAAGGCGGCAAGAGGCATCGTGGTTAGCACATCCGCCTCACATTAAGAAGGTCCTGCGATCAAGTCCCAGCTCGGTTTCTGTGTAAAGTTTGCATGTCCTCCCCATGCTTGCGTGGATTTCCTCCGGGTGCTCCGGTTTCCTCCTATAGTCCAAAAGACATGCACGTTAGGCTAACTGTCTGTTCCAGATTGCCCCTAAGTGTGAGTCTGAATGGTGGTGTGTGTGGTGGCCCTGCAATGGACTGCTGAGCTGTTCAGGGTGCACCCCACCTTCACCCAGAGTCGGCTGAGATGAGCTCCAACCTCTTCGCTAATCCTAACAGGATTAAGTGGTTCGGAAAATGAATCAACGAATGTCCTCACAAAGACAGTGATTTGTGTTTCTAGTTGTACTTGCTACATACCGAGGACAGGAATATTTTTTTTGCCCCAGAGAGTGAGGATATTTTTGGGAACTGAGGACCTTCTGGTTGGTCCTTATTTTTTCTAGGGGCAGCTTGAGGGATAAGGTTTGTCTCTAGGGTTCGAGTTAGAATTAAGCATTTAGTGGTGATGGGTTATGTCGATGAATGTCAAGGACAGAAGTACAAGATTGTGATTGTGTGTGTGTGTGTGTGTGTGTGTGTGTTACATTGACAGCAGCTGTACTTTATGGGGTTATAACAGTCTGTGAAGGACAGGATGTTGGATCAGACACAAAACATGTAGGTGTTTGTTTCACCTAAAAATAAGATGCATGCTGGATGTCATTTGAAACTTATGAACAAACTTCGGACCCTCGTTCTCCTTTTAAAATTGATTAATAGATAAGCTTGACAGATGCAAAGATAGATCTATTGTGAGAGGAAATGAAGCTGTACACTAGCAGGTCTCTCACACACACACACACACACACACACACACACACTTTCTCTCTCTCTCTCTCTCTCTATGTGTGTTTCTCTGTGAGTGTGTATGTGTGTGTATGTGTGCTCAGTATACTGAGATCTGAAAGGAGTTAATGATTTCTACAGAATCTCTCAGTAGCTCCTTATAACCTGTTGTTGGGTCAGGAAACTGTCAGAGATACTGCTAAATAATTCCATTCCTAACTGAACTTTAATATCTATTTATGACTCTATGTTCACACTAGCAGATGACAAATCATTCGGAGGCCATTTTATTATACAAAAACTGAGATTCAACATTTAAGCAATTACGATTTTACTATGGCGGCACGGTGGTGCAGTGGTTAGTACGCCCGTCTCACAGCAAGAAGGTCCTGGGTTCGATTCCCGGGCTCAGGGCGTTTCTGTATGGAGTTCGCATGTTCTGCATGGAGCTGGGGCTCTGTGTGCATGTTCTCCCAGTGCTTGTGTGGGTTTCATCCAGGTAATCCGGTTTCCTCCCACAGTCCAAAACCATGCACAGTAGGCTAACTGGCTGTTCCAAATCACCACTCGGTGTAAGTGTGGAAGTGAATGGTTGTGTGTGTTGTCTCTGCAATGGACTGGTGACCTGCTCAGGGTGTACCCCACCTTCACCCATAGTCGGCAAAGATAGGCGGCAGCCTCCCTGCGACTGGGTTACTAACTGCTTCGTCCAACTAGGGTAGTAGGATCGCGGAGAGGCTGGAGGTGATGCAGACACGCTAACCACTACACCACCATGCCGCCCTGGAATATTTCATTCATACTGAAAATATCATTTAATTCGTTCATTAAGTCTGTGATTGAAATCTGGTTGCTAAATCAAGGTTACTGATGGCGATACTGCACAGTACATACAGATCTGCAGTAAGATCAAAGCCAGACCCAAACACAAATCCATGCACTAGTAATCCCTCTTGTCCTCTGGGAAACTGTCCATTTATCCCTCCTGGCAGTCACAAGCTGTTTCTGATCCCACCCCCTCCATCACTTTGACACATTCATTAGAATCAAACACTCCACGCATCATACTCCGCCCTGTTAAAAAAGTCGAGGAGCTCTTTAAAACCAAGGGAATGTGATTGTTGGGTCAAGATGGCCGATTTCCGTCCAGTTTGGTTTAATCTCCATAATATCCAACTGCACGCTAATCATATCTGAGGATCGGTTCATTACCACGAAATTGATGACTTGAGGCATCTTGTGACTTGAAACGCTCGGAAAATTAATTAAAACTTTCCCTGACGACTCCGCTCTTCTTTTGTTCATTGTAAAGCACGGTCCCTGAGGGACCCGCACCGTAAGGGAGCAAGGCTGTCACAGTGTTATCAGTGTTCATCTATAATTATTCATTCATTCACTTTGTAAGCCGCTTAATCCTAATTAGGGCTGCGGGGAGGCTGGAGCTCATCTCAGCCAACTCTGGGCAAAGTCGGGATACACCCTGAACAGCTCACCAGACTATCGTAGGGCCAACACACACGCATCCATTCCCACTCACACCTTGGGGCAATTTGGAACTGGCAATTAGCCTAACGTGCATGTCTCTGGACTGTGGGAGGAAACCGAAGCACCCGGAGGAAACCAACGCAAGCCCAGGGCGAACATGCAAACTCCACACAGAAACGCCCCGAGCCCAGGAGCCAAACCCAGGACCTTCTTGCTTTTAGGCGGATGTGCTAACCACTACACCACCATGCCACCCTATCTAGGATTTCATTTCAGAGCTTCATTCATATTAGTTGCACTCATTTGTCTGATGTGTGTTTGTATGGACGTGCGGGCACGTGGAGGAAACAGACTTCTGTAACAGGAGCATGCAGGACGCCATCAAAAGGCATTTCCATCGCCATATTTCTCATCGCTGTGGGATTCATGACCTCAGTCTTTTTGGTTTGGTGATGAAACATGAATGTGAGAGACACATGCTCCCTGTGCATGCGTACGTACACGTCAGGGTCACTTTGTGTGCGTGTGTGTGTAAGAGAGAGAGAGGAAATAAAATCTGGTGTGTCATCACTTCGCTTTCTGCATTTCCTGCCGATGAACTGCCATTTCCTCTTGAGTAACAAAGCAGCGACGACTGCCAAGCCGCAAATTGGGCTGCTCCTTGCCACTCACAAGGCTAACCATACCAACTGTTACACACGTTTCCTGTCCAGAGCGACTTTTTAAATAAATACTGGCCCACAGGTTTGTGTATATGTTTATATTCTAGTTTTTAAGAAGAAAATATAGATATTATAAAATGACTCCATGATGACAGTCTATTAGTCATAACTTTCTAGGAAGCTTATTTAAAGCACGTAAGCTGCAAGGGTGTGAAAACACAGGCCTGCATGATCAAAACAGGATCTGCGAGATGGACAGGACACGCGGCGCGGACACATAAACCCTGTGAGAGAGTTAGCTCAGGGAATAAAACTACCCCATGGATACTGATATACTTCTCTCTTGCACGGAAACCACTCGTATTCAGTTAAAGTTCAACGAGGCCTGTCTTCCTGACAACACTCGCTTGAAAAGCCTGGAGATAAATTCTGACAAGCCACCGAAGGAAGAAATGATGAGTTCATGTTCAAGTCCAGCTAACATGGTCTGAAAGTGGCAGCAATCAACGCAGCGTGAGTGAGGGGGTCACACTACAACAAAAAGCCAAAGTCAACCGAGTGGAAATTCCGTGACACCAGATCAAGCGGATTTTAGGATCACTTTAGCACCTCTTTCGCCGCATCTCATTATTAAAGATATAGCTTTAACAATATAATATCGTAAACAGTGAGGGCGGCACGGTGGTGTAGTGCTTGGCACGTCTGCCTCACAGCAAAAAGGTCCTGGGTTCAAGTTCCGCGCTCGAGCATTTTCATGTGGAGCTTGCGTGGGTTTTCTCTGGGTACTCCGGTTTCCTCCCACAGTCCATAGACAGTCCTTTAAGCTAACTGGCGGTTCCAAATTGCACCTAGGTGTGAGTGTAAATGGTTGTGTGCTTGTGTTGCCCTGTGGTGGTCTGGCGAGCTGTTCAGGGTGTACCCCGCCCTCGCCCAGTGTCAACTGAGATCACCATCGTCCCTGCAACCCTAGGCACCCCTTCTTTCCAAAATCAGGTATTTTGGAATTTTGGTATTTTCAGTGGGGTTTTTTTATGTTAAACTTTCACCTCAGTATACATGTTGGAATGATTTTTTTTTTTTTTTTGGTTCTCATTGCCTATAATAGCATTGTTCAATACATTTTTACCAAAAAATTATAGAGAAGTAATTTTTTACTTCTTTTTATTAGGAGCCCTTTTAGACAAAAGTGGTGGTGTATAATCTTCACTGTACACTACTGTATATGTGTATGTGTACGTAGTGTGTGTGTGTGTGTGTAATATTTTTATTAATTTTTTTTATGTATATGAGATTCAAAAGAGCCATAGTGAAGTGTGCAAGACCATTTTGTCAAGCTTAAAAAATGTAAAAACAAATGATAAAAACCTCAATTTAGTTTGCTTTTATGTTCCCGTGTAATATATACTACAATTATTCGCCTCAGGCTCAGTGAATATCAGTGAATCGTCCCCTCAGTGCGCCACCTGTTAATTATTATTGTTTAATAATCATGTCCTACATTATTAATAACATATCTCATCACCATACGACAATAAACACTAGTGATATACTGCATGTGGGTTGCTGCTGGTCTGGTGTTTGTTTTTCATCACCCCTTAAGTGCCCCAACACCACCCCATCCCCCCTCCCCACATTGGAAAAGCAGATCACCGGGTCACGGGGAGGGGCTCCAGCACAGGAACCTCACTGGGTTTCATTTCCTCTTTGCCCTGACAGCAGTGAGAGAGACTGTTCTGTACAGACTGTCATTACGCTTCTGTTTTTGCATGAGAAATGAATCAAACTGAAACCTTTATGCTGTTTTCACATCTGCACTACTTTCACCAGGTCTTTACTTCCAGTCTCTTCCATATTCATCTCATGGCCTGAGTTTGTGCACACACACACACACACACACACACACACACAGTCTGACCTTGCTGCACCCAGGCACCACACAAAACAATAGTTGATGACAAGAACGCACAGGTATTGTGCATTTATCCTTCAGCACATCTGGCTATCTAAATAAATTCGCACTGCCGAGCTGATTGGCTGACTTAGGGTCGCTGACTGAATTTCAAACACGGTGGCCTTGCATAACCTATAGGATCCTATCTCTCAGTGATCCCTGGCAAATCTCTCAGTTATCAGTCATCATTTAAAGTGTACCTGTGGTGAACTAGAGTTACTAGCTATTTAAAACGATCAGGATAAACATCAGCAGTTCCTTTTGGCAGCACCAGTCCGTGCCCGATTTTAAAGTACGCGCGAGTGTTACGACTCAAGGCATGCTCAGAGACATGTTGCCTTTCTGATAGTGACGCGAACTCGTTGGATTGGCTGGGCTACGTCACTGACTTGTGTAGCCTAACACATAATCGGTCAGAGCTGAGCTGCACAAACAACAAGAGCAGAAATCCTGATGACAGAAAAGCCGGTTGGCAAAACGTTAGCTGCATAAGCCATTTTGGATTTACCGTCACGCTCATCTCTGGCAACATTCTCATCCTCAGAGTCACTAGAATGTGACGTCTCACTGTCTCCACAATAGACGTCAACCCCGCCCAATGCGGGGAATTAACATCACTTCCGGGGAAAAACGACTGTTAACCCCCACAGTTCAGTACATGGCTAGCAATCCACGGGATAAAGTGTGTATCAGTTTTATGTCATATATGTTAAAATAAACGTCTGTATCGCTTAAGCGTATTACACACCGGTGGTACTCTTATTTTTATGGTGCTCTGAATACATAAATAAATCTTGCTGTAAAAGTACAAACCAAATTTTATTAATTTTCATTTTTAAAAATGTTTAAGATTGCACACCTTTTGACCACTAAAGCAAAAACATCCAGTGTGCAGCGGCTCGTTGAAAACAAACTTGTTTGTTTATCGTACTACTAGAGTCGCGAAAAGGCTGGAGCCTATCTCAGCCGACATTGGATGAAGGTGGGGTACACCCTGAAGAGCTCGCCAGACAGGGCAACACACAACCATTCACACTCACACCCAGGGGCAATTTGGGACAGCAAGTTAGCCTAATGTGCATGTCTCTGGACTGTCGGAGGAAACTGGAGTATATGGAGAAAACCTATGCAAGTATGGGTAGAACATGCAAACTCCAAGAATAGGCGGATATGCTAATATGGACGCCACCGTGCCCTGTCATGTCATAAGCCACAAATTTCTCTCAAACTTATTCAAAATGATGCTTTTGCTGATAGGAAAATTTCGAGAGCAAAAATAGTGTACACGGTGAAGGACTCGGTAGAACCGTGCGGGTTCTTCCTGTCTTTGCCGCTGGCTCTTGGACTGTTATCTCTGTTTAGCAACCCGCAGATTTGCATGAGCATGTAAAGGATCTGCGCACGGCCCACAACTCCTTTCAGGACACGGCTCGCCAGATACAGGTATGAGGAATGTGTGACAGTGTGTGTGTGTGTGTGTGTGTGTGTGTGTGTGTGTTCCGTATTCTCTGAACACTGAATACTCCGGTACTGGTTCAACATTCTAACAATAACAGAATTCCAGTATATAATAGATCTTTGTTTTAACTAGACAACGCACATGTACAGTACATACACTCCCAAACGTACACATTCAGCTCTACTGAATCAGCGCCGGGTTCTCCTGTAATGAAATGCTCACGTCCGGACGAGGATTAAATAAACAGGATTGAATTAGTAGAGCATTCTGTTTTAAACACACACACACTGGCAGAGCGGCAATAAACAGAGCACGCAAACACACGCACACACACGCACACACACGCTTGGCTCCTACACAGTCACCAATCGTCAGAATCCCATTACAGCATCATAATGTCATAACAGGGCGGCGAGTGCCATCTCTTTCACACATTCACACACGACTCCTGACACACTCGCACTAAAGCAGTGCTCCGAAGCCAAATGGTCCATCAATCTTGCCTGTATTTTGGGCAAAGCGCCCAAGAGGACTTTAATCCTTGGCTCAGCACTGCGTTTCTCCCCTCTGCTATTATAAGGGTGGCAGTGTATGCAGGAGCACATTAAAATAGGGCGTTAGCAGTAATGACCAACATTACAACCAACAACAACAACAACAACAACAACAACGCTTCAGGAAGGTTTCTACTTTTTATTTGATATTTAACCCTTTCTGGAGGGATGAAATCCACCATCTTCACTGCTTTTCTGTACTTTAAAACTACTCTCACGCACTCACTCCTATTAGGGTCGCTGGGAGACTGGAGCCTATCTCAGCCAACATTGGGTGAAGGCGGGGTACATCCGGAACAGCTTGCCAGAGCATCGCGTTGCCAACACACACACACACAACTACTGACACTCACACCTAGTGGCAAATTCGGAACATCCAATTAGTCTAACGTGCATGTAACTGGACTGTGGGAGGAAACCGGAGTACCCGGAGGAAACCCACGCAGGCATGGTGAGAACATGCACGCTCCACACAGTAACAGCCGAGTCCAGGAATCGAACCCAGGACCTTCTTGCTGTGAGGCGACGTGCTAACCACTACACCGCCCTGCTTTACTGTATTATCTCACAAAACAAGTTTTGACAGACATATTGTTTATCACCAGTGTTTATTTTTTTACCAGTTTGCCAGTCAACAAACTGCTGACCACACCTATGGAAGAATTTTTATCAAACTTGGTGGGAACACAACCCTCACTGAGTCCCAGTGATTATCTGATTTTGGAATGTTAAGTTCAAAGGTGAAGGTCAGCACAAGATCACAAAGTTTTGGAAATATGGTAAATTGAAACTGTTTATATCCATGGAGCAATGAGGGACAGACAGGAAACCATATACAGGCTTTTAACGCTGGCACAGTCACCTTCGAGCTTGAAAGGTCAAAATCAAGGTCACGGATTTTGAGCACTCATAACTTCAAAACAAGGGCCGATAGACATACCGTCACTATGGAACATTAACAGGAAACAATATATGGAATTTTTTAATGAGACAGTTACCTCCGACCTTAAGTGACCTTGAGAGGTCAAACCCCGGTCATTTTGTTTAAAAAAAAAAAGTCTTTTTGATTTAAGAGGTGGCTCACGTAAACCGTGTTCACGATAGTTTAGTGTTTTTAATGTCACTGTGCATGAAATCACTACAGACTCCACGGTTCAACCAGGTGACGTGGACGTCACTCTTAATTCTCCAGATGTGCATAAACTGGTATAAACTGGTTTTAAGAGTGTTTTTCGACAGCCTGTCAAGTACATGATCATCTCTGCCTTTTGCTGCAGTTCAGTACCATCTCAGTCAATTTATGCAAAAATCTACAGCCTTGTCTGTTCACTACCCACACTGAACCGCGCGCACACACACACACACATATATACACACACACACACACACATCAGGAGTACTAAAAGAAAAATATTGCAGGAATATTCCACTCTTAATAACATGCTTTATCAAATATTATTATTCTAATCCCTTCCCTCACTCAGTTTCTCACGCTTTCTTGTATACACATTCACTCTCTCTCTCTCTCTCTCATCTCTCTCTCTCCCTCCCGCTCTGTTTCTCTCTCATATCATCTCGCTCTCTGTCATATCTCTCTCATCCCTTTCTCCCTCCCTCTCTTTCTTTCTCTCTCTCCCTCATATCATATCTCTCTCATCTATCATCATGCTATTTCTTATTCTGCAGATGGAGACTGATAACACAAATGTTTTCATAGACTACAATTATTTTAGCCACACACACATTCATATATAAAACTCTAATATTTTGCCTCTAGAAAACACACACACACACACACACACACACACACACACACACACTCCATAGAGCCATGACTATCAATCATACAAATTAATGCACATGCAGAATGTGGCAGACTGACTGCGTGTGTGTGTGTGTGTGTGTGTGTGTGTGTGTGTGTGTGTGTGTGTATAAAGGTGGACTCCAGCTGAGAGGGATGTACTGTTCAGGAAGCGATGTTAATCGGAGACCCGGGGGGCTTTTTTCCACCCCTCTATGCTACTGTCCTTCATATTTCATTAACAGCAGTGTGTTTTAAAGTGTGTGTGTATAAGAGAGATTGAGACAGACACACAGAGAGAGAGAGAGAGAGAGAGAGAGAGAGAGAGAGAGAGAGAGAGAGAGAGCCCTTAAACTTTCAGGTCTGATTAAAATGAAAAGGTGTGTTGGAATTTGTGTGTGTGTGTGTGTGTGTGTGTGCATGTGTAGGCTGGGTCAGTGTGTGTGTGTTGGGTTTTTTTTTTTTTTTTTGTGGACTTGTGTGTGCTTGTGAGTGCCAGGAAAGAATCAGGGTGGGCCATGTGACAAAAATACTGTGAAATATATATATATAATCATCATTATCATCATCATCATCTCCTCCAGGTACTCCGGTTTCCTCCCACAGTCCAAAGACATGCGCAGTAGGTTAATTAGCTGTTCCAAATTGCCCCTAGGTGTGAATGTGAGTGTGAATGGTTGTGTGTGTGTGTTGGCCCTGCAATGGCCTGGTGAGCTGTTCAGGCTGTATCCTGCCTTCGTCCAGAGGTGGCTGAGATGGGCGCCAGCCTCCCCACGACACTAATTAGGATTAAGCGGCCTGGAAAATGAATGGATGAAAGGATCATCATCATCATCATCATCACTACATACAGATCACAGTCAGGGCTTTAAATAAACATTCATCATCTTGGAGGATCCAATTCCTTCTGATGAAACGGAAGTCAAAAGACAAAATAATTAGAGTCGGTAATCACGTACTGTGCTTAAAGCTAGCTACATTTTAATGAAGTGGTGGTGACAACTAGCTAGTGAGACTTTCACAAACACAAATAACCAACCTTTACTCTAGACTTACAATTTATTCACAATATTTACTAATCCCAAGCACACTGCTACTGCTACCGCTCTAGCTCTGAGCACTCTTATGCCAACTTTACGTTTGAGACGTCCGTCACATTCCTTACTGTTTCAGCATCAGGCTGTTAGTTACGAGGTTCGACCATGTGGTTTAAAGACATCTCCCAGTCACATGGAGAAGCCGTGCTTCTGGGCGGGACAATTAAAGAGCACACTACCCAATAAATATCGAGAACATTTCTACCCAAACACTCACGCGTGTCAACTCGTGCATCCAGGCACCACCCAAATTACATATTAAACGTCTGTTTCCTTCATCGAAATGAAAACTTACAAGAAAAATTTCACCCAAACACGCCTGGCATGCTTCTAAATGATCTTTCTGTGTTGAATCCCCAGAGCAAACTGAAAATAGGTCAGACAGGTAATGAATAGACGCAGTGGGAGCCCCGTCGCCTTCCTGCAGTGACCCGCGATGCCCAATACAGGAAATAATCGTACCATGAGTCGTTACAGTGAGATGGTAACTGGAGCCCAGGGACAAAAAGTCAGCCTGATATCCAGCTGATAAAATCTGTCTCAAAAATCAAAGTGGTTTATTAAAGCTGTGCCACATTGGAATGAAGGTTTCTGTTTCGACTGTGACTGGAACCAGACGTGGAGAACAGCAGCTGATTGCGGATCATGAGGTGAAACCACACACAGTCACAACAGAACAACGACAGTGCGATCTGAGAAATCACTTACTTCTAATATAATTTACTACAAGGTAATAATAATTTCAGGGTGGCACGGTGGCGCAGTGATTAGCACGTCCGCCTCACAGCAAGAAGGGCCTGGGTTCGATTCCCGGGCTCGGGACGTTTCTGTGTGGAGTTTGCATGTTCTCCCCATGCTTGTTTCCTCCGGGTACTCCGGTTTCTTTCCACAGTCCAAAAACATGCACGGTATCCTGATTGGTGGTTCCAAATTGCTCCTAGGTGTGAGTGTGAATGGTTTATGAGTGTCAGGCCTGCAATGGCCTGGCGAGGTGTTCAGGACGTACTCTGCCTTCGCCCAGAGTCGGCTGAGATAAGCATCAGCCTCACTGAAACCCTAATTAGGACTAAGCGGCTTTCAAAATACATGAATGAATGATTTCAGTTACAGTACACATGGTTGAGGCCTAAGGAAGGGGTGACAGCGCTGAGCAATGACTCTCTAAATGATCGGCAAATAGTTTGGCCTTTCGCATAATGGTCGCTTTTCTCTCCGGGACACAATATTGATCACATTGATTTTGTCTAAAAATAAATTGCAGCTCCATTAACACACACACAAACACGAAATCGCCTAGATACTCTATACAGAAGAAATCCAGTTTCAAAAGACACACACTGCTTTGTATAAAAACTACTCTGACGTTGCACCATAAACATATGAGCAGCATTAGGGCTTAATTAATCCGACAGTGAGCGATGGTTACAGCCAACCTTGCATCTAGACACACACACTGTCACACGGTAGGAGCTGCACAACAACGTCTGTCGCTGCAGACGCCATATGATCACCGACTCCCTCCTCCTCCTTCTCGTTCTCATCCACACCCAAGACGACTGGTCACAGCAGGCCGTCATATTGTATCTGATCCATGGTGGACGTTTGCTCGTCTCAGCCAGCTCCTGTGTCTTTGGGGAGTCCAGTCTCTCCCCTGAGAAGTGAAGGAAGTCGGCAGACGGCTCACTGGACTGATTAAGTGGTGGCAGTTGGTGGGCACGGTGGGAGGAGTAAGTGTAGTGGGCTGACGTGCTGTTTGTTCACCTTGCCTGGCAAGGGACTGGGCCTCACGCCCATACGTCTGCCGCACTGCATCGCCCAGGCACAGCAAGGGCAAAGAGAAGGTGAGAGAAGATGAAAGAGGAGACGCTTCTTCTTAAATTTTTACGGTTAGTCCATATGGAGCACTACAGCTTATAAGTTCCAGTCATCAACTCTTATACAAGATAGCAGTTGATTAGCATGCAGGACGCTAGTTACGAGCTACTTCACTAGATTGCAACTCTGTGTATCCATCAGCTCAGAGTGCATGAACACATGAGATACCAAGATAACACACACACACACACACACATGTGTGGCTTGCTCTCCTGAGGAAACCAACAAAGGATATCCTGTAGACTTCCTCAAAGCCATTAAGGCTAATATTTTATTTATTTATTCCACCATTTCATTTTGATGCAAAAACTCATGTACTTTATCATCACCATTCAATTTCCACCAAAAAATCTTTTTAGTCATGACTTGAGACTGCAACCGATTTAGCACCACTGTGACCAAAAGAGCGACCGGCACAGTGGTGTAGTGGTTAGCACATCCGCCTCACAGCTAGAAGGTCCTGGGTTCGAGTCCTGGGTTAGGGCATTTCTGTGTGGAATTTGCATGTTCTTCCCATGTTGCCGAGATTTCCTTCGGGTTCCTCCAACAGTCCAAATATATGCACATTAGACTAACTGGCTGCTTCCAAATTGCCCTTAGGTGTGAGTGTGATTGTGTATGATTGTGTGTGTTGGTCCTGCGATGGTCTGGCGAGCTGTTCAGGGTGTACCCAGCCTCCCCGCAGCCCTAATAGTATTAAGCAGTTCGTCAAATGAGTGATTGACCAAAGAGATGAAGACAAAGTTCTGCCACAGTGAAAAGGTTTATTAAAATCTCAGAGTGTGGGCACCGCCATGATGGTCATGTGATGCTAGAATCAGATTTACCACGGCTTGATTTTGACAGATAAAAAGTCTAGCATGTTGGAACTGATCCCAGCATAAAATCCAGTGTCATGGTCTCCTCTTGATTCCCACCGAGTTCCATGCGGTCCGGCTCCGCCCTCCAGCAGCACACGAGCCTCATTTTTAGTGCTTCAGGGTTTACAAGGCGGAAGAACTACAGCGCGCCTACAGCTCCTCCCAGGAGGCTCAGCCAGGGTTGTGGAATATGTTTTAAAAAATCTGTGAACATAAAAATTAAAAATGAATGGCCTGACCAGCCACATGTGATGGCATCTGAGCGCCAATTAGTGGACTATATAAACGTGATTAAAGCCCGAAACAATGCGGAGCATTCAGGTTGGTCCTGGTTATCAGCAGCATCACTTTGTGCCCTGTGGTCGGTATGTACCAATAGTCTCTAGTGTGTTTACCCTCTCTGTGTGTGAGTTTAATGCTTTAGATTCCTGTTCTCCGAGGGGCTCCTGACTGGCGCATCGACAAGGTGTGTGATTATCAACCTGGAGATCGCAAGCTGGAATCCAAGTTGATGCCGCAGCCATCCGCAACTGGGAGTCCATGGAAGCTGATTGGCTGAGCTCCTTCATACAAAAGGGGTGGATAGAGCTTTCCCTCCAAGTGTGTTAGCCCGCCTCCAAATGCGCATGCACAGCAGTTTGTAAAGAGAGGGGTGGCAGCATCAGATGTCACGGAGGTGAAATGTGCATGCTTACATCCCTCCTTGGTTAGTCGAGGTCGACGGGTGGGAATTGGATACTGCATGAACGGCAAGTTAATAAACATAGTTTCAGTTGGTGAAAGCCAGCGAGAGCAGTACAGAACATGCCACCGCTACAAAACTGGTAGCGCTAATAGTAAAACACAAACAAAACTACTGAGGAAATTTCTTTGTGTTACAGATATCGTAGCGATTTTCTTTAATCACTCATCTATCATTGGAGGGTTTCCATATCTGTTATCACACGTCAATTTGAAGATTTTATTGTCTGCCTATACAGTGAGACAAGAAATAATCTGAAGTCACTTCGTAGAGGAATCAATCCTTCTACCAACCGCACAGCAATAAGACTAAGCTCCTCCTCCTCCTACACATTAAGCCGGCCTGCAATTCCCAAAGGGCCTTTACAGAGCCGATTCCTACACAGAGGGCCCTCCAGGATGGGATTACAGCCATTATGAAGATTCAAAGAAAGTGCTGTGTGCATTGCAGTCATGTGCTGGTTAGCGTGTGGGAAAGAGAGAGGAGCTGGAGTGCAACTTTAAAACATCGGGGTAATAGGTTCTTAAATAAACAATGACAGAGAAGAGACTACATGAGGTCAGGCGTGTTACAGAAACCAGGGGCGGGAGTGTGGGCGTGCTGAAGAGTGCCTGTGATTTGGGGGGTGAGAAAGCAGCTGAAGTGATCAAGTTGTTTAGCAAACGACATTTAAATGAAATTTCAATAACTTTATTTATTTATTTATTATTTTATTAATGCTTACGTTACAGATATTTAGTCAGAGGGGCGGCAGAGAGGCGTAGCGGTTAGCATGTTCGCCTCGCAGCAAGAAGATCCTGGGTTTAAGTTGCAGGCTCGGGTGTTTTTGTGTGGAGTTTGCATGTTCTCCCCGCGCTTGTGTTTTTTTTTTTTTCTTCTGGGTACTCTGGTTTCCTCCCACAGTCCAAAAGCATGCACAGTTGTCTGACTGGTGGTTCCAAATCGCCCCTTGGTGTGGATGTGAGTCTGAATGGTTGTGTGTGTGTGTGTGTGTGTGTGTGTGTGTGTGTTGGCCCTGCGATGGTCTGGCGAAATGTTCAGGGTGTACCCCGTCTTCGCCCAGAGACGGCTGAGATGGGCGCCAGCATCCCTGCGATCCTATTTAGGATTAAGCGGACTAGAAAATGAACAAATGACTATTTAGTCAGATATAACCTCCCTGCCAATTCCCAATCAGAGGAACACAATCGCTATCCGCCGTCTTCCACAGACACAAGCTCACAAATGTGCACGACTGGCTAGTGTCGTAATAGATGACTGACAGTTAAGACAGAGCGGGCATTTACTCTCAGAAATTAAACAGAAATTCATCAGCTTTATTCGCCACACACACACACACACACTTCGTTCCACCCACATGAAGATTAAAAGATTACATTCTCATAGCTAAGCTTAAAATTCGGACGAGCTATGGATACAGACCCAAACACGAGCAGGCGTCATGTAAACATGTCAAGACAGGTGGAGGAAAGGTGAAGGATGAACTGAAACATGCTAGCATTAGGAGGGAGCATATACAGTATTTACACATTAACATGAAAGAAAAAGCTTCGGAAAACTAGCAGCCACTGAATTCTTCAAGGTCGGACCGTGTGTGAGTGAGCATGAGAGAGACGGAGACGAGAGAGAGAGAGAGAGAGAGAGAGAGAGAGAGAGAGAAAGAGAGAGGAGAGCGTGAACTGTACTGTGTGATGAAGTGGCGAAAAAATGAGACCACACATCTTCAATTACAGAGTCATAAATCTCCAAGCAGCAGTATATCTCAGCGCTTTCCATCTCTGGGGTAAATTAACTAAATGCCACACATATGCAGTGGAAATCGGAAAGGAAAGACTGTGTGACTGTGTGCACAACCACAGCAAAGCGCTCTGACTGCTCTCTGCGCAAATGAGAAGCAGGAAAGAATCCGAGCGACTTCATCACAATGGATGTGGGAATTTAGCGGAAACTATCATCACCATCTCAGTGCACTTCTCAAACGCCTGACAGATTAAAGGCCTAACGATTTACAAATGCACTCAATAGACATGCATCTATTATCAAATGTACAAACACAAACTCAGGGCAGTAGGGTGGCGTAGTGGTTAGCACGTCCACCTCACAGCAAGAAGGTCCTGGGTTCAAGTCCTAGGCCCGGAGTGGAGCTTGCATGTTCTCCACATACTTGGGTAGGTTTCCTCCCACAACCCAAAGACATGCACATTAGGCTACTTAGCTGTTCCAAATTGCCCCTAGGTGTACGTGTGATTGTGAATGGTTATAAGTGTGTATGAGTGTGTGTGTGTGTGTGTGTCTTGGCCCTGCGATGGACTGGCGAGCTGTTCAGGGTGTACCCCACTTCAGCTGAGATAGGTTCCAGTGTCCCCGTGACCCTAATAGTACGGTTCAGCGAGTTAACAAATCACCGGCCACTTAATTAAGAACACCATCATGTTCATCAGACAATCATGTTTCAGCAGCACAATCAGCTCCAGTTTGTGTTGAAATGTTCTTCTGCTCACCAAGGTTATTTGAGTGAATATTTGAGTTGCCCGTAGCCTTTCTATAAACCCGAACCTCACTCTGCTCAATGGCTGTTCTTCACATCGCAGACTGCTAGGTGTGAACCGAAGCGATTGAAATAAGATCTCACTTACCTTTTTTTACCGAAACACTTAATCCTAATAGGGTCGCAGAAAGGCCGGAGCCGATCTCAACCGACACTGGGTGAAGGCTGGGTACACCCTAAACAGCTCGCCAGACCATCACAGGGCAACACACACAATCATTCACACTCACATACACACCTAGGGACCATTTGGTACAGCCAGTTACCCTAATGAGTCTTTGGAGTGTGGGAGGAAAAACCGGAGTACCTGGAGGAAACCTATGCAGGCACGGGGAGAACATGCAAACTCCTCAAACCCAGGACTTTCTTGCTGTGAGGCGCCGCCCAGAAACAGCATCGGTCCCGTCACAAAGACTGGAAACAAAACAACAACTTCCTATCAACGGTCATTATTTGGGACACTGGGCAATATTTTTCTTTAGATTTTATTCTAAGCTAGCTAGAACGTATTACTAGCTATGTCTAACGCCACAAAGCAAGCACAGTACGACCTAACAGACCAATGTGTAGCTCTCGTTGAAAGGTTTTACTCTTTAATCTGGTCCGCAGCAGCTCCGACACTCATACTGATCACTGCAGGGATTGACGTACGGGAGGCAGTAAAAGCCCAAGCGTTCGACTGATCAGCATTAAAGAGCTTTCTCTTTGGTTAATGTCAGCCGGTTAGCTCTTAATGTAAGCGTCGGTCAAACAGCAGTGTGTGCACCTCATCAATATTCCAGTTCAAATTACATCCTGTAGCCTTAATAATACGAGCAGGCATGTTACCAAGACACGAATAATGGTTTAACGGATCGGGATAGTGACTTATTAAAGTGTAAAGGTTTTCTAAATCATTTCTCTACTCCATTAATTGGTACTTTTCTCACCACAGAGCAGCACCACAGAAACCAAGCCTAAACCAAGCCAATTAATATATGGAAAGGCTCAGTGTCTTAACTCGAATCTGCATCTCTAAAGCTCTGGATATTACCAGCATTCTCATCTCTGTTCCGAAGGTCGAAGCGCTCATCTCACTCATTTGCCAAACCGCTAAATCCTACTAGAGTAACGAGGAGGCTGGTGCCTATCTCAGCCAACAGCGGACGAAGGTGGGGTGCACCCTGAACAGCTCGCCAGACCAATATAGGGCAAAACAGACACACAACCATTCACACTCACATTCACACCTAGGGACAATTTGGAACAGCTAGTTAACATAATGTGCAAGAACGTTGGACTGCAGGAGGAAACTAGAGTACCCAGAAGAAACGGATGCAAGTATGGGGAGAACATGCAAACTCCACACAGAAACGCCCTCGCTGAGCCCGGGGAGTCATACTCAGTACCTTCTTGCTGTGAGGCGAACGTGCTAACCACTACGCCACCATGAAGGTCGAAGCAGTTCTTGAATAAATGGCTGAAACATGGGAGACGAGGTTTATTCAACCTGCTGGAACGTCAAGCTTGAAGAAAAAGGTCTAAATGCCTAATTAACCTTTACTGAAGGGTGAAGATTTTTTGAGCAAGGACATGTGAGCAGCTCTCAACCTAGCAAATACAGCTTCATCTCTAAAAGTCTGTGTGCTAGAGTAAGTACACTGAGGCGTGCGGGTATACGAGGAAAATAACCCACACTGAGACGGCGTAACGCGGCCCATCATGAACCGGTTGCAAAAGGCGCAGAGACTAAAGTTAAGAGCTCACAGGTTCAAGCTGGGGTTGGTGCATGTGCTGTAGTCATCCGCAGCCCAGAGCCCATGAGAGCTGATTGGCTGAGCTGTCAGGGAGGTATCCAATCACTTCCCTGTCACTCAGAAGCAACCAATCATGTGCATTTATGAGTTCAGGCATACAAGAGGGCGGATAGTGGTTTCCTTTGAGTGTGTTATGCTGCTCCTGAATGTCCAGTGCAACCATTCGAAAAAATGCAGTTGGTTGGTATGGTGCGATAGGGAAGTAATCCATGGTGATCCAAGTTTACATGTAATGTAAAATCCAAGTTTACATGTAATGAGTATTTTATAAAATTAAGAAATGTAACACTAGACGGGAATGTAATAAGATTTTATTATATAGATTGAAGCACCGATTACACTCCGCCGGCTAAGATTAGCCTGCTAGCTTTAAAACAAGCTCTTAAAGGAATAGTGAGTGTTCCGAGGCACGCGGTTGTACACGAGTAGAAGTTTTTATTCTTGTCAGGTAAAAAGGAATGAGGTAAAATCCCAGGATTCGACAGTTTGATGGCGTGACAGGAGACGGATTTTACAGTGAGGGCTGCAGATTTTAGATACGGGGCTGCGCTTCTCTTTAATCCTCAACTTTACTATTATGACAAGTTGGGCGGCTCGGTGGTGGTGTAGCGGTTCACACATCCACCTCACAGCAAGAAGGTCCTGGGTTCAAGTCCCCATCTCGGCGAGGGCGTTTCTATACGGAGTTCGTGAGGGTTTCCTCTGGGTACTCCAGTTTCCTCCTACACTCCAAATACATGCACAGTAGGCTAACTGGCTGTTCCAAATCGCCCCTAGGTGTGAGTGTGAGTGTGAATGGTTGTGTGGGTTGCCCTGTGATGGACAGGGGAGCTGTTCAGGGTGTACCCAGCTTTCACCCAGAGTTGGCTGAGATAGGCTCCGGAAGAATTAAACGGTCCAGGAAATGAATAAATGAATAATTAATTATCCACTAACGGTAGATTTGTTTTGTGTTATTGCTACAATTTTGTGAAATGAAAACAAACCTGGTGTGGAGGAAAAGTCTGATTATTAAGGTGGAGCTCGTGATAGATATCTCTATAGATAGGTGTCCAAGGCTGGTATTATTACACTAGTGCGGCTCCTTTAAGGGCTGAATCACCTTCAGCACTGAAATCAATCAATCAATCAATCAATCTCCCCTGCATTTCCTGACTGCGGTCTGAGTGAAAGAAGGAAAGGTTAGTACTGAGTTTTTCACTCACATTTTCAATCGCTGATTTCTGTGTTCATTTGTATCACCCGAGTTGTTGGTTTAATTGTCCGTTTAACGAGTTCATGTTCCGTGCTCCCGTTGATGTTTGGTGTTTTGTTCGGTGAAAGTTTTTCTGCGTCCCCTGTAACTGATATTGTGTTGTCTTCCAATCAGCCTAATGTGCCTGTGTCTGGACTGTAGGAGGAAACCGGTATGCCCGGAGGAAACACAACAAGCATGCATTCTCCACACAGAAATGCCTTTGCCAAGCCCAAGCAAAGGGATTTGAACCCAGGACCTTCTTGCTGTAAGGCGGATGTGTTAACCACCACACAGTGTGTGTGTGTGTGTGTGCGTGTGTGTGTGTGTGTGTACAGTGGCTGTTTAGTCTCCCGAGGGCTCGACACCTGGCTCCATACTACATCAGTAAATGTTTTACTGTTTGTCCCTCGTGCCCTCTTTACTCCCCATTGGTCGCTGTGTGAGGGGAAACTATAAAAGCAGACCAGCTGTACATCTCTCTCTCTCTCTCACACACACTCACACACACACACACACACACACACACACACATAAATACACACACACCCTATCTATGTCGTGCTTAAAATGAACAAAATGTCTCTCTTTGTCTGCTTCAAGTGAGAGCTAAATGTTTATTTTTTTTTCTCGGCCACCCTTTCGACACCAAAAGAAAAAAGAGAGAGAGAGAGAGACACTTCCTGCTTTCTCTCTTTCTCTCATTCTCTCCTTCCCTCCCCCTGCTTCCCCTCCACCCGATCTCTTCCCCTTTTCATCTCAAACACAACTAGTCTTTTCATTCTGCCTGTCAATGGAGTCGGAAAAAAAAGAGCAGCATCTAATTAACCAAGCAGGACGTTATCAATTGACTCTCTCTTTCTCTTCATTACTTGCTCCCTCGCTTTCTTTCCTCCCTTCATCTTGCATGTAATGCTTTTTAAAAAGAGATGCCTGTACGTCTGCAAATAAATGTTATGGCTACTGCTACTCGCTGGTTAAAGAGCCGGGAGACTGGTGTGTGTTACGGGAATGCAGTTTAGTGCAGATAAGTAGGTCATAAAAACATCAGTGACCGCACTGACCTTCACTTCCTGCGCAGCGCTTCGCTCTCCCTAAAACCACCCAGTGCTCTAATGGACCGGGTTCTAATACTGAACACAGAAAGGGCTTTCAGTTGACATGGACACCACCGGCCTGTTTTAAATCAGGTTGCCAAGTATTTACGGTTTTGCGTCACCCTTTTTTAAGCCCTTGGCCCTGAGGCGGACTGTCAGATCACCGGAGAGGGCCTGCACACATCCTCCACTCCTGGTGCGGGTGAAACATCTGTAAACTCTACGGTAACAGGAAACAGCAGGAAGGAGTGGCTCGAACCCGCGTGGCGGAGAGGAAGTCATTGTGTTTAAGCACGTAGTCTGAAATGGCTAATAGAGATGTAAGAGACTTCAGCAGACAAAAGGTTTTTCCATGAGCTGAAATGAAGCCACACGGACACCAAAAAAAAAAAAAAAAAAAAGAAAAAGCCAAAAAATGGTTGAGGACGTGGGCGGAAATGGTTTTAACTGATATCTAAAGCTTCAGTTTCTTCTGGTGCGTCAATGATGCACTGGTACATTTCTCCACTCTATTGCTCAAGGTGACACTTTATTCATTCATTCATTCATCTTCTGAACCGCTTATTCCTAATTAGGGTCGCGTGGAGGCTGGCGCCCATCTCAGCCGACTCTGGGCGAGGGCGGGGT
>JAQMYF010000023.1:21092334-21106973 GCA_030014195.1 Neosilurus mollespiculum | reverse complement strand
CGAGCTGGGAATCGAACCCAGGACCTTCTTGCTGTGAGGCGGATGTGCTAACCACTACGCCACCGTGCCGCCCGTGACACTTTATGTAATTTTCAAAAAAATATATCTCTCCTATAGCGGTGGCGCAGTGGTTAGCATGTCCGCCTCACAGCAAGAAGGCCTGGGTTTGATTCCCAGCGCGGGCGTTTCTGCAAGGGTTTCCTCCGGGTACTCTGGTTTCCTCCCACAGTCCAAAAACATGCACAGTAAGCTAACTGCCCCTTGGTGTGAGTGTGACTGGTTGTGTGTGTGTTGCCCTGCGATGGCCTGGCGAGCTGTCCAGCGTGTACCCCAACTTCACCCAGAGTCGACTGAGATGGGCGCCAAACCTCCCTGCGACCCTGATTATGATTAAGCAGCTTAGAAAATGAATAAATCTTCTGTAGTGAGAATTTTGCCTCAACAGCCCCAACATCTGGTTTCAATGCGAAGTAAATAAAGAGCAGGTCTTTAAACTCACCATGACACTGTGTGTATGTTTGGTGGTGTTTGTTTTGTTTTTGTTTTTTTTAGTAGAGACCTTAACAAGCCCGAGTTATTCACGCTTCACCCCATGCTCTTGAAAAATGAGGCTATTCTAATAAATCGTACTATTATGAGCCCGGTTCCCACACAATTCACCTCTTAAACACCAGCTACCCCCCTTCCCCAGAGAACAAAACTCTCAGACTGGCTAAGTTCAAACAATGTCAGAAGGAAGCAGACTGGACATGTAAACAGGACGTTGATTTTTCATTGCTGTGTGGCATCGTTCACTGTTCTGCTACAAGACCAGACTCTGAGCACAGACATGGAGTTATATTTAGCCGCGAACGATTACTAATTCGAGACATTTTCCCATTGGGAGCATGAGACAAGAGTCTAATTCTACTAGGTTCATGGAGAGGTTGGAGCCTATCTCAGCCGACTCTGGGCGAAGGCAGGGTACACCATGAACAGCTCAGCAGGCTATCACAGAACTAACATACACAAACCATTCATAGCCACACCTAAGGAAGCCCACACAGCCACAATAAGAACACGCAAACTCCACAGTGAAATGCCCTCGTCGAGCCCGGGGACGTGCTAACCACTACGCCACTGTGCCGCCGTCCAGAATGGAAGTTTAGAGATAAAGATCGTCCGAATCATAACAGCGCTGATGAGTCAACACTTTCTGATGTTGGGTGGAGGATGGAGCGAAGGATGCCCTGCTGATGACACAAGGAAATGAGAACACAAATATACACCATGAAGAAAAGCTTTCATCTCCAGGCATGAAGGGTGATTAGAGAAAAACACAGATTGCTTGGATTGGGGTGGGGGACTACAGAGGGTGGCATAGTGGCATGGTGACGTAGTGGTTAGCATGTCGGCCTCACAGCGAGATGTCCTGGGTTTCCGTCCTGGGCTTGGTGAGTGTGGAGTTTGCATGTTCTCCCTGTGCTTGCATGGGTTTCCACCGGGTACTCCGGTTTCCTCCCACAGTCCAAAGACATACACGTTAATCTAACTGGCTGTTCCAAATTGCCTTTTGGTGTGAGTGTGAACTGTTGTGTGTGTTGGCTCTGCGATGGACTGGCAAGCTGTTCAGGGTGTACCCTACCTTCGCCCAGATTAGGCTGAGACAGACTCCAGCCTCACCGGGACCCGAATAGGTATAAGCAGTCCAGCTTATAGCGGACTGAGTAGTGTAGTGGTTAGCACGTCCAGCTCGCAGCCAGAAGGGCCTTGTTTCGCGTCCTGGGCTCGTGAGGGTGTTTCTTTTTGGCTGTGGGCTGTTCGGGGTGTACTCTGCCTTCGAATAGAGTCGGCTGAGATAGGCTCCAGCCTCCCCGCAACTGTAATAGGATTAAGCGGTTCAGCCAATAAATGACAACAGAGCGTGTGAGGATAAGGCTGGGCTTGACTGACGTGAAAACAAAACTAATGCTTTTTCTCTTTATCAAAGGGCTCGACTACGGTCTTGGACCGACCCACTGTCACATCAATAAAAGCTAATTATCATCCAAAGGCCTGAGGGTGTGGACACAGAGAAAAGGAAACGCCTGCCTTTCTTGTCTGAATGTGTGTGTGGGTGGGTGGGTGTGTGTGTATGTGTGTGTGTGTGTGTGTGTATGCTGCATGCAAAGACTGTATGTCTCCTTATTGCAGCCTAATCACTGCAACTATGCACACATGTGTACCATGACGTAAGCCTTTAAACTGGCAGTGTGGCACATCGAGACAAGCATGCGAGCTCCTCATCCTCTCAGCAACACTCTCCCATGTGCAGGTGTGACCTCCACCTAGTACATGCAGCAGCCTACCAGACTTGCAGATCGCACCGCACCACCACCACCACCACCACAGCCGCGTTTCATTACTGATCATGCATCTGCAGCTTCATTTCCTACTCTGAAGCCCATCTGTAGTTTATCAGCTCTTCCTTTGCTTTCCAGAAAACGCTATTTACTTACTCTATGCACAAAGGAAGCCACACCATTTTTTGTGTGGCTGGGTTGGGGTTGGTGTAGGTAGAGCCTGGGGTAACCAAACTGCTGGTCATGCATGGCTTGTAATGCTTATTCTCCTCCAGATTAAATTGCACTGACTTAACTATAGTGGGAAAGATCTGCTGGACAAAACAAAAGAAGCCAGATCTCTGATAGTGAGCAGTTGTCAGGCTTGGGCAAAGGATGCAAAGGATATTAGGAATGCATACATTCATTCACATTAGGGAAGAAACCTCAAATTGGGAAGATGCACAGAAGAGGTGGTGATGATGCCTTTTTTTTCCCCACCTGAGATCATGCATGAGGTCGTGCATTCATGTTAGAGTTTTACAGGGTGATGTGCCTCACCCACATGCTGCGGCTGCAGCAGCAGCACCGACCTTTGCCTGTGCAACTCTATAAAACACGCGCGCACATGTGAGCAGGTCCTGATCATCAAAGGGCTCGCGCGCACAAAAGAGGAAACGCGCGCTACAAACATGAAAGCCAGACCTCTTCCTCCTCTTATTCTGCAGCAATTTCACAGTAAACCAGTCCGTCTTACCCCCCGGGGGGGTCTTACCTTAAGCAGACTTTCACACAGCAGTCGTTTTGTGTCGCCATGGCTTCCTCTGGGTGTTGTTGTGAGTGTGAAAGCTGTCAACGCCGTCCGTGCGTGCGCGTGCGTGAGAGAGAGAGAGAGAGAGAGAGAGAGAGTTCAGCAGAAAGGATGTTTTTGCCTAACAAACGCGCAACAACGGTGTCTCGGACCGTCACGTCGGAACCACGGTCATCTCCCCGAACCCGCACATGGTCCGACAGCTTCCTCTAAAACATATTTAACCAGAACAAACCCAAGTAAATACAACAAAGTCCCCTCTCCAACCCGTAATACCCCGTCACGAGCGTGTGAGAGAGGAACCAGAGCGCTGAGAAATAACCCTCTGCGCTCATTGCACGCAGAAGAGTGGGCGTCACCCTTCCAGCCACACGCGCCCAGATAACCCCGCCCACTGAACGATAATTGGCCAATTAGACTGCAGGGGTAAATTTGCATGAAGGCAGACAAGCGGCGGCGTGTGATCCACGTTGAGCGGCTGTAAAGTGAGAAGACCTCGCACAGGAGGGTCAAAGGGCAGAATTTTAAACACCCAACAGGGCTGAGAGGGCAAACTCGAGGGCTGGAGGCAAAAACAAGGAGGGAGGAATGAGAGGCCTGCATAAGAAAGAAAAAAAAAAAGATGTTTTCATCTCGATTTGTTTGCAAAGATTAATCTCAATTATTTCAAAAGTCAGAATGTCCTGTATCAGGGGAACTCAGTGTATTTTATATTGTCGCGCAGAGGCTGGAGCCTATCACGGCCTATCACAGCCAAACACAGAGCGAAGGCGGGGTACACCCTGAACACCCCGCCAGACCATCGCAGAGCCGACACACACAGCCATTCACACTCACTCTCACACACCCAGGGGCAATTTGGAACAGCCAGTTAGCCTAATGTGCATGATTTTGGACTGTAGAAGGAAACCAGAGCACCCGGAGGAAACCCAGAACACACAGAAGCACCTTCCCCGAGCCCAGGACCTTCTTGATGTGATAACCACTACGCCACCGTGCCACCCAGATTGTATACTTTATATTTCTATATATAAGCATTACTCCACTTGGCAGCATGGTGGCGTGGTGCCTAGAATGCCCGCCTCACAGCAAGAATGTCCTGGGTTTCGATCGCTGTGCCAGAGAGTTTGCATGTTTCTTCTGTGCTTGCGTGGGCTTCCTTCGGGGACTCCTGTTTTCTCCCACAGTCCAAAGACGTTCACATTAGGATAACTGGTAGCTCCAAATTGCCCCTAGGTGTGAGTGTGAATGGTTGTGTGAGTGTTGGCCTTCTGATGGTCTGGTAAGCTGCTCAGGGTGTACCCTGCCATTGCCCAGAGACGGTTGAGATAGGCTCCAGCCTCCCCTCAACCCTATTAGGCTTAAACCGTTCAGCAAATGAATGAATGATTGATATTAAATTGCTGCTATTACACAAATGTTTTTGCCTGTTGATAAATATGCACTTGAAAACCCCCTGATTTCAGATTTGTAATGCAGGTTATGTTTATAGAGAGACATACATGAGCATGACTATAATAAAACTGAGAATATGTTTGACATTCTTCCTCTGATTCTATAAACCCCCCTGTGTAGGCTTTCTATTTTGGGCTTTCAGACATAAAAAATTCAATTTTCTTATACACCACAATGACAGTTTCATAAAAGAAATTGAAGGTTTGTGTGTGGGGGTTTTATATCTTGGTGCAAACCAAATTTCCAGGACAGGGTTATATGCTGTTTCTGCTCAACAAGGTCCAGATGGCACCTCTTTCTCAGACCTTTGGTCGCTTCCGTCCCTCCTGTGTTGCACATTAAATGAAAACACTTCCTTTGAGGATGCTCAGGTTTCGATCATCTTCATCAATTCTCTTCAGTTTCTCCTCCACCATGTTTCTGTTTTCTCAAACACGGCTTTGTATTTAAAGAGTGGCATAAATGCTCACAGCTGCCAAAAGCACATCAACATTCAGTTAACCACCATCATTGTTTGTTTGTTATGTAGCACACTTACATTAACAGCATTTCCATTATATTTTATTTTTATAGCACCTTTCACAACTGACATTGTTGCAAAGCAGCTTTACATAGTAAAACACACTTTAAAAAAGAATGCAAACATAAAAACACTTCTTTAAACCTTACATATCTCTAAGCAAGCCCACCGCAATAATGGAAAGGAAAAACTCCCTCAATTGACACAAGGAAGAAACCTTGAGAGGAACCAGACTCAAAAGGGAAACCCATTCTCATTTGGGTGAATCCAGATAAAAATACAAACCATATAAGATAAATTTTATTACAGTCCAACATGTGGTTATACCAAAACTGTAAGTCCTAAATCATTTTAGTAAAAGAGTTTATATCACAAGCAGTGAAAAGTCACCTCCACCGTCTCCGAGTGCACATCTCAGTCCATATAGAAGTTCAGCAGCAGGTGTGAGGGGCCTCCAAGATGAGAACCCCAGCCAGCATCTGCACACCAGGACGGATCACAGGACTCAGAAAGCAGAAGGGTCAGGAGGATCAGGATCACCAGTATCCCAGAAGTAGCATGTGTACCTCAGCAAAAACAGAGCGAGAGAAAGAAAGCACAAGAGAGAGACAGACACCCTTATCCAGAGTGACTTGGAACTTTCAACTGAGCAATTGACAGATAAGGGCCTTGCTCAAGGTCCCAATAGTGGCAGCTTGGTGGTACCGGGGTTTGAACCCCAAACCTTCGGATCAGTATCACAGAGCCAGAGCCTTAGCCACTGAGCTACCACTGCCCACTAGTATGTTACACATTACCCTAAACAACTTAATCATCCTTAAACACAGTCATAGGGAGACTGGAGTCCATCCCAGCCAACTCTAAGCAAACGAGGGGTCCTCTCCAGACCATCAGAGGGCCAAAACAGAGACACAACTATTCACATGCACACCTAAGGGCAATCAAGAATAAACCAGAGTGGCCAAAGGACAGCCATTAAAGTACAGGGAGAGTTGGCAGAAACACCCTCGTCAGATTCAGGACCTTCTTGCTTAACACTACGTTAGCGCAGCTTCCACACCTATGCACTGCTGCGTTAAACATCACAGCGCACTATGCAAAAACATGCCCTTGCATGGATTTATGCTGATTGTTTGGTTCATTATGCACCACCAAAGCCGTTATACTGAGGGGTCTTTGTGTAAAAAGGATCTCATGGACTGCCTTTACTAATAGGTGTGTATTTCCACCTCACATGCAGCATTCCTGTAGAACCAGCACTGTAGAACCCAGCAGAAATCGACATGGATATGAGGAGGACCTCTGACGACAATAACCTGAGCACTGATATACTGTATTTGGGTGAAAATAATGGCACAGTGGTTTCGTGGTTAGCATTGTTGCCTTACAGCAAGATGGTTCTGGGTTCAAACCTAGCAGCTGACTAGGGCTTTTAGTTTGGAGTCTGCATGCTCCCAGAGCTTTTGTGGGTTTCCTCAGGGTGCTCTGGTTTCCTCCAACAGTCCAAAACATGCATATTCGGTTACCTGGCTACTCTAAATTGCCCATAGTTGTGAATGGGAATGAGAATATTTGTTTGTGTCTGTGTTAGCCCTGTTTGTGTCTGTGATCGCGACTTGTGCAGGGTGTACTCCGCCTCTTGTCTGTTAGCACCTGGGATTGACTCCAGCTTCCCCTGCATCCCTGACAGATGAGCGGTATAGCTAATAGATGGATGGATGGATGGATAAATGGATGGATGTTTGGCTACAAATGCATATACCATATGTTTGCATATCGCAGTGTCTGTGTGTGTGAGAGACAGAGAGAGACAAAAAGAGAGATAGCGAGAGAGAGCGACAGAGAGAGCCATCATTAAATGAAACCCCAGCACAGCTCACTTGGTGTAATGGCTGTCTCCTACTGTGCTCTGTATCTCCCATGTACTAGTATAATGCATAACAAAGGACGCATGCGTACGTGTGTGTGTATGTGTGTGTGTGTGTGTGTGTGTGTGTGTGTGTGTGCGTGTGCGTGCGTGTGCTTGAGGGGATAGTAAGCAGCCTACCCACAGTCCAGGTCTATTGCTCTTTTGTGAGCACAGACACCCATTTGGACATTAAAGACGGGGCACGGAGTCAGCTGGTTCTGTCTTCATTTAGGTCATCAATCTGATAAGTGTGCCCTTGAGCTACAGTTGGGGCTCACACAAACACACATATGCACAAATACAAACCCTCAGTGTGTAACCATATCTGTAAAATTTGGGACTTCTAGATTTATAATATCTCTATAAAGATATCATTTTATTCAAAGGGGTGTACCTCGTGAAAGAGGCTATTGACTTCTGAGGTTATTCAGCTCAGAGTTGCGGTCGCATGCTAATCATAGCTATAATCAGTGAGCTATGATAAGTGTTAATATTTACTCTACGGACCTGTATCAAAAGAGTTCCTTGTCCTGCTTAGTGTTTGAATCCATGGACAGGGTTTTTGGTGTCCTGTGGTCCTTCAGGGCCTCTGATGTGTGTATAGTGGGCACTTGGGGGGGGGGGGGGGGGGGTAGAGCGAGCATGCTTATTGAACTAGGTTAATGATACACAATGCACCAAGATGGCCCATATGGAAGAGGAATCAGGGCGTCACAGAAGATCAGCTGGGGAATTTTCAGTAGTTCTGCACCAGTAAACAGAACAGACATTTACTGGACTCTCATCGGACCATTAAAGACTACAGGAGCACATGTGCAGCGGACAGTGAAAAGGCCAGTGTTCTTCTGGATCAGGGGTGTTTCCTTTTGGAAAAAACGAGGAAAAACAATGTTATCCATCAATATGATGTACATTGAGGCTCAGCAAAAATTGAATGGTTAAGGAGGTCACTGTAGAAGGTGGGGTTGACACGATGGTGTAGTGGTTAGCACAACCACCTCACAGCAAGAAGGTTCTGGGTTTGAGTCCAAGGTTTGGGAGCTTCTTTATGGAGTTTGCATGTTCTCTCATGGCTGCAAGGGTTTCATCCAGCTACTCCGGTTTCCTCCCACAGTTCAAAGACATTCAGGCTAACTGACTGTTCCAAATTGCACCTAGGCAAAAAGTGACTGTGAATACTGTTTTGGCCTTGGTGAGCTGTTTAGGGAGTATCCCGCCTTCACCCAGAGTCGGCTCAGATAGGGTCCATCCTCTCCGCAACCCTAATAAGATCAAGCGGATTATCAAACCGTCTGAGTCTACATTTATAGCATTTGTCGGACACCATTGTTCAGAGCAATTTACGCATCAATAACACAACTGAGCAGTTAAGGGTTAAGAACTTTGCTCAAGGGCCCAAGAGTGGTAGCTTGGTGGTACTGAAGCTTGAACCCCTGACCTTCCAATCAGTGACCCAAAACCTTAACCATTGAACCACCACTGTCCTCCATGCCCATTCTTGCATACAGACTTATAGAAAGACGCCATGAAAAGCCCTTTGTACTCTGGATCATTCAAGATGTCCCCAAAGTAGGTCAGTCCCAACAAACAGCTCTACTTTCCACCTCAGGCAAACGAGATCACAAGATCAGCATCTGCTTTTAGGAGAAGGATAAAATAATCAAAGAACATCTGAAGTGCTAAGTCTAAATCTCTCCTCACTCACTCACTGTTTTTTTTATATTAGGGTGGTGGGGAGGCTGCAGCCTATCGCAGCCAACTCTGGGACAAAGGCAGGGTACACCCTGAACAGCTCATCAGACCATCACAGAGCCAACAGACACAACCAATCACACTTAGGGGTAACCTGGAGCGGCCAATTGGCCTAATATGCATGTCTTTAGACTGTGGAAGGAAACCAGATTACCAGGAGAAAACCCACATAAGCAAGGGAAGAACATGCAAACCCCAAACAGGCTCGAACCCAGGACCTTCTTGCTGTGAGGCGGACATGCTAACCACTACGCCACCATGCCACTCTAGGTCTAAATCTCAGTTTATAAATAACTGCAGTTTAAACAATTGAACTTTGTTCTCCCTTAGTGGATATCAGTGTGTTCAGAGTTAATGGATTGAATTGTTACAGTTTGTTTACGCTTAAATGCTCAATAAAAATACATTTTTCATTATAAATATAATATAATATAAATGGGTCTTTGAGATCTTGGTGATGGAAGATGAAGCCACCAGGGGCCCAACACTCCATTTTATGCATGAAAATTGAATTGCTGCTTAACAGTAACCCAATTACGTGCCTTGTCTCAGTTACTGTACAATGTCTGTGTGTGTGTGTGTGTGTGTGTGTACAATTTGACCATCCAACATGTCCAAAACAACGAAAACACTCACTAGGTCGACATCTGATCATATTACTTTCTCTTGGCATATGGTTATATAAACTGGGTCAGTGACTCGCTGTTGGGAAAAAAATTGATCACAACATATTATGGTTGATAAATTAAAAGGAAAAGAAGGATTTGATTTTAAAAAAAGTCCCCAGATACAGGTTTACTACACAACAGGCTGTTCGTGATAATAATTAAACTTCTCCAGATAGAGGGTAGTGTTATCCTTACAGGGCGGCACGGTGGTTAGCACGTCCGTCTTACAGCAAAATGGTCCTGGGTTTTAGTTCTAGGCTTGGTGAGGGTGGTTCTGTACGGAGTTTGCATGTTCTCCCTGTGTTTGTTTGGGTTTCCTCCAGTTAGTCCGGTTTCCTCCCTCAGTCCAAAAATGCACATTAGGCTAATTTGCTGTTCCACATTGCCCCTAGGTGTGAGTGTGTGAATGGTTGTGTATGTGTTGGGTCTGTGATGGTCTGGCAGAGTGTTCAGGGTGTATAGCGCCTTTATGTAGTGTTGACTGAGAAAGGCTCCAGCCTCGTCCCTAGAAGGATTAATCAGTTCGGCAAATGAGTGAGTGAGTTTTATCCTTGCCTTTAAGGCAGAATGTACATCATCCAAAAACATTAGCTGAGCATACTGTCTACAAATGCTACAAGAATAGCACTAATGCACAACTAAAGAATAGAGATGTAGGAAGTGTAGTTTGGACTGTCTGCCTCTGGCCCCGAGACTAGTTGCTGTATTGAATCTGACTAGCATTTGTACTCACTGTCTCCTGGGCATTTGTTTTATCTCAGAACTTCATTTATTCATTTATTCACTGAACAGCTTTATCCTACTATGGGAGGCTAAAGCCTATCTCAGCCGACTCTGGGCCAAGGTAGGGTAAACCCTGAATAGCTTGCCAATCCATCTCCGGGCCAACACGCACACAACCATTCGCACTCACACCTCAGGGCAATTTGGAACATCTACTTAGAATAATGTGCATGTCTTTGGACTACAGGAGAAAAACGAAGTACCTGGAGGAAACCACACACCAGCATGGGTAGAACATGCAAACCCCAAACAGAAACACCAGACCTTCTTGCTGTGAGGCAGACCCCGTCACTGTTGCTCTGGCATATCCTCAGGGGCATAGAGGTTGAACAATATCCCTCTGGACATGGCCGCCCAAATGCACTTTCTGAAGGCAGTTCGGTCCTGAGGGAGTCGTCCAGCCTCTGTAACGGTCATACGTAGGCAGTCTTCCATATAGCTTTCCCAAAGCCTAATTGGTCTGCCTCTGCTTTAGTCCGCCACAAGGCATACAATTACATCAAAATCCACCAGAAACAATCTAGTCACTAGTACTGGGGTACTGGGTCTACTGGGGAAGAACAAAACCCAAGAACTGAGAGGAAACCCATGCAAACAGGTGAAAAATCTCAACCTCTACAGACAGTGGAGGATTGAACAGAGGACTCTGGAGCTGTGATGCAGCAAAAATTCCACAGCCATCATGTCAGACAACTCCAAAGACCAACAGTCTTGTCAGTTAGACATCACTCTGCAAAAAAAAAAAAAAAAAAAAAAAAAAAAAAAAAAAAGGTTTTGGTTGAATAAACAAAACTTAGTCTTTGCTATGTACACTGTACTCAAATAATAAAATGTTCATTCATTTATTCTACAGAACCATTTAACCCTACTAGGGTCACAGAGAGGATAGAGCCTGTCTCAGCTGACTCAGGGTGAAGCCAGGGTACACCCTGAACAGCTCGTTAGTCTAACACAGTGCCAACACACATACACACCCAACACACACACTCACACCTGGGGCGATTTGGAACAGCCTAATGTGCACGTCTTTTGACTGTAGGAGGAAACCCACACAAGCACAGAGTGAACAACTCCACACAGAAACGACCTCACCGAGCCCGGAACTCAAACCCAGAACCTTCTCGGTGTGAGGCGGACGTGCTAACCACGACGCCACCGTGCTCCCTCACATGCTAACCCGTTATTTAAATATATTCATAATGCGCTGCTTAGCCACTTAGTGGTTACTACACAATCCAAAGGGATATTTTTCCTGTCAGTAAGACGACATAGCAGACTATCTGCAGGAGCAGATGGTGATTTCCTTCAATCACTTGACCCTGGTTTTAACAAAGGCAGCAGGATAGCTGAATTGAGCAGATGAGCGCCTCATTGATTTCTTCAGACGCAGCGTATTGTTCCACTGTCATGCTGTCATTCATTCATACATTTTAATCATGAATTATTAAAGAATTATGCATAGCTGTGCAGGTGATGGTGGCCTAATTTCATGTCATGGCTTCTTTCTTCTGCTCATAATGGTACCAGCTCAACTTGTTCCTTAACCTGACAGTGTCATTCTTTACAAACAGAAATAGATGATTATGGATGAATGTAATGTAATTACACCATACAACACTTGAAGCCTGATGATCCAATAGTCAAATGGTCTGTGTTAACAAGCCTGCAGTATAATAAGCAGCTGCACTCTTGTCCTCTGAATGATCACTGAAATAGGGCTAAGGTCTTAATATAGGACTATGAGTCAGAGAAAAAAAACCCCAGCAGTGTCCTGCTACTGTGCTTCATAGCATTACAGCGCCTCCTAGTGTTGAAATACAGCCATCATGCTCCTTGAAAATGACACATTTACAGTGTTCATGGTCTTTATTCTACATTTACTTTATTGATTTCTTTCAAAATATTAGTCCACTGCACTCTACTATTTTATATTGCATTATAATACTAGGTAGGGTGGCACGGTGGTGTAGTGGTTAACACGTCCGACTCACAGCAAGAAGGTCCTGCTTTCGAGTTCTAGGCTTCGGGCGTTTCTGTGTGGAATATGTATGTTCTGCCTGTGCATGCGCAGGTTTCCTCTGAGCACTCCGGTTTCCTCCTGCAGTTCAAAGACATATACATTAGGCTAATTGGCTGTTTCAAATTGGCCCTGCGACGGTCTGGCGAGCTTTGCCAAGAGTCGTCTGAGATAGGCTCCAGCCTCCCCGTAACCCTAATAGGATTACGCGGTTTGGAAACTAAGTGAGTGTAGAAGTCGGATTAATATAAACAGGGTTATTAAACCAGATGTGAGTCTACATTTATAGCAGTTGGCAGACACCCTTATCCAGAGCCATTTACGCATCATTATTACAACTCAGCAGTTATGGGTTAAGGGCCGTGCTCAGGAGAGGTAGCTTGGTGGTAGCTTGGAGCTTGAACCCCTGACCTTCTGATCAGTGACCCAGTCCCTTAACCATTGAGCCACCACTGTCCTCCATACCCTTTCTTGCATATAGACTTATATGAAGATGCCATGATAAGACCTTTGTATTCCGGATCTTTTCAAGGTGTTCTCTGCCTTCTCCTCGAGTTGGCTGAAATAGGCTCCAGCCCCCCCGAAACCCTTGTAGGATTAAGCAGTTCAGCAAATGAGTGAGAAAGTGATAATAGGTATAAATGCAGTAAGGTGAATACATGTTTAATGTTATTTGCAATCTGTTGTCTTAAAGAGGTAAACTATTCATTCATTAATTCATTTTCTGAAAAGCTTAATCCTAATGGGGGGAGGGGGACCTAAAGAGAAGATAAAAAACAACAACTGAGGAGCTGACAAAAAAGAAAAGAAGAACAAAACCCGAGGCAAGTTCTCTAAAATGCTCAGATCAACTAACGTCAGCTGATTTCTATTTAAAAATCCAAACCATAAACAACATCTGATCAAAACAAATAATTAAAAATGTTCAATTTTATTATATGGCTTTATAATATTATATATACTTTTATAATATTACTTTTCAAAAGTAATAAATTACTTTTAAATTTCATAATTTTCTTAAAGCATTAACATTTTAGAACCGCTTTAGTACATGAAGTCTAGCTGGTTATCTCATAACTGTAATGGGAATTGTAGTCCTAAATCATTTCAGTAAGAAATCAAAGAAAATTCGCACAATTGAAAATGAAAAGAATTAAGAGAATATAAAACTATTTTTATTCCCCCTCAGCCCAATTGTTGTCAGGTGTGATTTCCGTCCATCCGTCTGTCCATCCATCCGTCCATCTGTTTGTGTCCAGTTTTATTCCACGCACTAACGTAAAGACGCTATCATTGGTCGTCACCATTTTTGGTGTGAATGTTGATACTATGTAACTACACAAGCCTCTCAATTTTTGTTGCGGTCCGATATCCAATATGGCCACCTCATTTGCCAACTTGAATTTGTAGCTCAAAATCATCACCTGAGCCGAAAGGCAAGGCTCTCAATTTACCAGTCGATCTTCATTCCTACCCTCACCAATGGTTACGAGCCGTAGGTAGTGACCGAAAGAACAAGGTTGTTGGATACAAGCGGCTGAAATGAGCTTCCTTTGCAGGGTGGTGGGGCTAATTCCCAGAATTGTAAAGCATAGTCTGTGATCACTAGTCTGGCAAAGCTGTATCGATCATGCCAGAATTCAAAGAAAACTCAAAACATTTAGATCGAATGTGCAATCTATTCATCCTTCATTCATTTATTTGCTGAACCACTTAATTAGGGCTTCAGGGAGGCTGGAGCCTATCTAAGGCGGAGTACAATCTCAACAGCTCGCCCGTCCATCGCAGGGCAACACACACAACCATCCTCACTCACACCTAGGGGCAATTTGGAACAGCCAATCAGTTAAATGTTCAAATCGGAGTGCAACCGGAAACCAGAGTACCCGGAGGAAACCCATGCAAGCACTGGGAGAACAAGTGGACTCCACACAGAAACGCCCTCACCGAGCCCAGGACTCAGACCCAGGACGTTTTTGTTGTAAGGTGGACGTGCTAACTACTACACCATCGTACCAGTCAGATGCCGGCCATGAAACATGCGAAGATGTCCTCCATCAGTACCGAGGGCTTTCTGTGGACTGTCACTTATCACAGTGACACAAGTTTGATGATGTGTGATTGGAAAAATGTTTACCAGGCAGGTTTCCTCTCCTGCAATAATGACTTAAGTGCTGCTGTAATTGGCAGGGATTTGTGTGTGTGTGTGTGGGTGTGTGTGTGTGTGTGCCATTTGTACAGATCACCTGCTTAAAGACAGTTTTGGAGGTGTAAATAAAAATATGATTTAGCGAGAACATGATGCACAGTGCTATCAGGAAGAAACTTATTCACACCTTACACTGATTGGGTGTGTGTGTGTGTGTGTGTGTGTGTGTGAGAGAGAGAGAGAGAGAGAGAGAGAGAGAGAGAGAGAGAGAGAGA
>JAQMYF010000023.1:21070054-21092234 GCA_030014195.1 Neosilurus mollespiculum | reverse complement strand
TGTGTGTGTGAGAGAGAGAGAGAGAGAGAGAGAGAGAGAGAGAGAGAGAGAGAGACGTATGCATGTACACACCTGGATTAAGTTTTTGAGTTTGTGGGTTATTTTAGGATGGAGGTGATGCTTTAACAATCTCTCTGTTGTTTAATCTGAGCTGTTGCTATTATATCTTTCACTTGGCTGTTATAAGTTGCATTTGAGTAGGAATACAGATGGGAAAAAATTTGTGTCTTCATTTCACACTGTAGAACAATAAAAAAGGCTGTAATTTTTTTTACCCATTGTATATACATGGATCAGCCTTAACATTAGCACCATGTACCTGGTTTTCAGCTAGGCAGCCCCCTATGCAGCAAGCTGTAATCCTGTGTGTCCTGACTACTTTCTATCATAGCCAGCATTCACAGTTTTAGCAGTTTGTGCTATAGTAGGTCTTCTGTGGGATCAGACCAAATATACTAGTCTTCGCTTCACTCCCCACATGCATCAGCGAGCCTTGATCACCCATAACATCATCATCATCATCATCATCATTTTATCCCACTAGGCTCACTTGTGGCTTTGGGACACTCTTGTATGAGTATAGAGTTCACCATTCACATTAGTGGACGTTCTTGTCCATCGTTGTTCTCCTAATTTGAAGAACATCACTGTCCAATAGCCTTTCTAATCTGTTCCACATTGTTCTCTGATCAAACAGCACTTGCTTTTGTATTTGAAAATTACAGCTGTCAAAGGTCATGGATCAGAAGGCTTTTGGTGATGGCACAGAGGCTTTCATTAGATCAGATCCCCTTTAACTAGGTTAGGCGCATTCAGCTAGGCACATTCATTCTCTTGACACCCCCTCAAGCCATCTTCCTTAGAGGGTGATCACATGAGAGGTGCAATAGAAAAGCAATTGATGCGAATTGATTTTATTTTTTTTTTGCAAATTTTTGACTCCACATGCAAGTGTAAATTTTGCAACTTTAATACGTATATTGCCCGAAAGTCAGGAGAAGGTTACGCAAAAATTTAGCGGCTAATTTGCGAGTAATTTGTGATTCCTTTGTGGATATTTGGCAAAAGAAAGCGAATCTCCTGCGTAAATCTGTCACGTTTTGTTCGCTTTTGGTTTTCAAACCGTTAGCGTTTTATTCGTGTGTTATTAGAATAAACAACATGCAAATAAAATACGAATGATGATAAAATATATGGAATATGGTGGTCCGTGTTCAAGTCTCCAACTTTTCGCTTTTCCTTGCGAAAAAAACCCTAATAATTTGTGAGCAAAACGACAACTTTGTGACCTTCTCATGACATGTGTGGACTGTTTGAGAAGTGGTTGTGACTACTCCGTGTCAGAGCCTCATTTTGAGACATTCACGGAAATCTCACACATGTTTGAAATTTTTTCAATGACTTCATCAACTCAAAATGTGACCAAAGTGTGATGCCGAGAGTGTCGTGAGACAAATTTAAGAACATTTTGAGAATGATAAGCGACAGCCATGAATAGCCATCAGTCGCTTTTCTATTGCACCTCTCATGAGTTCACTTTCCGAGTGTTCCCAGACTTGTACACAATAAAGTAGGCCTGACCGCACACATGTTGTTAGATATTTGATTTGTGTCACCGGTTATATCCGTTTATCAGTCAGGACGTGCTTTAACTCGTTCCACACTTGGAAGGCAGCAGTGATTCCTGTGTGAAGGTAAGACAGTGTGTCATCTGAGTTTGTGATGATATAGCTGAGGTACTTTTTTTTATCTTGTTTTCGCCACTCTTTCCACTGCATTCCAGAAACCTGCCATTTTAGAGATGAATAGATTCTGTTGTTCAGCGACCTGGCAAGAGAATCACACAGTTTCTGAATGAACCTTATAGATGATTAACTCTAAAAATATTCCGTTCATTTCATGGATATCTCAGACTCTCACTGACTCATCTGCCGAATGGCTTAATCCTACAAGGGTCCGAAGGCTGGAGCCTATCTCAACCAACTCTGGGCGAAGGAAGGGTACACCCTGAACAGCTTGCCAGACCATCGCAGTACCAACACACATACAACCACTCACACTCACACCTAGGGGCAATTCGGAACAGCCAATTAGCCTAATATGCATGTCTTTCAACTGTAGGAGGAAACCGGAGTAGCTGGAGAACATGTAAACTCCGCACAGAAACACCCAAGCCCCAGACTCGAACCCAGGATGTTCTTACTGTGAGGTGAACATAGTAACCGCTACGCCAGCATGCTGCCAGTGAATATTCAAATTTCATGAATTTCTGTTTATTACCTTCTGCATTATTGTGCAAACAAACACACAAACCAAAAGTGAAACGTAAACATAATGTCCTTGATGGAGGTAATTATGGTAGCAAGAATGTGTGCTGTTATAAACACTAAATGATGCCATTTTTGGTTTTGGTTAACAATCACAAATAAAATACAAACTGTAATAAATGTTTCATTTATTTATGATTGTGTAATAAATGTGTTGAGTGGTGTGGAGGCTGGAGCCTATCTCAGCCAACACTGGGCAAAGGTGGGGTACACTCTAAACAGCCAGACCATTGCAGGGCCAACACACAACCAGTCACACTGACACTCACACCTGGGAGCAATTTGGAACAGGCAATTAGCCTAATGTGCATTTCTTTGGATTGTGGGAGGAAACTGGAGTACCTGGAGGAAACCCTTGTAAGCATGAGGAGAACATGTGTATTCCACACAGAAACGCCCTCACCAAGCCCTGGACTCAAACCCAGGACCTTCTTGCTGTGAGGTGGACATGCTAACCACTACATACTGAATATGCAACGAATGTTGGACCTAAAGTTTCAGAATGCAATGCAGCTATATGACACCACAACACTGAACTACACTGTTATACTCTACGGGGAGAGACCCACACTAAACAAAATGTAGGAACGAGAAGGGCTTAAAGAGCGCAAATCTCCACCAAGCCAGAAAAAACATATCAGAAGGCAGACAGCCCCCCCTGCTGGGTGTGCTGTAATACCCCATGTCATGTCCTTTCTCTCAGTGTAAAAGAATCTTCAGTCTTCATCCTCCAAAAAACAAAACAAATTGATTTTTGAATTTTTTCATGAGATTAAAAAAAAATGTAACAAACAGATAACCAAATCACTCACTCATTCCCTCATTTGCCGGACAGCGTAATCGATGGCGCTGAAACTCAGCCAACACTGGGCGAAGGTGAGGTACAATCCTGAATAGCTCATCTTCATTTCAGGACAACACACATAACCATTCACACTCATATTCACACTCAGGGGCATTTAGAACAGCCAATTAGCTTAAACTGGGGGAACAAACCGAAGTACCCAGAGCAAACCAATGCACACACAGCTGAACTTGGAACTCGAACCCCAGAACTTCATGCTGTGAGGCAGACATGCTAACCACTACACCATCAGTCCACCTTATGTATACAACAGTAAAACTGTAAACCACCCCAATTGCCTAAACAAACATTACCTATGAAACACAGAGGGTTGTGGGGAGGCTGGAGTCTATCTCAGCTGACTCTGCTCGAAGGCAGGGTACTCCCTGAACAGGGCAAACACACACACACACACACACACACACACACTTATTGGAAATTAATAACAGTCTTATATGCATGTCTTTTGATTGTAGGAGAAAACCAGAGTGCCTGGAAGAAACCCATGCAAGCAAAGCCAAGGACTTAAACTCAGTACCTTCTTGCTGTGAGGTGGATGTTCTAACCACTACACGTCCTTATCACCCACAGGTACATCATGCATAGGCCATATTCTCTTCAGTCTAGAGTCGATGAAGTGGTGTGAATGATTTTAAAGTCATAATACATTCAAAGCTATGATACAGATGCACAGTAAAGGTACAAAAGCTGTAGGCAACCCACCAGCACCAAGGTACTGAGGTACTGTTTAGTACCCTTACTTAGAGTATGCATTCCTCAGAATATAAGAGCTGCCACTGAAGACCCGCCCACCTTTTCATATGATTGGTCACCTTAAAGTGGATCACCTGAGCACCAACAGGTGTTGTTTTTTTTTTTTAAACAAGTCAAGTCGCAGAACTTTTGAGTGTGACACCAAATAAAATTACCATGGGGAAACTAATCCCGGCTCAAGAAGCGGCCAAGATCTACCACACCAACTACGTGAGAAACGCCAGAGCCATCGGTGTGCTGTGGATCATCTTCACCATCTGCTTTGCCATCATCACCATGGTGGTGTTCATCCAGCCCTACTGGATCGGGGACAGTGTGGACACCCCGCAGTCGGGATACTTCGGGCTGTTTCACTACTGTATCGGGAATCCCATCACAGGAGAGCTGGTGTGTAAAGGAAGCGCTCTGGACTTCGGCTCCATTCCCTCTGGGGCTTTTAAAACAGCCATGTTCTTCGTGGGGATTTCATTCCTGCTGGTGGTCGGAACCATCGGCTGCTTCAGTCTCTTTTTCTTCTGTAACGCCGGAAGTGTGTATAAGATCTGCGCGTGGATGCAACTGGCCGCCGGTATGGTTCACACTGAGATGAATAAATTACATTTCAGATCAACCTTTAAGGACCTGATCACTTAAAGCAAGGGCTGAAAATGTTTTAAAAAACAAAACAAAACAAGCTTATTACTACAGGACCCTGCAATGGGAATCATTTCCTAGATTCCCTAAAGAAAAAGAAAGAAAGAAAGAACACTAAAAAGAATTCAGGGGAGTTTTATTAGTAAATAACACAATAATTAAAAGCTATTAACACTCCCAAATTTACAATTACAGCGTTTGGCAGACTCTCTTATCCAGAGCGACTTACAATTATCATTTTTTATACAACTGAGCATTTGAGGGTTAAGGGCCTTGCTCGAGGGCCCAACAGTAGTGATTGCGGGGATTGAACCGCTGACCTTTGGATCAGTAACCCGTCACCTTATCCACTAATCCACCACTACCCTTTTATCAATTTTATCAAAAGACGTTAGAATTTGATTAACACGTTATATTGTGAAGTCATCTGTTTTTAAATCATTTCTATTAAACGATTTGGGAAAAGTTTATGATTTAAATTTTCTACCATCAGTTACTCAGTTCTAGAAGTGTAACAGCCTCCGAAGACCCAAGCCATATTGTTGTGTCTTGTAATTTCTCCCCAGGTCTTCTGTTCCTTACCACCTGATAAATACCGAAATGAATCGACATCTTCTGCCCTTTTACGCAGCAACTTACAAGGATATACACACAGTAAAGTCGGGGGAAATATGGAGTCCTTATATGAGGACACTGGGGTCTCACAAGGTTAAAATTCGTTTTATAGCTTTAAAATTTAGTAGCCTAAGTATTTTAAATGTAAAACGTTTCACCAAAAATTAAGTAAACCATACCATTAGTTTTAGAAAGAAAGAAAGAAAGAAAGCTGTCAAGAATAATATGCTCGGGGAATTATTTAAAAAAAAAATTAATGAAGCATGTTTCTTTTATATGTGTATGTATGTATGTATGTATGTATGTATAATGTGTACCAAGTGACATTTTGCTGATTTTTTAGGTCCTTTATTCAATATACTGTGAAATGGAGCACAAAATAACTCATATTAAAAGGAAAGCATAAAGATTAAACAATAAAACAAACTGCACATGTACTCTCACAAAGAAAGGTACCAAACAGTACCTTCCCTTGAATCTGGGAATGGTACCATCCTTATGCACAGCTTTATGGTACCATCCTTATACACAGTACATCAGTGGTCCTTTTCTTATAAACCTAAACTTATAGCCTATTTAAGTGTAAAATATAAATATTAAGGTTTAAAACACCTGCAATAAGGACAAGTAAAGTTTGTATTTTGGCCATATAACTAATCATTCATTCGTTCATTTTCTGAACCGCTTAATTCTAATTAGGGTCGCGGGGAGGCTGGCGCCCATCTCAGCCGACTCTAGGCGAGGGCAGAGTACACCCTGGACAGCTTGCCAGGACATCGCAGGACAGGAACACGCTGATGGCTATGCAGCCTACTCTTGACGAAAATCAGCAATGGTTCTTTTACATGCTTCTCACCACAGACAGTGAGAGACATGGCCGGCATTTGATAACCCAGTTAACTGCACTGGGGGGCCATATAACTAATTTAAGTAATTTGATTCGATAATGGATCCCAGGACTGTAAGACAGAAGATCCCTGACCGCTCAGCTCTGCACTTAAACTGGATCTGGTCACAAATGTTAGTCGATTTGGTTACATGTTTCTGAAATAAATAATACCAAAATTTAACCCTATAGTTTCAGCACCCTGGTCAGTTCCACCAGTTCCCATTTATATAGGTTACTACTTCTTAAAAAAAATCATTTATTTATACTAACTTAACATTTATTATTGTTTATTTATATTAAAATCATGACAAAGCCACTCTACAGTTTCCAGATCTATTCAGTCACAGTTAACATACAGTTAAGTGTCCAGCAGTGGCTTTCTAATAGTTATTATTATATATTTAGCATATACTATAAGCCGTGGGTGGTGTAGTGGTTAGTAGGTGCACCTCACAGCTAGAAGGTCCAGAGTTCGAGTCCCAGGCTTGGCAAAGGCATTTCTGTGTGGAGTTTGCATGTTCTCCCCATGATGGTGTGGGTTTTTTCTGGGTACTCTGGTTTCCTTCCACAGTCCGAAGACATTCACATTGGTCTAATTGACTGTTGTTGATTTTTTTCAAATTGCCCCTATGTGCGAGTGTGAATGGTTTTTTGTGTGTCGTCCCTACAATGGTCTGGTGAGCTGTTCAGGGTTTACCTGAGGCTCAGCCTCCCCCTGACCCTAATAGGATTAAGCAGTTTGGCAAATGAGTGAGTGAAAAGTGATTATATGACTTTAACTTTAATTTAGGACAGAATTTTAACTGAATCTTCTCAACCAGTAAGCTACCACTGCTCTGATGTGGGCGGTATGGTAACAAAGTGGTAAGCATGTCTGCCACACGGTAAGAAGATCCTGGGTTTGAGTCCTGGGCTCAGTGAGGACGTTTCTGTGTGGAGTTTACATGTGCTCCTTATGGTTGCGTGGGTTTCCGCTGGGTATTTTGTTTTCCTCCCACAGTCCAAAGACATGCACATTATGCTAATTGGATATTCTAGATTGTTCCTAGGTGTGAGTGTGAATGGTTGTGTGTTTGTGTTGGTCCTGTGATGGACTGGTGAACTGTTTAGGGTGTTCCTCAACTTTGCTTAGCTGAGATCCACCCTAAAAGGATTAAGCATTTTGGAAAACAAATGAATGATCTGTATACGCATATACAGAGTGGCACAATAGTGCAGAAAGCAGCAGGAGCCCTGGTTCAATTCTGGATCTGTGCTACTGTCCATGTGGTGGTTTGTATCTATTCTCGGGTTCACCTCCAAATTCCCTGGTTTTCCTTCACCTCCCACAACATGTCATTAGCTGGACCGTCTACTCTAAATTGCCCCTAGGTGTGAACATGTTCTTGGTACTCTGTTATAGATCCAGAGTTGTAAAGATCCAAAATAGAGAACATCATTCAAACCTGCGACATTCCTGAAAATATCTCCTTAAGCAAGAGAGAGTGAAAGTAAGAGCCCTCAGTAAACTAACACCTGAACCTGTGCCAGCTGTCCTTCTACATGTATATTGTATGGCAGTAAATAATAGATAGCAGTTTAGCTCCATACAGTGAAAGCAGGCCTGGTTCGAGTTGCCTGGCAACAGTTTTTCATATTTATTACCCCTGTCTTGCATATTTCATCGCTTCTTGACGGGTGGAGGCATAATGTTCCACTTGGTGGAACAATAAAGACAATCTGTTTAAGTAATAATTCACTGCTGTAATAATGTGATAGAATGTACCAAAACCTTTTTTATTTAATAGCTGAGCACATTTTATGCTGAGCTGTGATTATGTTGTCAGGTTTATGTTCTAGAGGTATTTTATGTCTTTGGGCTTTTTTCTCGTCTGGTTGTCTATATTTTAAAGTCTTTCTTCAGACTTGAAGTGAATCCCAGAAAAGACTGTGCTCTGTGAACTTACAGAGACGTATCACAGGAATCACAATGTGATTTATCTTTGGTAGAGTTCTTTTACCCGGGTATAGACTGGGTTTTTATGGTAACCACTGGATGATTAAAGGGGAAAACGCTGCTTGGAAAAAAAAAGTTTGAATGCAGTTTTTGGTTTGTTTTATTGTAGGGACAAAAAGATGTTCCATACAGCACGTAATACAAAAGACAGAATGTTGCGTAAACTCTAAGTGTCTTTATCTTATCTGAAACAGACCAACAATACACTTTTGGAACTTTTTACCTCATGGGATTGGTGATTACCATAAAACCCAGAATATATGTTCACTCCAGTTTCTAAATATAATATAAGAGTTTTGAATCCTTTTTCATAATTGATGCAATTTTCTACACTGCCATGCCCCCATTGGTTGGACTGCCTTAGTCTTGATTACAGCATTGCTGCTTTGGTTTGGCACTTTATGGAGTGGTTCAGTTTTTCTCTCATCAATTCAAGACGTCGGTGAGAAATGAACCGACACTGGATGGAAGTAAATTCTGTGATAATGTTTGTTTGTTGAAACATTGCGGTGGTGAATATGCACTGTAATCAAGGCTTAAGGCCAACAAAATATTAGAGGGTGCAACTTTTTTTTTTTTTTTGGACTGGCCATGTATATTTTTTAATTACTGATTTTCCATAGTAAATATAGGTGATGTTAACTATATATTTGTCTAATGTTCCAGGAGTGTTGATTAATATCGCATCAGTAATTCCAGAATAATTTCAGTTGGTTTATTGGCCATTTTTGAGTGATATAAGTCATAACTGTGACAGTAATCAGAGCCCAATAAAACCATGGATAAATTCACAGACCTGTGGGACACCAACTCCACTTTAAACATGAACACTATGTGTAAAATGAGTAACTATCAGCGGAAAGCCACAGTACAGTTCTGTGTCCTGCTCATTTTATTCCTCTGCTTTAAGTAACATCTTTTCCGAACTTGAGGAGTGCTCAAAGAGCAGGTACAAATGAATTATTTTAACTTGGTGTATTTATGATGAAATGTCTCCCCCTAGTGGGTGTCTGATGAACATATTGCCACATATGAATACGCATTTTTTCCATTCATATGGAAAATGCCTATTGATATCCCATGCATGGATGGGAAAATTTCATCAATATCCGTGCAGAACTTTTTGAGGTATCCTGCACACAAACAAATCAACACAGGTGAAAAACCATTGACTATACACAAGTCTCCTATCTTTGAAAAACATTAAAATCTATGAAATGGTAACCAGTCTGTTTTTCCATCACATAGCCACCTGCATGGTTATAGGGTGTATGATATATCCAGATGGCTGGGACTCGGAGGAGGTGAAGCGCATGTGTGGTCAGCGCACAGATAAGTACACACTTGGGAACTGTACGGTACGTTGGGCTTACATCCTGGCCATCATCAGCATCATGGATGCCCTGGTCCTTTCCTTCCTGGCCTTTGTACTGGGCAACCGACAGGACAAACTGCTGCCAGAGGACTTCCAGGTGGGAGACAAAGCAGGTACGTGATATATGCATATAGTTCATGTTCATTTTAAGAAGAAAAGAGATTATTCTTATCTATAAGGTTAATGCAGATCTCTTTCCAAAGAACCCTTGCAGGGCGTACTGTATTACAGGACAAAACTATTCTACTATATTCCCGTTTCTATAGTAACAGTTTACAAAGGCACTCATATTGCAGATGTTCCTCAAAAACACAAAAAAGAATTTGCTTAGCTGTTTATATGATGAAGCTTTCTGTGAGGGAGGCATGGTGGCATACTGGTTACGACAAGAAGGTCCGGTTCCCTCCCGCTACTCCGGGTTCCTTCCACAGTCCAAAGACGTTCACAATAGACGTTCACTAACTGGCTGTTTCAGATTGCCCCTAGGTGTGGATGGGAGTGTGAATGTTTGTGTGCGTGTCACCCTGAGATGGTCTGGTATTATAAATTAGTTCAGGGTGTACCGCGCCTTCGCTCAGTGTCAGGTGAGATAGGTACCAGCCTCCCTACGACCCTAGTAGTAGGATTAATCGGTTCAGCGAATGAGTGAGTCTTCTGTGAGACGGCTATGTAGCAAACAATCATGTTCTGCAGGTAATTTGTTAAATATAAATGGATAAAAAAAAACAGGCCAAGGGGCTCTGAATAAATAATAAAGTTAAAAGGTAATATAAAATAATGAATAATTATCACCTAAGAAAGAGAAGAAACTGTGCAAGCTGTTATAGAACTTGTTGAGATGGATTGTACCACTATATTAAACCCATCTGAGCCTCCCACATTATCCAAAGACATCGACCGTCGTGCTCATACAAACTTCAGTGCATCTTGTTTCTAGGCAACGCAATATTAAAATAGACAGTTGGGTAACTTCTGTTTCTCCTCTTGAGTCAGTCGAGTCCTCTGAGACAGCGGTGTGTTGAAAATACGACTGCTGAGGTTAAAGCTTTTGCTTTTTTTTTTCTGGACTGTTTTTTTGGATTGTAAGGATTCTGATGTGGAACTGTCTCTTTCAATTTCAGAAGAGTGAAGCCTCTGATGTTCCCCTCTATGTATGGAGACGCCTCAGCCAAAACATCTGTTTCCAAACGATGGATTCCCTACATCTGGATTTCCTTCTACGCCTATTTAAGGAAAGACTTTTAATATTAATGATGCATTAGTCTGGGTGGCAGGGTGGTGCAGTGGTTAGCATGTCTGCCTCACAGCAAGAAGGTCCTGGGTTCGATTCCTGGGCTCGGGGCATTTCAGTGTGGAGTTTGCATGATGTGTGTGTGTGTGTGTGTGTGTATATATATATATATATATATATATATATACATATATATATATATATATATATATATATATATATATATACACACACATAAATACATAGATAAACATCAGTTACCATACGAAGTTATGTTTACCAGTCCTCTACCGTCTGAAGACCCCGTTCAGAGAGCCCGGGTTGACCTGAGTGGGATGCTGTTGATTCCCTCCCTTGCTGGTGAATTGTACAATGTAGGAAACCCAAGGTTTTGTGCAATCCGACCCAGGCTTACTCCCCTCTCACACTGACCCACAATATGCCCTCTTTAAAATCAGACAACTCTTTTTTTCCTCTATCCCTGTGGCTGTGTATTCGGTACATTGGTGGATGTTATGATACGTTTGTGATGTGTCTCTTTTGATTTTGTTATTATTTAGCAAACTCTTGATTAATGTCAGCTCTGTTATTCTGTAAAAGCCGCAGGAAATTTGCTGGTGAATTTATGCACAAATGTAGCAGTTTAATGTCTTGTGATAGTTTGGTTTGAAGGGTCGTTGCTTTATATCTATAGTGTTTGTCTCCTCTTTCTTCCTTCCCTTTTTGCTGTATTCCTTTTTTTTTCTGTCCCCTCCAGTCAAGTCCAGCGAGATTACATAGATTCCATAACACAATTCAACAGTAAATAAATTAATAAATCAGATTATCAAGAGGAGCTTTATACCCATAAACCTCCCCTTGGAAAAGCAAATTTGTTCGGCACAACACAGCAACCAGACCGGCATTCGGCTTGCTGTGATGCTGGACAGGACAGGACAGGACAGGATTAATTAATTATTTAGTTGGTTGGTTGATTAGTTAGTTAGTTAGTTAACTAACTAACTAACTATCTAACAAATAAACAAATAAATAACTCTTTTCACTCCTGGAGTTCACGGTATAGCTAGTTAATATAAACAATTTATAAAAATGTGATCTAAAATAAAAAGAAATAATTATTACATATGAACAAGTTTAATTAAATGAGTGTCACTGATAAAACTCCAATGAGGGGCGTATTTACTTTGATATGTCTCTGTACGAGTGTTCCAACCTCATGATTTTAATAAATATTTTATGCTTCATGTTTTTTTTAAGCTGGTAATTTAATTTGGTTACATTAACTAGGGTGGACTGTGCCACTGAAGGGTACATGGGTGTACACACACACACACACACACACACACACACACACACACACAACACACGCATGTGACATTAAAGGAACAGTCTGACCAAAAACTGTTAATGCTCATCATGAATGGAAGCTCACTCATTAATTTGCTGAACTACTTAATCCTACTACTAAAGCTGCGGGGAGGCTGGAGCCTATCTCAGCCAACACGGAGCGAAAGCTGGGTACACCCTGAACAACTCATCACACCATCACAGGGCCAACACACACAACCATTTAAACTCACACTCACACCCAGGGGCAATTTGGAACAGCCAATTAGTCTTTGGACTGCAAGAGGAAACCGGACTACCTGGAGGAAACCCATGTAAGCACAGGGAGAACATACGAAAATGAGAACAAATCAGGGAATCGAACCCTGACTACACCACCGTGCAGCTCAAATGAAGCGAATGACATTGCCTCACGTGTTCTCCAGCCCAAAGTCGCGCAGAAAATCATCCCCAGCAAAAGTTTTTTTTCTCCCATCCCATTTCTCTCCTGTAACTGTGGTCCTATACAATTCCCACCCATCAAGTGTTGCCTCCATAATCGCATACAACCACCACCAACCAGGGAGGGGTGTAAGGATGCACATGCTGCCATCCGCCTCTTTGCAAACTGCTGCGCATGCACATTTAGAAATAACTTTTATTTATCTATACTGTATTAATCCTGCAAGGGAAATTATTACCTCTGCATTTAACCCATCCAAAGTGAGCACACACACTCAGAGCAGTGGCGTGCCACACATTGGGGAGCCCGAAGAGCAGTTGGGGGTTAGGTGCATTGCTCAAGTGCACTTCAGCCATGAAGGTGAAGGGAAGGTACAGCTCACTCCCCCACTGCCACACATTTTCCCTGCTGGTTCAGGAATACAACCAGTCTCTCGCTCCCATTAGGCCACAGCTGCCCTGAAAATTTTACCTTTACGGCATTTCGCAGACGCTCTCATCCAAAGTGACTTACAACGATTCATTTTTATACACCTGAGCAATTGAGGGTTAAGGTGATGGTTCTGGGGATTGAACCCCCGAACTTCAGGTTTGTAACCCATTGCCTTAACCACTGCCCCAATGCACTCGGAGGGAAAGCGCTATCTGCCCCTTTTGTACGAATGAGCTCACTGACGCCCATGGATTGGCTGGTGATCGCTGTGAGTGACAGGGAAGTGTATGCCATACCATCCCTCCCTCCCGTGAGAGCTCGGCCAATTAGCTCCCATGGACTTCCGGTCGTGGATGGCTGAGGCATCAGCCACAAACAAGTCTCTGGGCATCAAACACTCTTGGAAGTGGTACGGATCACAGGAGTACACCCTAAACTCCATTTTAATGTTAATGATGTGAACATTAACTGAAGCTCTTGTCCTGTATCTGAATACTTTTATGCAGAACACATGCAGAGGGTCATGATAAACACCAACACAGCTCTCTGACTTTCAAGCCTTTATTCAGAACAACTACAGAAAGGGTTTTTATTAAAGCAGCGAACAATCAACACATAGCGTCTTAGGTAGAGCGAGAGAGAGAGAGAGAGAGAGAGAGAGAGAGAGAGAGAGAGAGAGAGAGGAAAGGACGTGCTTGCAGAAACTGGAAAAAGTCAAAGGTAAAAGTCTTTCGATACAAAAGAGCAAACACTAGTCCAGGTCCTTCACAATAAAATTACCCCTACGTTCATTTACAAAAAACAAACAAACAAACAAACAAAAAAAAGGAATTCACTGACCCTGCTTCGAGCATCATCAGTAGGAGGATCCCGGAAACCCATAGAGACGTTTATCAAGGCATCTTCGTATTGGTTACTCACACATTGCCGTCAATCCACTGAGCAAAGCAATGAAAGGAACAATACTGACACTGTGGAGACGAGCACCAACTCTTTGGTACATCTATGTACAAAACATGAGACGGTTTCAAGACACCTCCGGCTCTGTGGTGAAGACGTTCATGTCTCCCACGCAGCGCGCATCCAATGTTTTTGCACACCAACAGCCCAACATATCCCAAGTTGTGCACTGCATTGTTATTATTATTATTTATTTACATTTTTTTTTTTAACCAATTTTTTTTGTATAATATAACAAAGTGACGAACGCACAGCTGGAAATTATTAAGCTGAAAATTCACATCTGTCTGTACAGTAAATGTCCATTTACAGCCAGACCGTCAGTGTCAACCGTAATCATTCATACGTCTCATGCAGCCTGCGCTGTAATAAGAAAACTATCCAAAAAGAACAAAAAAAAAAAAAAAAAAAAAAAACTGACCAAGCTTGTCACAGCTGAGACAGGACATCTGTGCTTCCTTCAGTATTGCCAAATCAGCATGGCTGCCAATCAAAAAAAATCTGATTAGGACTAAAGCAAATGTACAGAAGGTTTTTACTCATATTGTAAAACTGCTATTGTACCCTTCATAAGAAAACAAGCATGGCGCTAGACGCTGTCGAAACAGAAGAAGACAAAAAGAGCCAACTGCACCCAGTACATAAAACACGACATTACGAGAAATAAATAGCTATTTCTTTAATTGGACCCCTTCATGTTCCATCACGAAGTAAAGTGTGCCATTCGACCAGATGGTTAAGTTAGGTTTTTTTTTTTTTCCAGAGGTGAGGATGCATGTGAGTCGACGTCCCCTCCCCATGTCCGGCCACTACGATGTGATCCAGGCATGGCGGAGGCACTCTGCAGCTGTAGCTCTTTTCTCCGGAATCAGATCCAGCATGGGGAGAAGGAAGCTGCTGAAGCTCTGTGCCTCCTCTCTTGACCATTCGTACTTCTCCACCAGGACGTCCTGAAGCCCCCACGGCTTCAGCTTAGTGATGTGCCTCAGCTCACCTGCGTACACACATGCGCACAGGCACATACACACACAAAGAAAAAACCTTTAAATAAAATCAGCCACAAACAGCCACTACACTGAGACTACATCAAAATGTACAAGTAAGTCCATATGTACTTAAACAGTGCCACAACTACAGAGTCACAAATACCTGCGATATTAATAGACTGGAATGCATGCTCGTGCAAGATAATGAATAGACGCAAGTCCATAAGTATTTGGACAGTGTCACGATTACAAAATCACAAAAACTGTGACACTGTCCAGATACTTATGGACTTGCGTCTATTCATTATCTTGCACGAGTATGCATTCCAGTCTATTAATATCACAAGGAAAATTCCTATTGGCTAAGGTTGCTATGGTGATATGAACATCTTAAAGCAAAACAAGGGTTCCAGTTCACTGTGAGACCCATCAGCACAAAATGCCATAATGCACCAATCAGACATTGAGTTAATCATATATGCTGCCATCTTTAAATAAATCTGTTTATTAATAATAATAATAATAATAATAATAATAATAATAAACAAACAAACAAACAAATAAATAAATCTGGTGGAATTTCATTATTATTCTTTTGTTATTATTATTTATTATTATTACTTATTTATTTATTCAATGTATTATTATTATAATTATTCTTTTGTTATTATTATTATGATTATTATTATTTATGTAATTTATTATGATTATTATTATCTTGTTATTATTATGATTATTATTAATTTATTTATATGATTTATTATGATTATTATTACTATTCCATGTATATATTTAAAGGGAAGAAAAATCCTTCCATATTAATCTTTATAAGTAATGATCATTAATAGGGTCTTAGTTTTTTTTTGGTTTGCCTTAAATTTCATTCACTGATTTTGGTAGTTAATTACTGCCAACAGAGCTCTCACTCATATAGTCAGACAGCTCTCTGCCTGGGGAGGCTGGAGCCCATCCCAGCAGACTCTGGGTGCAGACGGGGTACACCCTGCACAGCTCGCCAATCCATCACACACAATCGTTCATACACCTAGGGGGCTAACAAGAATATCCAATTAGCCTAATGTGCCTGGCTTTAGATTCTGGGAGGAAACCTGAATACCTGGAGGAAACCCACGAATGCCGAGGGAAAACATGTACGAAAACTCGCCAAGTACGGGGCTCAAACCCAGGACCTTCTTGTGGTGAGGTGGATGTGTTAACCACTACACCACCATGCTGTCCCATGCAAAAACATGACATTTGATAAATGGCAACTAAAATCTAAATATGCTACAAATAAAATTCTGTGCTATTTTATAACTCGGCTCACAAAAACCCCCCAAAAAAACACAGCAACAAAAATAAACCCCGATCAAATCCCCTAACATTTCATGTCTGTAAAAAGAAAGAAATTCCATGATCCAGAGGAGCCCCCCCACCCACATGTTTGCTGTCACACCACTGAGAAAGATCCTTTACTATAATCTTTAACAAACGGCAGCAATGCAGCGGCACTTTGCTACATTAGCCTGTCTAGTTCACCCAAGGTGGCGTTTTCCTTTAAGACACAACGTAGCATTTGATGCATTTTGGGGGACATAAACAGTGAGGCAAACCTTTATCTTTACACAACAGCATGTCATGATGATGCATTTCTATAACACTTATTAGCGAATGATGTCGTCGTCACGCCAGAACGACAGAGTGACAAGCTGATTTCAGATGTGTCACAAGGCATACCTCGTTCATCACACAGAAAATTCACACAAGGTTTCTAAGCACGTTATGTGCTCTTATCACATGACTGGCAAAGCCGTTATTCATACGTGAGGAAATAGAAAATGCTGGCTGACCTTTCTTAGTGAAGAACTCCTTTGAATATTTGCCATTCATGATGAGTTTGCGAGGAACTTTACCCAGCAGCTCGATGATCAGTGCGATGTGATCTGTTCATGAGAAAGATATAAAAAAAAAAAAAAAAAATGTAAATACACATCAATTTAGGCTCCTAAATAGGAAAGATGGACGTCTCTTGCTCTTGTGAAAGCGAGTGATGACATTTTAATCATGGAACATATAGATAGCTAGCTAACTCTCCTAATAAATCAAGAACATTCTTGGCATCAGGTCTGGCATACTAAAATACTAGAAGGCCATTGATATAATCTAACAATTTGAGTCTTTTTGCCAAAAACATGATAAAAAAAGTTTTTTTGTGCTTACACATTAGCTGAACAATGCAAATTAACAATCATAATAATTCTGAACTATTCACGATTATTATGGATTCCTAATACTAAAGAACATATCTCAGCACCCGAGTGTGACTGGCACTATTCACCCCCACAAATAAAAATAGAATAAAACAAATCGGAGCTTCTCAGATATTACACCGAGCGTAAATTCTCTACGAGGGGCGTGCGCATCGTGACCTCCCATTAAACTTGCATGACTCGCGGCCAAGTGCTAATTAACGAGTACAATAGGTTTTAATATTTAACAGCACTCTGCCACCAACGCCAGCGATTATTCGGTGAAGAGGGATGGAGAGGGATTATAAGCTATTCATTAGCGCTAATACTAAGAGGTGGTGTACGACAGGACTGGGTCAGCGATGATGAATCCTGATTTATAATGAGTATGAGGAAAGAAGGGTGTATACAGCAAGGGACTTTTAAAAGCTTTTGCAGATTATGGACGTTACAGAGTGTAAACAAAATGTTTACTCCTTTAGCAATCATGAATCCAGGGTATACATGGCCAAAATCTCACGATACATGTAGTATTTTTTTTTTTTTTAACTCGCTGCTTTGATAATCTGTCTTTTTGTTTTTTTACGGCGCTCGCTTTTCCCGATTTGCCAAGAGCACCCAATGATCTGCATCATGCCGGTAAACTTTGCATTGCACTGTGTGAAGTGGCCTTAGTGTATGTACTTATATATGCTTATAATAGTGCATTCAAATGCGACTGCACAAATTTAGTACCTTCTGGTCTCATTGTTGTGTAAAACACCAAAATAAACTAAAACTGTAGATAAATTCACTTCACATAAATAACAGGCCCTAATAATATCCTGCTTCCATATCCGACATGTAAGTATTCCTCTCAGCATGCGTGTCCCGACGTAATGTCGGTCGCCACTGTTTCCTGTATCACTGCATAAATGAACAGCTGGTGTTAACGTTGAGTGATAAACAAATAGATCCAGCCAAGTCTGATGGTACTGTCAGTGTTACCGATCCGCTTGAGTCATCTTCAATCATGTCATGGTTTATGAGTTGCTCTCTGAAATAGCCTGATAACAGTATACCTGTTACTTTATACATTTCTCTGATAAGTACCACAGATTCATGCTGAGCGAAATTAGGAATTTAGCCTTAAAGGTGATAGTCATACATGTTTACCTCTTATATCAAAAACATATCACGTTTAAAGATGCGCTATAATATTACCACATGGATTAACCTTAGAAATTTCTTATCCCTTGGAAATGTGTTTTTTTTCCATGGGTATCACTAATTATTAGCTAAATGGAGGAGTAAAGATTTACCTTCATCTCTGGAGTAATCCTCTCCGGAATGCGGTTCAAACAGGTAATCCCCTGTTGCCAATTCAAACGCCTGCAAAAAACACACATTCCATAAAGTATACGAATGTGTATAGGGGTATGGTGGGTATGGTATGTGCGTGTGTGTGTGTGTGTGTGTGTGAGTCCACAGGAACCCTCAGGTCATCAACATTCCCACGCTGGTAGGCGGTGAGATCAGGGATTTTCATTGACCTTCACCAGTTCGAGGTCTGCGAGGTGTCGGTGTTCTGCTCACTAGGTCGGCATTGTTACAGAGCCGGATTAAATTGCTGATGGAGCTGCAGGCACTACGGCACTCTGCCTTTACTATTAAAGATGTGCTGAGTAGGGAAATTGTATGTGTGGGCAAAGTGCCAAAGAGCGAGTGAGTCTATTCAGCATCGCTCTGACTGAAATCTGCACCCTGAGCTTTCAGGATCTGCACAGAAAAATATACTACGGCATTTACATAATGCTTTAACAATGTTTATAAAGCAGTTCGTCAAACTGACTGGAAGCCGATTTCAGTTTACATCAGTGCAGATTCAAATGAACTGGTTATATGTTTACACCTTGGCGCTCTGCTTAACATTACTATTTTACTCCCAACCAAGAGACGTTGAGTACGGATGTTACAATAACAAGAACTGTTGGGATGGCGTGGCTCTGTGGTCTTCCATTCTATAGAAATGAAGCCAAACTTCCTCCACAAGAATCCCTCTTTCAAATTTGAAGTGTGATTCTGTGTGGTTGAATAGGTAGGCTGGTCTTTAAGCCACTTTAGCATCATTCATTCACCAAACCACTTAATCCTATCAGGGTCGCAGGAAAGCTGGAGCCTATCTCAGCCGACTTTGGGCAAAGGCAGGATACGCCCTCAACAGCTTACGATTCCATTGCATGGCCAACGCACACGCGCACACGCGCACGCACGCGCACGCACGCGCACGCACGCGCACGCACGCGCACGCACGCACGCACACGCACGCACACGCACGCACACGCACGCACACGCACGCACACGCACGCACACACCTAGGGGAATTTGGAACAGCCAGTTACCCTGATTTGCACATCTTTGGACTGCGGGAGGAAACCGGGGTTCACAGAGGAAACCCCTGTACACACGGAGAGAACATGTAACCTTCACAAAGAAGCTACCTTGCCAAGCCCAGGACTAAAACTCAGAGCCTTCTTGCTCTGAGGCATACGTGCCAACCACTATGCCACCCAGAACCCAACATACAGATGGTTATAATAAATAAGAAAAAGATAAAAGAGCATGACCATGTGGTAGCCCTGCCCCTTTCTCCCAAAACCAAGGTCCAGCACATTGCAGAAAGCTGTCAGATAATTTCCAAGTGTTTCCATGCCTCATTTTATAGTGAAATTACTTTTTAAAAACTCATTTCAAGGTGAAAATAAAAAGTGCAGACATCAGCATCAGGAAAACTCACTGTTCGAATTAAACACTATACACACCCCGCCCAGCCCAAAAAAAGAAGTGGCACACTATTATTTTCTTGGAGAGCATTTAGCCTTGATCACGGCGTGTAATCTCCATGGCATTGTTGCTGTGGTTTGTTCAGGTCGAGGCTCAGCAGCGCACTGAACAAGCAGGTTATCACATCAATGCACTTTTTCTTCCCTGATGGCGCGGATATAAAATGGGGACTCAAATAATGAGGGTGTGGTTCAGGGATCATGAGGAATCATTTTCACATATGTATTGGAACCCCAGAGTCCTGACCTTAACCCTATTGAAAGTTTTGGGGATGTGCTGGAGACGACTTTATGGAGCGGTTCAGTTTTTCCCTCATCGATTCAAGACGCCGGTGAGAAATGAACCCGACATGGAAATAAATGTCATGATGCTTAAGTTTGTTGAAACAATGGCATTACGATTATGTGCTGTAAATAAGACTAAATACACTCCATTACAATATTACAGTGCAACTTTTTTTTTTTTTGGCCGGGCAGTGTGTGTGTGTGTGTGTGTGTGTGTGTGTGTGTGTGTGTGTGTGTTTGTGTGTGGCATGGCACTAGACCTGTGGTGACTTTACTTATTAGACAGCACTGTCCATGTTTTTTCTTTATACACTTAATGGTCTCACCTTCCTCATATTGAACAAACCTCCAACTGTCAGTCTGTCAACCTCGGCAAAAATAATTATACCTCTTAATATTTCCCACCTGCAAATATTCCCTAACTAGCAATGCAAAACAGAGACAACCTTTACAGGGTTGCCACTCGGTCCAGGTTATAATGCAAAAGCACATGTGGATTATACAATTATAAAAAGGCGAAATATAATTATTGAATAATAAATTAAAACGATTTCAGTCTGGTCCTTATTTAAATTTTGGAATAAACGTGCGTTTTTAACTTCATTAACAGGTAGTTCATGTAAAAAAATAAAACTAGCTCAGTGTTGGTGAGAGTAGAAACTAATTAATTAATTATTTAATATTTGTGTATGTAAAGTGCTGTTCAGTGCTCAGATCTGATTGGTCAGAATGATTTGAGCAGCTGCACAACTTTAAACCACTAATAGATAAAAATGTCGCTCTTTAAGCAGCAGTCACACCATGCCAGACCGTGTTAGCAGACGCCTGGCGTAGAGCAAAATTTTCAATCTGTTAGCATGTTAGCATACATTTCTCGTCAGTCGGTTTGTAGTTCGGCTGATGAGCTGCGTATCAGGCGAGGTCTGTTCAAATTAGTGAAATGTTTTGTACATGCACAAAACTCGGAACGGACTCCACCGGGTAAAGGTGTCTGCTGGTTGTACGGTTGTTGTGCGCTAGGCATGCATTTTGGAACTCGTGCATTCCTCGTCCTGTACTTGTCAGTTTGCATCTTTTTGAAGAAAAAAGTGTCATTGCACACAAGAACCAATGAAACTCCATTTGGAATCAATCCTTCTTTGATGTCTGGTGGACCTGACTCCCGGCTGGACTACTACCTGACATGCAACGGCTGATCAGGTGTTACAGACACAGACCGCATGTTCAAAAGACAAATACTGAAGAGAAACGCCTGAGAACTGATGAGTAACAGATGTGTAATGGGAGGGTCCACAGGACAAAACTCACGACTTCAGGATACGATCAGTATCACCACTGTACGTGTAACGGGTCTTCACCGCGTCCAAAACGGACAGCAACATACATCCTCTGGACCATACATCCTCTCTAAATGTGGCTCCCCTCTCTCTCACCTTCCTCTGTGCGTTGGCCTTACTCTTCCCACCATTCCCAGACCGGGGCATCTTGGGGAGGATGGGGTGGGGGGGGGGTTCGGTACTAATACAGTGGTCTCCGTAATTGTACTGTTCTTGTTGGGTAATTGTGAGCTCATGTGAGAGCGTAGAGCAGTATCGGAGGCAAATGAAATTACTTTCACAAAGTTTTTATCATGGGATATCCGTTAAAGTGTTCCAGCAAGGTGCAACGGCTCCTTTTTTTTTTTTTTTTTTAAATGATTTTTTTCCATTTCCCCCCCTAATTTATTCATATCCAATTCCCACCCATCAACTTTTGCCTTCCCCATCACACGACCACCACCGACCAGGGAGGAGCGCAAGCAAGAACACGCCCCCTCCGTGACATGCGATGCTGCCACCCGCCTCTTTTCGAACTGCTGCGCATGTGTATTTGGGGGCAACCTAACACACTCGGAGAGAAAGCGCTATCCGCCCCCTCGTACGAATGAGCTCACAGACGCCCATGATTGGCTGGTGATCGCTGTGAGTGACAGG
>JAQMYF010000023.1:21050545-21069954 GCA_030014195.1 Neosilurus mollespiculum | reverse complement strand
ATCCCTCCCTCCCGTGAGAGCTCGGCCAATTAGCTCCCATGGACTCCCGGTCACAGATGGCTGTGGCATCAATCCGGGTTGATAGTCGCGCACCTTGTCGATGCGCCACTCGGGAGCCCTTGCAACGGCTCCTTTAAGAAATTATTTTTAATCTCCGGTGAACTGCTGGGGAATATCTAGACTAAATCAAGCTGTTATTTGAAAAATAACTGACTTTGAGGTGATCACTGAATATTTTCCTCTAACAGCATGCTTAATGTTTAATTTCCGCTTCTTATCTTCCTCTCTGTATTGATGTGAATGGGTGTGCTCACCATGCATGCTGTGCTCCAGATGTCTGCTGGTGTGCTGTAGCCTGCACCGATTAGAACCTCCAGAGAACGATACTGCCGTGTCTGAATATCATCCGTGAAGTGTTTGTGCTGAACCGAGCCACACAAGAGGGAAAGAAAACGACAAGAGTCTTTAAACACATATAACTAAATCACCGCACTTAAATCTAACACCTAACACATGCTCTGTGATAACAGCTAGACTAGCATGAGGAAGATTTATGAAGATGTTGCTCTTCTACTCACCACCCAGCAGGCGTTGCCCAGGTCAGCGATTTTCACCTGGATCTTGTCACCGTTCAGTGGTTCCAGCGGGTTCACTAACAGATTCCCTGCTGCGAGCTTGACTGCAGAATGACAAACAAGGACAGAGAGAACCTAAGACTCAACACTCCATGACCGATACCGCTAGCACGTCTGGACGGGAAGTGCTCACCGGTGTAGCATTTAATCAGTGAGTCTGTTGAGGACGAGGCGTTTTAAAACAGATCGAATATATGGATCAATAAAATGCTCCAGTGAGCCAGAAAACACATCTATGAGTCTGACGCTGCAGGAACTATGGTTGGCCTTTAAAAAAAAACAAACAAAGAAAGCAAGATATCTTCCAAGACAAATTCACGGGTGTAAGTGGCTTCTATTGTTCCAATATTCCTTGGAGTAAACAAACCAAGGCGGTTCGGTGGCACCAATTATTTGGCCTCTTACAACAACTACATGATCAGTGCTCTGTGGACGCCCTGCGATTAACATAAATATGTAGCTACTGTCTAAAAGCAGAACTCCGAAAATGTTTGTATTCATTTTTAGTAAAGAAACAGCCATAATAGCTTTCTTTTCACAGTGGTGGCGCCCGCGTGCGTTGGGCTGCGGTGTGGGCAAGTGAGCATGGAAGCGACAACAAAATCCAGCTCATGGCTTTGAAACGTTAGTATAATTAATACCAATTAAAATTCAATTTATACAACTTTACTGTCAGTCACTGTCATACAGTAAAAACAGAATTTTTTGTTTCTTTCTTATGTTCCATTGTAGTATATACTGTAGAATAAAACAATTATTTGCCAATTATTCACCAACAATTATTAAAAATTCGCAATTACTTAACAATATCGATTAACAGAGCTCTGAATAGATGACCATGACTGGCTAATCACTTTAAATGATAAAGCAGCTAGCGCATGCCAGGGGTCTTCCAACCCTGTTCCTGGAGCGCTACCTTCCAGAAGATTCTGGCTCCAACCGTAATCATGCACAACTGACCATCTAATTACTCCCTTAAGGGGGGTGATCACACTAGAGGTGCGACATAAAAGCGACTGACGTGAATGGCAATTCTGTGCTGTCACTTTCCATTCTCAAATTTCTCGTGCGACATTCGCGGCATCGCATTCTGGTCACCTGGATCGTGAACTCATCACAAAAAATTTTAAAAAAATTTGAAATTTCCAAGAATGTCTCAAACTCTTCACAAACAGTCCGCACATGTTTCGAGGAGGTCGCAAAGCTGCCGTTTTGCAAAGTATTCATTTTTTTTGTTAGCAAGGAAAAGTGTATTCCGTTATGTATATTTCGTCATCATTCATATTTAATTTGTATTTTATCCACGCTAATAACGAATAAAAAAAACCAAATGGTTTGAGAGCAAAAAGCGAACAAAACGTGACTGATTGATGATAGGAGACTCGCTGCTTTTGCCAAACATCTGCAAACCAGTCACTAATTACTTGTAAATCAGTCGTAAATTGTCACGTGATAAGTACCTTAAATTCGCAAAAAAACTTGCAGCGCTTTTCTATCGCATCTCTAGTGAGATCACCCCCTAATATATTATCTTATATATATATATATATATGGCTTTTTATCATAACCTGGAATTTACAAACTTACCTGCAAAGGGACAGCATGGCTTTAATTCCAGCCAAATAGAAGTCATATGTTGTAGATGCTTAAATAAAACCCAAAATTATTCAAGTGTACTCACTTGCTGAATTGGAATTCAAGCCTGAAGCCACACCCTATTTTGCAGATAAGCCTGAATTCCCCTGGCCTAAACGAATTTCGGTTGGTTGTTAAAAGTTTTGCAGAGCACCAACATCACCATAAACCACACCACGAACATACGCACTTTAAATAACAAACAGCATGAGACTTCAGAACAGCAAGAAAAGCTGGAGTTAGGAGAACAAACACAGAACGGAAGGTTAGTAACGTGCAAAAAAAGAAAGAAAGAAAGAAAAAAAAAAAAAAAACATCTTCCACCAGGTCTCCTCACTGACCGTCCTCTATGTCTGGGCCTGCCTGTGAACTAGGCTCCGCCTCCTTCTTGGGTCTCGACTCCATTTCCCAACTGTTTACTGCGTTACTGGCGTTCAGCTTTTTTGTATCCAGCGTCTGCTGCGACTCAAACACGTCACAAAGCAAAGGTCCATTACCATCAGGACAGCCTGGCTCGCCGGGTGGTGTCCCGTTGCACACTGGGTAGGGGTTAATGGGCTGGGACTCCGCCTCTCCTGTGACATTGCCGTAAGGATTGATGGGAGTTTCATCCTTCTCTTGCTGCTGTATATCGGCAACAGGCTTCTCGTCCTCGGGGGGTGGGCTGGGAATGTTTCCATCCGTGGCACATTCTCGGTGCTGAGACCAGGGTTCGGGAACTCCATCTGGATATGAGACAGAGAGACAGACAGAGAGAGAGAGAGAGAGAGAGAGTGAGAGAGAGAGAGAGAGAGAGGGAGCGACCGACAGAGAGAGACAGAGAAAGAGACAGAGACAGACAGAGAGAGAGACCAACAGACGAGAGAGAGAATGAGAGAGAGACAGAGAGAGAGACAGATTGAGAGACAGACAGACGAGAGAGAGACCGACAGAGAGGGACAGAGTGAGAGAGACAGATTGACAGAGACAGACAGACAGAGAGAGAGAAACAGAGAGAGACAGATTGACAGACAGAGACAGACAGAGAGATAGACAGAGAGAAAATTAGACATGATTTAGAGTTTCATTTAAATTCCGACACCAGGTTCAGTCAATGCCCTTCACCTTAATTCATATTTTTAAAATATGTAACTGTTACTAATATGGCCATGAGTCAGTGGTCTGGAGTGAGTCATCACTTAATTCTGAGGCAGGTGTGAATCACAGCATCTACTGAAACTGAATGGACCTGGTGCTGTGGTGGTTTCCATTTCACCTCATTGCTGTATTTTGTACTAAATTTGTCAACAGCATATTACTGCTCTGCAAAGCCTTCATTACCAGCATGCAAATGAATATTTATTCCTGTTCCTTCCCTAACTCATGTATCTGCCATCTGTCTCTCTCTCTCTCTCTTCCCTCTCTCTCACCCAGGGTGGCCTCGGCTGTGATTTCCTGCAGAGTCTGACTGTTCGGTAATGACGGAGTCGTGTCAGGGGTTTCGGTTTCCTCGTCCTCGTCATCTTCGCCCCCTTCGTTCACTCTCTCCAGTCCTTCGATGTCCAGGATGCGTTTCTCGAGCAGCTCAGCCTGCCGTTTCTGCTTCTTCTTCAGCTTTTTCTTCTTGTTTTTAGACATCTTTGCCATCTGACAGAGAGAAGGAGTGAAACACTTACTCAACAAAGCAAACGATTAAATGAGAAAACGATTGGGTTAAGAAATGAATAATAGATGATACCTGTTTCGGTGGTGGAGCTGTGCTTACTGCAAAAAGAAAAAAGAAGGGGGGGGGGGTTGTTTACACAAACACATTTACTGAAGTGACTCGTATATAGAAGGTGCACAAATACATAGGTCACATGATGAAAAATTCTTCACCAAACGTGTCATTCGGTTGATAAGCTCTTTCTTATTTTGATCTCACCTGCTGAGCCGGATGGTGGCGGAGCTCCAGATTTCTGCCACTCTGTGGCCTCGGCCGCCAGCTTCCTGATGTATGACTCATCGACGGTCATTAAGATGTTCTCTGGCTTTATGTCTGTATGGATTATTTTGCACTTTGTGTGCAAATAGTCCAGACCCTGCAAAACCTAAAGGAGAGAGATGGCATTTATTTTTTACCATAGCTCAAATCTGATCAGTAGCTACAAAGAAAATCACGTCATACAGGACCTAATAAAACCACCCACATTTCAAAGGTAAATGAAAAAAAATTTGTATCATTAAGATAATCAAATATTACTTGTACACATAAAACAGTTATTGTGTGGATGGAAGGGGAGGTCTTTAGAAACGATTTTCTTTTCAAAGCTGAGCCTTTTGCTTGGAAATTCTCAACCCAGTGCAAGGTAGTTTTTTGATCAGGAATGTTTTGGTTCTGTGGAACACTGAACGTTTTCGAAAGGTCTTGAGTGTGGCGATTACATAGCAGTTGTTTTTGTGAAGAATGCTTTGACACCGAATGTATAGTGTGCTCCCAACCACACCGTGTAGGCGACTGAGGACCGCTGGGGTTGGGCTACCAATAGACCTTAGCACCACCACTCCTGCCTCACTAAGTTTCATGTGTGCAAATAATTTGTCTTTAACCTTTTCTTTATTTACCTTTGAAGTGGGAGGTGTTTTGGGTCACCCTGTATTATAGCATGCTATTATGATGTTATAGTTTCTTTTTTCTCTATAAACTCCCATAAGATCTATATATAAGTAAAGATAAGTTAACGAGTTTACACACACACACACACACACACACACACACACACACACACAGATGTGCAGAAAGGTACTTTACCTGCTGGATGATGCTTTTAACACACGGTAAGGGCAAACCCTGATAGTTAGACTTGATGATCCACTTAAGTAAGTGGTGACCAAGGACCTCAAAAACCATGCACACATCTCAGAACAATCAGTCAAGGTCACACACGAAGCAGAGAGAGGGACGAGTACATGTCGAGAGCAGTAGATAGAGGGCTGCGAGCCCGGCTCCCATTAAAAGACAAACACACTTCTTTTCACACATCTCTTCTAGCATAAAAGAGCAGTGAGGGGTTTCATTAGCAGATCTCTGCAATGTACTGCAGTGCACTGTACAAGCAGATCTTACAAAAACCCCTGCAGTACTCTGCAGAGATCTGGAAATGACAAGCTTTATGCACCAAATCCACCAGGGTAACAGGGTGCGTTTAACTAAAGCTCATAATAGCCTGAACACAATATATAAGGTCAAGGTCATTGTGACAGGGTCAACTGGAAAGACTGACAGGCCTATGCACACCTTTACACCATAGGAAACCTGCACGCAAAATTTCAGAATGATCCACCCAGCAGCTCTTGAGAAATAGCAGAGACAACATGAACAAGCTCATAGACATTGTTACAAGGTTAAAGGTCACACTGACAAACTGACAAGCCTACGCACATCTACACACCACAGGAACAGACACGCAAAATTTCAGAATGATCCGCCCAGCCGCTCCTTTGGAAACAGCCAAACAGGGAAAATTGTTTGTCATTTTTGAGTTTGTGACCCTTTAAAGTTAAAGGTCAAATATGATACCCTTCATCTGATCTTTATTTTTTATTTTGGACACCAGTGGAGAATTTAAGCATCCCCCACCTCTACCTGGAACTATGATTTTGAGTGCGTGCTGGGTGGCCTGTTTGGCTTCCTCCTCCCATTTATGGTCCTTCCTATCTCAGTGCCTATTCTGCTCTGACTGGTCACCTGAAAGCTCCATACTCAGTGTGCTGAAAGGCAGACCAGGATGGACAGAGCTACTGTTGTGCAGGGGGATTGGGAGCAGGCAAGCTAATCGGATCTGGCACGCCGTGATGCCCTAATGTGCCTAAGAACCTCGTGTTTAAGGCCAGCTCAAACAGTCCAGAGGGAAAATGTGCGCTAACCTTGTTACGTGAATCTTTGGCGTTTGGCTTTTGGCAGACACCCTTAAACAGAGTGACTTACATTTATCATATTTATACAACTGAGCAACTGAGAGTTTAGGGCCTTGATCAAGGGTCCAACATGGAACCATGGTGGTACTGGACTTGAACCCCTGAGCTTCAGATTAGTAATCCAGAGCCATAACCACTGAGCCACCACTACCCCATATCATCACGTTGCCCCTATAATTGGAGCACAGAATCCCTCCATCATTTCAAATTAAAGCTGAAACTGTTCAAGCGTCTCCAGTAATGTCAGTGACTAAAAGGATACGAGTGCCGTTGACTCCTGAAATCTTGAAGTCGTCCAACAGCTGCACTACTTTCTCTCTGCTGGGGTCGTTTGGGTCCGAGGTTCGCACCTAATCCAAACAGAGCGTTCACACCATTAAACAGCTTCTGAATTTCTGTTCATTACCACTTAAAAATGCCATAAGGGAAATCACTTCCACAGACCACTTGGAAACAATAAAAATTCAAAAATGATATTACTTTCAAGACACACAAGATGGAGGGTAATATTCTAGAAAGCAGCTGATGCAAAGCAGCTTGCAGTGGTCACCATAGCAGCAGTGAGGTTGGTGGATACTCACCGCACGCAGGAGCTTGATCTCATCCAGAGCCGTTTCAGTGTAATGCTCTGCACTCTTCACTACCTTCATAGCCACAAAGCGCTTTCCCCTAGACGCATGACAAACACACACACCCACATTAAATAAAGCAGCATTCTTACACACAGCCCTAAAAAAAAAAACCTAGCGAGAAACGCAAATGTTTATGTACAAAACTAACAGAAATACAGTGTTATGGTATCAAAACACATGCAACATCCCCCGAGAACACAAGTGGCGTTCAGACTCACTGGATGTCCCATGCCAACCACACAGTGGAGAAATGCCCCCAGCCCAGTTTGCGGATCACGTGGTACCGGCCGTTGAACAGGTCACCAATCTTCACATGGTGATAACCACCTGCAGAAGATCAAGAATAAGAGAATGGAAGGAAATAATCATAGCACCCATCCATCCATCTATATTACTATCAATCCTTCCACCCACGATACCATCTACCAGCAGGTAACTTTATGGTTATTTTATGGTGAATAGAGGGGGTTGTAAAATCTATACAATTACATATAGTAAGTCAATTATATAATATAAAATTGCACAGATAAAAATAAACAAACAAGATGCTTAAAATACACCTGAAAAGTCATAAAACCTTTTTTTATGGAAGCAAGTATAAATAATTGTGAAATTATTTAAAAAAAAAAAAATTAAAAAGGGTTTAAAATTGCTAACATTAGCCATTTAGCAATAAAACGGCTGGTTATCCAAACATTTTTTGAGCCAAACTAATAATAAGAGTATTATTAGACTATTATACACACACACACACACACACACACACACACACACTCATCTTAACGATATTAATTCCTTACATAATGTGTTCGCCGGTAATCCAGCGGATGTGAAGCGAGGGAGAGAGTGGGAGGGAGAGAGGGGGGGGAGAGAGTGTGTGTGTGTGTGTGTGTGTGTGAATGTTTCTCGCTCTATCTCCCTTGCTTCATGAATGCCTGTATGCATGTGCTCGCTGATCCGTGGTTGGTCAGTTTATCTACAATCTCACTGGTTGACACGTCAGAACGCTACTCAGATTCGCTTTTTGTTTTCACCCCCAAGAATGAGAGACAAACACCTCTCCGTTATTTATGATTCTAAATCAGAACAAATATGGAAAAAATACGGAGTGTCCAAACAAGTAGACACCTTCCACTATCGCCATCCATTCATCTTTCCTTTTATTTAGCCAACTACCCATTCAATCAGTCATCTAGCAAAGTTTCCATCCATCCATTCTTACAATAGACCCGTCAAACAAAACACCCTCCTATATATCCAAGTACCCATCTATCATTCCATGTTTCCTTCTATCATCTGTCTCTCCGTCCATGGATCTACTCACACACTTATCTACCCAAGGATTTATCTAGCAGTCCAAGTTTCTGTGCCCCTACATACAGCCATTTCTCTGTTCTCATCTGTTCATCTATCCACCCGAACGCGATCAGCTTATGTGGACGTGTTAACGTGAGCAATTTTATTTTACCGAACTCCTTACACATATCTAACCTTGTTTACACACATAACCACTCTCTGTCACCTTACCCTTGCAGTAGTCATTGGGATCCTCTTGCTCTTCATCGTCAGAGCCCAAGATCTCCTCCTCTTGCTCCTGCAGAGCTGAGTCAGACTGGGCAGCTCCCCGCGGGTGGGGATCAGGTCTGGGGAGGGAGGAGAACAACTTATCAGCACATGGCCACAGATACATCGGAACGAAGCTTGCAATATTGAGTGTTTGACGGGTATCAGCTCAACTCTGTGCTGTGGAAAGGACCCCGGTCATGGCAGGTAATACGTCTGGTTTCTTAATGGTATCACCACCGCTATTACCACACTCCAGCTGACTGAAAGATAGATATGTATATTACAAATGCCATCACTACATCGCAGGACATTCATTCCTTTAAAAGACAGGATGGGGTGATAAGGCTGCCTTCTTTCTGCATCGCACTCCAATTCTACAGAAGGCCGCCTAGTTACCAAGCGAGGGTTCAATCAGTCGAACACATTCTTTTCCCGCCTATTCTATCCCTCCCAAACTGCTTCAGCAGCGAGATGAAGTGGGAGGCTCGGCAAGAGAGCTGAAAAGTGCTTAATCCAGCCAGTTTTATTTTGGATACCGCTTGGGTCGGCCTAAAAGGATGAGTTGGAACATTTGTGTGTAAAGAAGATAGAGGCTTCAGCCGTGTAAACAGTAAAATTCCTCAGTTAAAAACAGATCGAGTCGAAGCGTGAAAGTGGTTTATTTCTCAGTAACTAGAGGAAGGAATTCCTGTGTGAGGAAACAGGCTAAAAGATTACTAATGCGAGAGAGAAGGAAGGGGGCAGGGTTCGCAGGAGTGTCCGTTAATACCGACAGGCTCAAAATTCCCGTCAATCATTTTCGATTCTTACGCTGATATAGCTCAGGCGGCGTGGTGGTGTAGCGGTTAGAACTTTCTCCTCATGGCATGAAGGTCCTGGGTTCAAGCCTGATGCCTGGTGCAGGTGCTTGTGTGTGAAGTTTGCATGGGTTTCCTCCGGGTACTCCGGTTTTCTTCCACAGTCCAAAGACATGTACATTAGAGAAGTGGATAGTCGATTGCCCTATGTGTGAATGATTATGTGTGTGCTGGCCCTGCAATAGAGTGGCGCGCTGTTCAGGGTGTACCCCACCTGGACCCTGCCTGGACTCCAGCCTCCCCATGACCTTAATAAATCGCAAAGTTATTTGGAAAATGAAATGAAATTTTGATCATCTAGCATTTTTAGTGAAGGGGAAGAAAGATTCGGAACAACCTCGAGGTGACATTGTGTAGCAGAGCACATACATTGATGTTAAAGTGCGGAACGTGTAAAGCTGCTGTAGGCGGTTCTCTAATAACCCTAATTTTACAAAGTGCCACTGTAGCTATGAACCAAATCATCCAAACCACTCCTCCTCTGTGGGTTTTTATAGATCGGGTCCCTCTAGAATTCTCTGTAGAATCCTTGAACTGTGCTGTAATAATAGCCATATACGACATACACCCCATCCGCTATAATACATCTCTCAGGGGATATCCTAAGGACGGCACAGTGGCATAGTGGTTAGCATGTCCGCCTCATAGCAAGAAGGTCCTGGGTTCGATTCCCGGGCTTGGCCATTTGTGCTTGCATGTTCTCCCTGTGCTTGTGTGGGTTTACTCTGGGTACTCCGGTTTCCTCCCACAGTCCACAGACACACACATTAGGCAAACTGGCCGTTCCAAATCGGTCCATCGGTGTGGATGAAAGTGTGAATTGTTGTGTGTTGCCCTGAGATGGCATGGTGAGCTGCTCAGGGTGTACTCCAAATTCGCCCAGTGTTGGCTGAGATAGGCTTCAGCCTCCCCGTGACCCTAGTAGTCGTATTAAGAGGTTCGGCAAATGAGTAAGTGTTCCTTTATATCATTCTCGAATGCAGAAAGGGGGAAAAAAAATCTGCTGACATGTTCGAATGCGAACTATAATGAACCTGTTTTCTCAAAGACATGCAGAATCAAGACATCTCTTTCAAAACCCGAACACTTATGACTTGAACGGCAAACACCGCGGTATTATTCCTCCTGTAATTAAGCTGCAAAATACATATGAACAAACAGAAGATTACAGAAAAGGTATTTGCATAGGTTTAATAAGCCCTTTAATACATGCACAGTTCTCTAAAAGGAACAATCTGTCCCACCAAATCAAATATGTCTCCTGAAAAAGTGAGATAAATGCCTGAGGCCAAGAGCGATGAATAATAAATGTGATTAACTCTAATAACGGAGGAGCCAAAACTCTAAAAATGATACTGAGCAAAACAAAAGAGAAATGCAGGGTTTTTTCCCTATTAAGTAGAAAAATTGGCTGGCAGAATTTTCACTTCTGAGAAAAAGAAGAGACTTTAAAGCTCATTTCACAAAAATATCTAAATAAATTCCGTTTGCCACAGAATCATGTCTTTCACCGCCAGAACCGATTTTGCGATTCGTGAGCCAAGCATTATTTGGGAAATACAGACATGATCTGATTTAGAACAAAAATATAACAAGAATACAAAACTGCACAACGTTTTCAACTCTTGGTAAACTCATTCGAAGAACCACTTAATCCTACCAGGGTCGCAGGGAGGCTGGAGCCTGTCTCAGCCGACTCCGGTCGGAGGAGGGGTGCAACTGAGAACAGCTCAGCAATCCATCGCAAGGCCCACACACACACACACACACACACACACACACACACAGAGGCAATATGGAACAGTCTATTAGCCTAATATGCATGTCTTTGGAGTGTGGGTGGAAACTGGAGCACCCAGAGGAAACCCTGGCAAGCACAGATAGAACATGTAAACTCCAGACAGAAACACCCGAGCTGAGCCTGAAATCTGAAACCAGGACCTTCTTGCTGTGAGGCAGATGTGCTCGCCACTACAGCAGCGTGCCGCCCACACGTTACACAGTAAGCTGAATATTTCTGGAGATGGGTCGAGTCGAGTGTTATAGAAGTACACGCATTGAAAATGAACATATAAGATGTGAAATAATGGATTTAATTAATGTAGGGAGTGGCGGCTTAGTGGTTAAGGCAATGGGTTACTGATCCGGAGATCAGGGGTTCAATCCGCAGTACCATCACTGTTGGGCCCTTGAGCCTCAATTGTGCAGTCGTACAGTGAAGATTATACACCTCCACTTTTATCTAAAAGGGCTTCTAATAAAAAGAAGTAAAAAATGACTTCTCTATAACTTTTTGGTGAAAATGTATTGAACAATGCTACTGTAGGCAACGAGAACCAAAAAAATCAGTTCGACAAGTATATTGAGGTAAAAGTTTGGCTGATAAACAAAAACACCGAAAATAACAATTTTTCAGAAAAATTCAAAGGCGTCGCAAATTTTTTTTTTTTTTTTTTTTTTTTTACTTTTGCACAACATGAATGAGCTTCAGTCCATATGGAATGGTTTATAGAGTGAAGAAATTAAAAATATGTGAACTCTATGCCTGAAAGGTTAAATGCTGTAATCAAAGTAAAGGAGGTTCACACTAAAAATAGACTTTTTTCTTCTCAAAAAAGAGACTGTTATTTTTGTTATTACTATATATTGTTGTTTGTTTACTTATTCTCATCAGCATGATCCAATATTACATGAAATAAATACTTGAATAGTGCTTGGTTTCTGATTTATCATCATTTTGTTAAGTGTATAATCATCACTGCGTCTCTGTATTTCTTTATTTCTTCACTCGCAAAACCGTTCCATATGGTTTGAAGTTCATTCATGTTGTGCAAAAGTCAAAAATATTAAATTTGTGACACCAATTTTATTTGTAAATTGGTATTTTCAGTGTTTTTGTTTATTAGCCAAACTTTTACCTCAATATACTTGTCGGAATGATTTTTTTGGTTCTCGTTGCCTACAATAGCACTGTTCAATACATTTCCACCAAAAAATTATAGAGAGGTAATTTTTTACTTCTTTTTATTAGGAGCCCTTTTAGATAAAAGTGGTGGTGTATAATCTTCACTGCACTACTGTATAAAAAAAGATAATTGAGTCCCTCTGGATAGGAGCATCTGCCAAATTGATGTAAATGTAAAAAAAGTAAAAATTAAAGTAAGGTGTGAACATAAATGCAGCGACTTCTACATGAATGGGTAAAAGTGTACACTGTATGTTGCAGGTACAACTGCTGCTTCTGCCTTCTTCAACCATTATTTTTGGGGGCAGCCGTAGCCTAATGGTCAGAGAAGTGGCTTTGGGACCGAAAGGTTGTTGGTTCGATTCACGAACCAGCAGAAAAAATGTGGCGGTGGGGGAGTGAGCTGCACCTTCATGGCTGAAGTGCCCTTAAGCAAGGCACCAAACCCCAACTGCTCTCCTGGCGCCCCTATGTGTGGCAGCCCACTGCTCCGAGTGTGTGTGCTCAATGTTTACGTGTGTGTGCTCACTTTGGATGGTTTAAATGTAGAGGCAATAATTTTCCTTTTGGAATTTACACAGTATAGCAAAAAAAAACAAAACAAAACATATATCTACATACATGCAAGTTTTCCGAGCCCGGGATCAATTACATGGCTGAACACGATTCTCCATCAGAAACCTTTTCCTGTGAAGACCACGCCAAGCTACTCAATAACTTTTTAAGCTCGTATTTAGCTCAAACTGAACCTATTCCTGGACTAAATGTCAATATTAATGGATCTCCTGTTGAAAAAATTTTCCCTATGTTCCCACTGGCTAGCAACAACTCACTTGTACTTTCTCCCTTGTAGGCAGGTAGCAATTGCTACAGTTTTCTTGTTGGAGCGCACAAAAAAAAAAAAAAAAAAAAAAGGCTAAACTACACATGGCCAAAATGTGTGGCCTACATCCCATCTTATGATTTATATGCACCAATTATGTTTAAAATGTATTTACAGTAAATGCGTTTACAATACATGAACATCCCATTCCAAAACCATGGCATTAGTTCCCACTCATCTAGGAGGTTAACAGTGTTTTGTGGAGTTCTGTCCGTTCGTGTTGCCCTGCGATGGTCTTGCGAACTGTCCAGGGTGTACCCTGCCTTCGCCCAGCGTCGACTGAGATCCCCGTGACCTCGATAGCATTAGGCGGTTCGGCAAATGACCAAGAGAGTGATGAGATTTTATTGTACTGTGAAGGCAAATGCAAAAAGGGGCAAACTGCTGTTCCAATTGCCAAATGACCGTAAATCATCCTGCCGTCCTCCAAGTTTGCACTTCCAAGTACAAACTTGATAAGTCTTTACTCGTGAGTATTGAAGTACCGAACTTGGAATTGAGTAACAATGACATAAGAAGCTCCTGATTAGCCAAAAGAGGCATGTTAGATTTTGTTTGGGAAAACCTGCTTTTATGCATCACGAGTCATTTGCATCGGCATGAGCCCCGCTGTTGGCTTGTTAAACCATAAGTACACAAGGATAGACCAGTTATATCACTTTGCTAGTGCTCTTTCTACATCGGCTCCTTTGTGCACTAGACTGGAATTAAGTAACAAGGAGCAGGAATTCAACTTCAAGGATTCGATAATGACACAAATCCTCTGAGATGACGAGAAACAAAATCCCAGTGATGAAAAATGTCCGACCCTCTGCCTTATCTGAAATGTCTGGGGTGGCTTCATACGTTCAGAGAGAAAATATTATAAGAAAATGGCTTTCTTTTGTGTAACGAAGGAGTCAAAGAGAGCAAAGAGAAGAAGCTGATGATGGCAGGGATTCGGTGCCATTTAGAGAGTCATTTAAAGATCCACTTTAATCTCCATTTTAAAATCAAGTGGTTAGAAGTAGCAGAGTCTGAAAAAACAAGAGACGCCACTGAATCGCTTTTATGACGACCTGATCTCTTACTTTCAGCTAACGCAGGGCTCAGACCTGTTTTATCCCCAGACTGCAGTACAATCTCTATGAACACAAAAGAAATCCCGTGCTGGAGATAGAGGCTTTTGGAAAAGGCCGTTTTCTTTTTCAGTCTGGGTGCGTAAAAGATTCCAGCATTGTCATAATGTCACGGAGGATACTTTGGCCTCTGCTTGACGGGAATACAGAGTGTCTGGGAAGGCACCGTGGGTGTTTCTATTTTCTACTGTTAGGACAACAGGCACTGCTGTGCTTTGCCGGAATTCCTGAGATTTCATTAGGGTGAATCTGTGACTCACGCCTACATACGGTAAACAAATCAACATCTTGCATAACCTGCCGTTTAAAATGACATTACGATTATTGCATTTATTTATTCCACCATTTATGTCACCTTTAGAAGAGCAATACTTCAATGTGTTCACTGAAATGGGAAGGCGTCTGTGTAATCGTAAGCCCCGGCTGAAATTCACCTCGCTGGTTCGGTACAGGATCATTCTAAGCCCTTAAAAACACCCCCACTCCTTTTTTTTTTTATTAAATTAGACGATTCTCCGTCTGAAACAAATGGCTGGTTGCAGCGATGCAGTATAACCCTGTTGCTTGGTAATGATAGACTTCCATTGCAAATAATTGGCAGCTCTTTTTCTCGAGCTGTGCTTTTGGTCTTTGTTCAGTCTGGTTATGAAGCGGGCGCTGTAGGCGTTCGGAGTCTGGAGGTGTTCAGAATCGGGTGTGAGGAACATACTGCACTCAGTTGCACATCATTTCTATAGGAACAGACTCTTATACGCCTAATAAACCGGCTTTAAAATATGTCCGGTTGTTGATAGTGTCTTTTTGGATGGGGCAGCCAGTGTCAATGCTTTGGAACAGCCAGATGTACAGCTGCAACATTTCATGGGAATTAGTTCGGCATGATCCTGGATGTGCTGTATAGCCAAGTAGAAATCATTGCATTGTGCAGGAATGAGTTTTCCACACAGCTTTACGGTTAACAGGACATTCTTTTTACTTACTGACTTCATGTATGTGTGTGATAGAGACAGATAGAGAGAGAGATGGAGAGAGAGAGAGAGAGAGAGAGAGAAATAGAGAGTGAGAGAGAGAGAGAGAGAGAAAGAAGTGTCTGGTGAAGGTCTATAGTTGACATAACTGTACAGTAACTATTAATCTAGTTAAATTTATTTCTTATTATAGGATTACAAAAAATTAAAAATAAACAGTGAAAGCTGTTTCTACACAAACTTTTAACTCAATTTTCTGAGAATTTTTTAAAAATTAGCAAAACTGTCTGCCAATTGAGCAAGAAGATTTAAAGTGTCCCTGTGGAGAATTAGTGTTACTAGCTGTGTAAAACGATCACGTATAACATCAGCCCGTGCCCAATTTTAAAGCGCGCGTGAGTGGTACGACCCTGGGCATGCGCAGAGATATGTTGGCGTCCTGATTGGCTGTTCCAGCCTGGGAGTGATGCGAACTCGTTGGATTGGCTGGGCTGCGTCACCGACCCGTGCAGAAGAACACATTATGTTTTTACAGTGCTGAGCTGCACAAACAACAAGAGCAGAAATTGTGGAAAACATTTATTTTTGTTCCTAAACCAACTGACGACAGGAAAGCCGAGTCGGCAAAACGTTCCTGTCACGCAAATCTCTGGCAGCGTTCTCGACCTCAGTCACTAGAACGTGATGTCTCACTGTCTCCACAGAGACGTCAACCCCGCCCAACGTCTTGACGTCACTTCAGGGGAAAAACGACTACTAAGCTGCTAGTTCAGACGCCGCTAGTAATCCACAGGATAAAATCACCAGTTTTGTCCTTTTTATGGTCATTTATGTTAAAAGATGTTTCTGTATCGCTTAAACGTGTTACATATGCAACAATTATGCTGTAAGGCTCACCGATATCAGTACACTTTAAAGCTTAAAAACAGTACAATATAGCCATAACAGTGACGCACTGTGAAATATTTTGAACGAAAACTGTGTATGAATGTATACTGATGACAGCCATCACATCAAGAGTGTGTGTGAGAAGGTGTGTGAGGAAATCTGGTAGTGTGCATTGTGCCTTTAACCAACTGCATTCTTTATCTGAGATACGACACGGCTGCTGATCACGGCGGCTCTAGACAATGCTAGTGATACCACCAGGCGACTCGCGTCATGTTTTAGACTCGGCTCCTCACTTCGCTACGTTTAAAATACGAGGCTTATCTATTTTTTCCTTCAACTTTTCCAGTACATACAGTTTACTGAATGCAATCGCTACTTCATTCTCACAAAGTATGTTTAATAAGATGCTGCTTCGACATGTGATGATTTCCGAAACCTTTTTATGGGCCACAGAGACAGACGACAAAAACTTGTACTTGTTGTGGGCGGAACTCTTGCTCGGATTAATGCACATAATGATTTTTTTAATCCTTACTTCTATGATTACAAGCAGGAAAAACTTTTTCATATAACATATGTGCACCCACTAAATGCTGACAGTGTGCTCCTAACAAATCAAGATTTAAATTATAAATAAATAACAAAAAGATGTCAATTAAAAGACATAAATGTCGATACTCGCGCATGCGCAGCTCTCTGAATACATTATCATGCTGGGAAGGTGAGTACAGTGGTCCATTCATCAGATCACTGTGTGAGACCAAAACAAGTGTTCATGCGCGAGTGGGTGGGAGCAACATCTGGCGCAGACGGGGTTAAAACCCGAGCTCAATGCAGACCTCTGCTTTTGCAACTTCGCCAACCCACACGTGCACGCTACCGAACACTGACGTTCCTGTGTGCCGTCTCTCACAAACACACTTACAAACGCGTCGGAGTGGTGGTGCAACAAACTGAACGAGTCGAGAATTTCTTTTAAATCTTGGGAGGATGAACAGTCTCCCAACGTCTCGATATTACTGCAATGCAGCAGTGACGCCAGGAGCAAATCAAATGCTTCTTAAAATAGACAAAATAACATTTGGGGTGACTTTTGAACAACCTCTGGAACATCCGAGTGTTCAGGTGAGCGACATGGAAAATGCAGGCGAAGGTAAATCAGAAGAGTGCTAAAAAACAAAAAACAAAACAAAAACCCCCAGATGGATGGATGGATGAATGGATGGATATTTGAGATTGCTCACCACTGATAATGAAAGGAACTGACGGCAAGGCGGCAGCGGGGATCCTGTCCACCTGCTGCTAGTAATCCAGCATTTCTTCAACACGCACGCACGTTACATCACGTCGACGCTTTAGCTGCAGCTTCATTTTCTAAATACGACTTGCTTCTTTCAACAAGCCAACTACTGTACAAAGTAGACAAGACAGTGATTTTAACTGATTAGGATCAAACTGGCATCACAGTTTCAATGCAAGTACAAACTGACGCTTGTCTCCATCCCGTGCATTCGTCTTTCACACTGGAGCTTTCCTTTGCACAGCACTTATCAGAGACACGATGTTTTTTAAAATCACATGAATCACAAAAAAAAAAAAAAAAAAAAGACGCATGGGTATCATCATACAAAGAAACGGAGATACTCTCTTACCTACAGGACGCTCGGATGCCCATGAGAGACGGAGGTGGCCACGGCTCGCAGGTGAGAGCCAAAGCCATGAACCAAAGGCTGCAGCTCGTGCGCTCTGCACACTGAGATATGCCAACAAGACACACACACTCTCTCTCTCCCTCCCCCCCCCGCTTCACTGTTACACACTCACACAAACATCTTCCTCGCTCTCTCACTTTCATAATCACATTTTCTGTATCCATGTGCCATGCTCTCTTGGCGTCACCCCTTAAAGCCCGCCCCTTTCTCCCCTTGAATCATGCTCTGATTGGTTGGAGGAGCCTGGCACTGCATTGCAGGTGAAAAAAAAAAAAAACTAAACAAAAAAAAAATACATTACCACCTCCTTATTTCTCTTTCATAACTGCAGAGAGCTCTCTTTCTATCCATGGAGCTTCTCCCGTGTTCCTATTCTTCATTTATTTTATCCCTTAGTCTGTTTTTTTTAATCCTCCTGCCAACATCATTCCCTCTCTCTAAAAATAGAGAGCACTTCTCTCCCTCTCCTTCACTCTCACACTGACTGTGCCATGCTCTGGCTTTCAGAAGTGACTCATTCACTCTCGCTCTGATCAGATCTGCGTCCCCACCTCACCTCCTCCCACTGAAACTTATTAGGAATCACAGGTACTGCTCAGCGGGGCCCCCCAGTGGACATAAACAGCTAATTCAACACAGTTAAATAAACCCACCTCTGCATGTAGCCATGGATGTGACAATAAATGCATATGTTTTCCTCACAAACAGACATAGGGAAAGATTTTAGCATTGGATTCTTCTGTCCTTCGTACAGTCATATACACAGTTATCTATTTATGATAAGGAAAAAAAAAACCAAACAAAAAAAAAACCTGGTGGCGCACTCAGAGCCATATTTGGACAGTGTGGCTAGGGTTTGACCTTTTAAGGTCAGTCAAGGTCAAAGGTAGTTGCCTCTTTCGAAAGTCTATACATGGTTTCCTATTAGTGTTCCACAGTAATGGCATATCTATCGGCACTTGATTCTAAGTTATAAGCGCTTTATCTCCAACACTTTCTGCCCTTGCTCTGACCTTCACCTTTGACCTTGACATTCCAAAATCAAATCCTCTCTGGGACTCAGGTAGGGTAGTGTCCCCACCGATAAGATGAACATCGGACCCGGATCGTTTTACTTTGTGCACATTTTCAAGTGATGCACTACGACTTCATGAATATCCATCAAGCAGTTTAGGAGTTGTGATTAGGAGGACAGGGTGTTTCCTATACGCCCCCAAACTTTGTCGGGGTTTATAAGGGTGGATAGACTCAAAAGTTTCACCGATGACAATCTCTAGGTAACACATGACAGGGTGTGCTATTAAAAGGAGTTTGTTTCCAACACAAAAGTGATTATATTTCAATAACCATGCATTCGCAAACGGTTCTTCCTGCAGATAATTACAACAATATGACTTCATAGTTACATTTAAAGAACATAACCAGCTTTGTATTTTGCTGCTGAGATTTAGGGTCACTTTCTAAAATGATATCCATACCATGTCCGCTTCAAGCCAAAAGAGGAACAGTTAGCTGTGTGTTCAGTAAAGATGTAAATCTAACAACAACTCACGATTCAATTCGATTCCGATTTTTGGGGTGACGATTCGATTCAGAATCGATTCTTGATTC
>JAQMYF010000023.1:21015888-21047465 GCA_030014195.1 Neosilurus mollespiculum | reverse complement strand
TACACAGCTGGTTCTGTAGATGTACTGATCCACTTTGCTGGTTCAGAGTCGGTTGGGAGTTTAGTGAAGTGATGGAGGTGCGTTGGTCAAGAGTTGGTTGTGCTGCTGCTCCGGTTCTTTTAGCTCCGGGCGATGGGGTAAGATGTGGGCTCGGGGATTTGAAGTGTTCCCAAAATACTTGACTTTTATTTTGCACACCATATATGTAATGTCAAGCTCCTTCTTACCTGAAAAATTGTAAAATCCAAAGTGCACCCAAACATTTGCCTTCAGCAGTATTTCTTTTTCCTCATCCATGTCAAAGCTAGGCTAAAAGCTAGTTCTGTACCTGCCACTCACTGGAACAATTCATGACGGAGGCCACGTCTGGACAAACGGTACGCGCTGTGAGTAAGGTTTGAAATGCTTGAAAAAACGTGATCTTAAAAATCAATTCTTAAAAATTTGAATCGATTCAGAATGCTAATAAATAAGAATCGCGATTCAGACGTGAATCGATTTTTTTTTTGTTCAGGCTTTTCTTCCCCTTTACATGCATTCAGTAGCTGTACTGGTGTTTGACGCAAGTGCAAATCTTTTCTAATCTGAGTCACGTCAACGAGATGGATGTTAAGAGTGCAACATGTCCATGTCTCTGTTAGTCGGTGTTGCTGAGGTTGGACTGAAGCCATGTATAATCAAAGGGAGGCACTTTCTGGGTGAGATGCCTATAATCTTGTCGCTCAAGTACTTAAAGAGAAAAGTGTACAGCAAATAAAGCGTGAGATTCTGCCCTGGTGCTCTGTACGCCCACAGACTGAAACCAGCTTCTCGAAATAATCCTCACACACGTTAAGAGTGGCTAAAGGGCTTAAGGCTGGTAAGAATCAAAGAGCCTAAACATTTCCAGACTTTCTCTTCATTTACATCATACAAAAGACCAGACAGATCAACAAGTCAGACCTTTCACGCTGTGTTACTAAAAATCAACACTTTAAAGTACTTTAAGCAGCTCTTTTGGCCTTTAGCCAGGGAATTTGTTCCGCATGATCCTGGATGTGTTCTGGCCATGTAGAAATCATGATATTGTGCAGTTGCTGCTAAACCGTAAACAGATGTACATTCTAGAGAACCTGTTATACTTTTACCCATGGTAATTTAAACACCATAAGACCTGTAGCTCTGATACTTCACACTAAATATTCTGGTCTTATAAGGTGTTGACTGGTAACAAGAAACCCAAAAACTAGGAGTCTTATTTTTGAGCTACTGTGGACCCATAAAGCATACCGAGTGTGAACCAGCCCATGTGTGGGGACATTTTTTTCCTACAGAATGGCGGGTACCGGTATGGAACGAACGTGAGACAGAAAAGAATCCTGTGTGGGTTGCCAGCGCCACAAAGAATTTCTGCAGACAATGAAGTTAAAAATCCAATGCATGTAAAATCATTTTACACATCGTCTTGAGGCTCATCATGGCGTTCATGCTTGAGGAGATGGGCTGCAGCGTTATCCGATATCGGTGATAAAACAGGTGCCGGAAACTGTCATCATGAGTTGATATTTTTTAATCGCAAAAACTGGCGGCATATTGGATTTCGGCTTGTACCGTAGAGTTCGTCATGTTAGAAAACATACATTTAAATTTCTGTGCCTTTAATACACACCCATTCATTCAAGTTCTGCACTGAAAACAGTTTTTTCATACTTGACGAGACGTTCACTTTTAAAAATGGCAGCCATCTTGGATTCTTTGGTGGCTAACGTGCTTTTCTTAGAATGTAGGTCCTGGTCATCATTTCTGCCATATTTGGTGCGTGCATAAAAAAGTGAAAGATTCTTATGTATATTGACTCAATCTGCCTCAATAACAAGGAGGATGGAGCCTGTCACAGCTGACACTGGGAAAAGGTGAGGTACACCCTGAACGGCTCATCAGACCACTGCAGGACCAACACACTCACACTCACACCTGGGAGTAATCTGAAACAGACAATTAGCCTAATGTGCATGTCTTTGGACTGCAGGAGGAAACTGGAGTACCCAGAGGGAGAACATGCAAACTCCAGACCCAGGACCATCTTTCCGTGAGGCGGTCAACTGGATGCAGGCAAATGCCAGACTGGACCATTTACTATTATCATTTACTCTTTAAAAAAATGTTTTCATTGCTCTTTAATACATCGTTTTCTACTTTAACTGCAAAACATTTCGGCTTTATTGTAATTCCTGTGTTTCCTGTCAGACCTCATCTCCATCCAACCAAAACCAAACATCAGTATGGCACTTTAAACCAGGCAAACATTGATCAAGCTGCTAACGCTCCTGGCTTAAGCAAACGCGGTGATAAACAGGACAGTGCAGCATCTGCAGAGTGTGTATCTCCTCAAGCATCTCCCATGGCCTTGTTTGGTGTGTTTGGTGTGAGCTTTCTGCAGTCGGGCATAGCCCAACACTGCAGCTGAGGAGGAACGTGCTTACATAACACAAGCACTTGCTGCAAGACAGTGTGTAATACATGATAGCCTTGTGTGGAGGTGTGCATTTTGGATTTATTCTTGCTGTTAATAGATTTGGTCTGTCATCATGTCATATCTCTTCTAAAATATTGATAGTGAGAAAGAAGGTGGAACTATTTAAAAAAAAAAAATGCAAAAACAAGAAAACGATTTAACATGAACTGAACAGGAAGAGCAGCAGGGAAGCAGCAGATGAAACAGAGCCAGGTACAATCAATAGCGCAAAAGGACGAATCAGCAAATTCAGATAGTGGATACATCAGTATTTGTTCCACCGACACCTTACTCCGTCGACACGCTCACGCACGCACCCACACCCACCCGCTTACACTCCGGCCACCCAAAACTTAGGAGGTCCAACAACAATAGTTGGTCATTAAAAATAAACCGGCTCATCAATAAGTCAGTAAAGTCCCAGTCCCGTCGCTGCAGCACTGCTTCAGCTCTCTGTCCCTTTCACACACACACACACACACACACACACACACACACACACACACGCACTTACTTGCACCTGAGCCCACTGGCCAGCTTTACCACAGCTGTGTTAAGGGAAACGATCCAGTCCAAAAGCCACATGGCGTGGGACGAAAAAGTGGAACAAGATGGAGAAGCCAGAGCCTCTTCTTTTATCTTTCTCTATCGTTCGTACTGCTTTCTATCTGTCTTCTTTTTCTCTCTCTCACCCTATCACACTGCCTGCCTGCCTGCTCCAGCACTACTGACTACTACTGAGGCACAAAACATGAAAATGAAGGGGAGGGAAAGAGGAGGAGGTGGAAGCTTGGTGACTTGAGTGACACTTGCTCTACCCAGCAGGATGGCGTCGACACCGCAGGAGTGAGAGAACACGTGCAGCGTGAACAGAACCACGAACATAAACACCACACATGTGCTGGAGATTTCCATGCAATGATTTAGATTGTGTGCATTGGAAAGGACAGTAGAGACCGATTTTCCTACCAACACCTTTTCATTCTATTACACAGTTCACACGCTCTTGTGCTGTGTGCGGGCACAGATCCCCGCAACCCCACCAGATTATTTACATAGTCGAGATGCAAATCAGATTGGCACCTAGGTATCGCGATAACATCGTATGGGAGAGTCCATGGTGATTCTGAACCCTGGTGCTTATGTATTTGCAATGCTGTCAACATAATCGAAAATAAACCCAGTCAGTGCTTCGGTTTTGTGCTACTTTTTCCATGTATTCCTTCAGCAGAAACTTTTATCCAAAGCAACCCTGACAAGGGGTAAAGGTCTTTCTCAAAACCCAAAGACGGCAATCGTCATCACTTCTCCAGGTTCAATACCATAAATCTCTCTACGTACCTTTCAATCAGTGGTCGCCTGTATCTCGAACGGCTAAGCCACCACGGCTGTACACCCTGCACATCAGAATACCACAAGACAATCGGTGCAACCAAAACTTTCGATTTAGATTTCGAACAAACACTTATTTATCGGAGAACTGGATAAAACCACAGAGGGAAGGTTTTGCTACACCTTAGACTCTACGTCTCAGGACTGCCCTTAATTTAACTCTCCCTAATGTTACTGTTGCTATGGTTACTACAAAGGACATGCAAAGCAATTTTTCTTCCTCTGTTTTGAAATCATTTAGGTAACCGTTCAACTATTCTTCTTATTCTGATACATATTAATAATAATTCAAGAGATCTTCTATTTTCTAATCAGTGGAAAACCATCAAATAATTATTGGTATTGCATCAGTCACGGCATTACTCAATTATTGCACCGTTGGCATCGGATAAGTTAAATAACTGCACAAGTGACATGCGCAACATAGTGTCATGACTATTTGGGAAAAAGTTTGAATGAATAATAAAACAATTATAGAATTCAGCTTTAACTTAATATGGAGGATTATTCAGTTTGGTCTTTGGCCTCGGTGGAAACAACCCCCTGACTTAATAACGCTCTACATCACACTTCGTCTTATTCAATACCAGCTTCATATCTGCCTACGAAGTACCAGTATGGCATACTCCTAGTAAGGAAGTACGTGTATGCATTGAACTCGATGAGATTTACTCAGAGGCGGTGACTGAAATGGTTAAACACCGATAACTGAACAATCCGTTCTTCTAAGAAGCGATGATTGAAAATCAAAAACAATGATTCATTTACATACGAATACGTTACAAAATATAAAGATATTTGCGAGTCACATCACTTTTTCTCTGAGAAACGATCCTGTCATGACAGAGTAGCTTTGAATTTCTGGTCAAGAAACTTGTGCCAGACGTGTTGTGCACAGGCCAGAAATAAGAAACACACTAGCTTTGTCCTCGATGTGTGGCATATAGCACAGTTGCATAACAGACCTCTTGAGGACCAGCGTCTCAGACATCTAGCGTGAGAGAGTGGGAAAAAAAACAAAAAAACAAGCAAAACACAGATACAGCACAAAAAAAAAAAAAAGCAGTGTCCCAGAAGTGTGTGGGCACCAGAACTCAGCAGAGCAGCAGCCAGGACCTGTATCCCAATTTCTGCCTCTATTTTGGGCTCTTGGGTTCTGGACTCAAAGGTCTGCAGTGACCCCATAACTATGTGATTAAACCTCAGTTCAGAGCAGATTCCCAGTGTCACCTATATTTGATATGAACACTGTTTATACTATGTAGTAGATCCGCTCTATAGGTGTGAATAAACAATAACAAAGCAGTGTCCAGGGTTGGAAAAATAAAATCATTTGCCAGCAAAACCTCCTACGTCCTGCGTGTAAATTCCTGCATACTTCATTATTGTTTTCTAAAAACATGTAGAAATTCCCATTCATCCCATCATCATCATCATCATCATCATCTTCCGCTTCTTCCGGGGTCGGGTCGCGGGGGCAGCAGCCTAAGCAGTGAGGTCCAGACGTCCTTCTCCCCAGCCACTTCCTCCAGCTCTATCGGGGGAACGCCGAGGCGTTCCCAGACCAGCCGAGAGAGTAGTTGTCTTAAGACAATTTTATTTGTCATATATTACGGCGGAACTGCACAATCTGACTGGTCCGCTATCTCAGGACAGTGAGCAATTATTGAAGGTGGTGAAGAATGATATGAAGAATTATTCAGAGCTGAAGATAACACTGAGATCCGAATAATATTTCATATCATATGAAAGCGGCATTCTATCATTGTTTTATTATTCATTCAAAATATCTACTTATCCAGTGTCAATAACGTATAACTTTAGATTTGACTTGCTAGTTTAATATCTGTATACTGTTATTATTACCATCAACCTACCTTACATGAACTGACGGATTCACGTCCTATTTTCATGATTTAGCACACTCGCAAAAATGAAATGGTAGTCCTTTCAAACTAATGCAAACAATCAAAGGGAATTTAGCAAACTGAAACTACAAAAAAATGTAGATGCTACCTGAAAAAAAAAAAAAAAAACAGCTGATGAAGAAAATATGTTGATGTGTGACAGGAGAGTTTGGAATGTCTGCCTTTCATTTCACTTTAGAAATGTAAAACTTAAGCAGAAAAATCTCTCATTAGTTTGTTCATGTGTAGCATAATAAAACAATTATTCGCCTCGGGCTCATAAATATCACTCAATATTCACCACGCCTTCAGGGAATAAGACTCACTGATGTTCACTTCAAGCTCCACAACACTGCTTTCATGAAGAACCCTTCTTATGTTTGCTGCAGTTGCCATAATTCCCAGTTTGTCTAAGGGGTGTTTATGGTTATCACTTATCAGTTTTCTATAAGTGCCCAATTAAAGCCATAGAATAAGTCTGTGGAATTTACTGGGTCAACCTCTAGGTTTTCCATGCTGTAATGGATTTACATAAAAAAACTAACCCACATTCAAATGTCACTTAGCTGCTGGGTTTGGAACTTTCTGGGTCCTGCTCTGTAAAATGGCTGGCTTTTATGAGGCTGAGCAGTTGGTTGTGAACATGGTCACTTCCTCACCACAGAACAAACTCAAGCAAAGCAATTTATTTATACCATCCACCTTATAAAAGAAATAAAATCAATATTGCAGGTGTACCTAAATGCCCTTTGTGGAAAAACAATCATTTAACTAAGCGTATATCTCTAGCCCTTTCTGCATATTTGCTATTTGGGAAGGAAACATGCCAATGCAATACACTGATGAAGACATGAATTGGAATGGTAAAATACGTCGAAGGCAGATGTAAAACATGTAAACTCAACTAACACAGTGACTGCATGTTTACAATAGCCAGCCACTCTCACTGTGGTTTTCAAAAATATATACAGCATCTTGTAAAAGTATTCACCCCCCTGTCATTTTTCCTATATTGATGCCTTAAAGACTGGAATTTAAGTAAAAAATATATATATAAATACTGGTTTTTATGTAATGGACCTACACAAGAGAGTCCAAATTGGTGAAGTGAAATTAGGGGGAAAAGTATTAAGAAAATATATAATACATTTTTAAAAATTAATGTAAAAAAATAAAATAAAAAGTGGTGCATGTATTCAGCCCTTTAATATGAACCCCCTAAATTATATGGTGCTACCAATTACCTTCAAACGTCACATAATAAGTTAAATAATGCACACTTGTGTCACATGATCTCAGTTAAAAGCCTCTGCTTACAGAAAAAATAAGAAAGCAAGTTTCAAGTTTGCAAAAAGGCATGTGGGAGACTCCCCAAATATACGGAAGAAGGTTCTCTGGTTAGGAGAGACTCAACTTCAACTTTCTGGCCTTCAAGGAAAACGCTACATCTAGTGCAAACCAAACACCTCTCCTCACCCCAAGAACACCATCTTCAGCGGGGACTGGGAAACTGGTCAGAATTGAGGAAATCAGTGGTGATAAAATACAGACAAATTCCTGAGAAAGTAAAGTTCTTGAAGGAGCTGAAGAACTTTTGCTTTGGAGAATGGGCAAAAATCCCAGTGGCTGATGGGCCCAGCTCATAAAAGACATCCCCTATGAGATTTACAGCTGAAAAAGGTACAAAGTACTGACTTTGAGGATGATGAGCTATGCACATAGAAGTTCTGAAACAAGTTTAAGAACCAAAAGCGTCCATTTTAATTCCAGTTCGAAGTCAACAAAATGGGGAAAATGCCAAGAGGGTGAAAACTTTGACAAGTCACTGCACTACAGTAGTAATAATACAGAAACCATAAAACTGCCATGGGCGGCACGGTGGTGTTATAGTTAGCACATCTGCCTCACAGCAAGAAGGTCCTGGGTTCGAGTCCTGGTCTCAAGCTTTTCTGTGTGGAGTTTGCATGTGTTTGCACGTTTCCTCTGTGTGCTCTGGTTTCTGCCCACAGTCCTAAGACATCCACATTGGGCTAATTGGCTGTTCCAAACTGCCTCTAGGTATAAGTGTGAGTGGTTGTCTGTGTGTCGCCCTGCGATTTTCTTTCGAGCTGTTCAGGGTGTACCCCTCCTTTGCCCAGTGTAGGCTGAAATAGGCTCCAGCCTCCCTGCACCCCTACTAGGTGGGTAATAAGCGGTTTGACAAATGAGTGAGTGAGTGATTTTCCATAATTATAATTATTACTGACACCCTGGATCAAAACATGAAGCCAGGAATTTTTTAGGGATACTTTAGTTTAACATTGTGTGAGGGGGTGTTTTGAACATTTTTTTTTAGCTTGGCGGAGGTTTGCACGCTTCAAGGGTTCTTATTATACATATTTGTGTAATAAAACAATGGCACAGACTGTGTGCTGCATTCTGGATGCAATTTAAAAACGTCATTGCAATCAGAAATTGTAATGTTACATTTGAGTTATATTTACATAATAATACTCCATGATGTTTTGCTACAGAACTGACTAGAGTAGGATTTATTCGTTTATTTTTTTTTAAAAAGATCCAGAAATTATGGCCTCTCCTCTATAGATGGCGCCAAAAAACCCCCCTTGATATCACTTCAAATTTACTGAACGGTGCATAAAAGTGGAAAAATCTTCATGGCAGTTTAAAAATGATACATGCTTATAATAATATTCAACATATTTCCATAAGTTTACTAATGAATATAATAGTTATTATAAACTTTTACTGCTGAGCCTTTATTTGGAACTAAAACATTAGATAAAATTAAAAAAAAAAGGAAAGAAAAAGAAGTTAAAAAAAGAAAATGAAAGTGTCATTCAGCGACTGGTAGAGCTCATTCTATTATAGAGTTAAAAACAACTGCGGGGGGTTAAAGCATTTCTAAGCAGTTTTGCAGAAGTTAAAGTCGTGTACGTCTCTGAAACTGACCATATAATTAGTTTTAGTATATACGACAGCACAATCTGATTGGTCCGCTCTCTCAGGATCATAAATGATTATTCCAAGTGAATAATACTTAAATTAGTGAATATTACTTAAATACTTAAATTACACTGCTTAGGCTGCTGCCCCCGCGACCCGACTCCGGAACAAGCGGAAGAAGATGAATGAATGAATGAATAATACTTAAATCAAAATGAAGCACACTCACTTTGTTTAAGTCACTTGAAAAAACCCCACAAAATCTTAAGTTGCTTATCTTGTGATAGAAGAAAGTCTCCAGTCCAGCCAGAGATGAGCTTCCTCCCTGAGAACTGTTCCTTGGAACAGGCTGATAAAGCTGCGTTTGATTGGGGGAAAAAACGCATAATTCTTGAAAATAAAAAATACGTTCTTACCATTAAACAGTTTGATTCCAAATAAGGTTTCTTTGTCGTGCAATAAGTCCAGAATTAACGGAACAGCCAGCTGGCTAAAGTTATCATGTTAACCTAATGCTAAGCTCAAGCAGCAGGGACAGAAAAAAGCCTGGTTGTAGCATTTGTGCTTGGCGCATACCACTTACGGATGGCTTCTTCACTGCCACTGATCGACAACTATTTATGCTCCTGTATAATACACACAGAAACAATTATTTGCCTCAGGTTTGATGGATGTCGTTATCCAGCTCGCCTTCAGTGAACAATTGGTATAACAACAACTAATAAATCCACTCACGGGGGGGGGGGACAATGCAAAGCGAAAAGTAGCAAAAAGTCACGTGATCATCTCGTGTCTCTGGTGGCAACAAGACACTAATCTTCATATGAATGCATGGTGCGATATCCTTTCTTTTATATGTATGCTTGTTTTAATGTATGTAAACAGAATCTCGTATAAATTGTAGGAGCACCTAGTTTTATTTTTTTCAGAACTTCACTAGTTAATATTTGATTTGATAGTTTTCCATCGGAATATAGTTATTATTACCATTAACTTTCTTTACATGAATTAGGGGAATCATGTCCTATTCTCATGAGAATGAAACAGCAGCCTGATTGCCACTTCAAAAATGTAAGTAAAAACCACCTGATAATGAAAATATATGCTCATGTGTGACAGGAGATTTTGGAAGGCTTCCCTTTAATTAAACTTTAAAAAACAACTTTAAAGGAGTAATGAGAGCTAAGACATAGATACAAATGCAAATCTGAACAGACACTTGCCTGCCAATAACACAACCAAAAATATACCACAAGGCACCAAGTTAATATGAAATGGTTCAAAGCACAACTACTGGTAAACCACAAAATCGTATGTTTTATCAGAGAAAAATAAACAACAGCTCTCACTGTTAAGAGTTCACATGACACTATTTGAATGTGTACCGTAAAAGACCTGCAGCAACTTCTCCCGAAGAGGTCTAGTGCTGATCTGAATGGTCTTCACAAGGAAAAGATAAACGACCTGATAAGGAACCATAAACTTGATTACAAGCCTTCATCATAGATGTACAAATATCTATATGGAAAAAGTACGGACACACTTGAGATATAGACATTCCGGCAGGACACTTGTTGTTTGCCAGGGTGTAGATTAGTTGCGGTAAATCATAAGGTCAATGAGGATGTTACTGTCATGAAGAGGAGTGATATGTTTGCCAGTGTTATGGGTGAGATCAAATTTATGTCCCAGACTAATGCATAACAGCACTGGATGAGATTCAGTACAGAACATCTCCCAAGATCTGCAAACAAACACCACATCTGTTAATTAAAATCCTCTTATTTCGGGAAAGGCTGTAACGATACCTAATTAAACCCTCACTAATCCTAATTCAAAAGGTGTGGAGTTGTCATTTGTCCACCAGTAGAGATTTTGCTAAACCATTTTTTGCTAAACCATTTAATAAACTTAAGAAACATAACATTTATTTCCATCCAGTGTCGGGTTCATTTCTCACCGACATCTTGAATCGACGAGGGAAAAACTCAACCACTCTATAAAGTCTTCTCCAGCACATCCCCTAAATGTTCAATAAGGTTAAGGTCAGGACTCTGGGGTGCCAAGACATATGTGAAAATGATTCCTCGTGCTCCCTGAACCACTCGCTCATTATTCGAGTCCCCATTTTATATCCGTGCCATCAGGGAAGAAAAAGTCCATTGAAGCGATAACCTGCTCATTCACTACATTCAGATCATCAGCTCATTGCCACAATAATGTTGCTGGGCCTCGACCGGACCAACAATGCCATAGAGATTACATGCTGTGATAAATGCTAAAAGACTTTTTTTTTTTTTTGGCCAGGCAGTATATATGTATAAAATTAGGCCCAAAGTCAATTACCCCAAAGCAAAACAAGAGCCGGCAGCATTTGTGCTCGTTCTGCATACGGCCATTTTATCGTTAAGACAAGAATGCTTGTCTGTGAGTTTGGATCAACACAGGGGTTTTTCTTGTTTGTTTTTTTTTAAGCATGAAGCAACGATTCAAAAGGTGTAATTATCAACAGTCGACATAGCTCAGTACATGCGTACCTGCCTGTTTAACAGATCCATGTTGGACAATGTAAGCTGATCTTATAAGATTGCTGAGATCACAGACAGTAAATGGCCTAACAAAGGGAAATATTATTTGCTGTGATTTGAATAAAGCCACATTCCAATAAGTGATAAGTGACCAAGCAAAGTCAATGATGGGCAAGAGGCAAAATTTGCCCAAGTGATGCGAAGTGGGCGGGCCCAGTGTTCAACTGGGAGCGTGACCAATTTGAGCGATTACCAATCAGAGCTTAAACATACCATTGATTGACAGCTGCCACCAAACACTGACTTCCCCAAAACCTTTTCCTATTCACTTCCATACTCTGTGTAAAACAGGCGATTTCACGTGCTTTTCAGCGGCAAAGGGACTCTCTTATCGCTCGTCACTTCCTGTGTGAGGTCCACCAGCACAGTGGTGTAGTAGCAAGCACTTCCGCCTCACAGCAAGAAGGTTCTCAGTTAAAGCCCGCGGCTTGTCGAGAGCATTTCTGAGTTGTCTGTATGTCCCCCGAATGCTTGCGTGGGTTACTTCCAGGTGCCCTGGATCCCTTTCACAGTCCAAAGACATGCACATTAAGCTAATTGGATATTCTCAATTGACCCAAGTGTAAATGTGAGCGTTAATGTGTTGTCCTGCAATATAGATGGTATGCACTGACGTCATCAGATTGTGTGCACTCGATCAGCGCTACCATCTTGTAGGATCTCAATAAAACCCGATGGATTTGCTGAGACAGCCTGGGGGTAGACCGAGCTAGTCACTGCAGACGGCCCCGTTAATGATCTTTATCCCTCTCCTCCTTCTCAGACTGAGGGTTAAGATACGTTTTACTCTTTTTAATCGACCCATGTTGGTTTTACGCTGAGACCGTCTCAGTCTGCCTGCCTGCCGGTCTCTAGTGAAACTGTCTTGGTGGTTAATTACTACTGGAATTTTATAGAAAGACTTTCCAGGAATATCCGCTGCATTCACGGAGAAATGGACCGCTCTGGCTCAAAAGAACAGAATCTCGCTGTTGACTGTAGACGCGCCGTCTCTGTTTTTCTTCCAAGATGGCTGATGTACATTTCTGTGACGTCACGAATACTATTTATTCTGGCGAGAGGTTCCAGGTGTACCCCACCCTCGCCAGCCCGGAGTTGGCTCAGATGGGCTCCATCCAGCCTCCTGCAACCCTGACGAGGTGTAAAGTGATTCGGAAAATGAAAAGAGGAGGCTAAGATCGATATACGGTGTCGGGACAGAATTCAAACCGCAGCGCGGGACGTGGTAAAACACGGTGGTGGCAGCATCGTCTTTGGTGGACACTTTTAATCCTGGACTACTCATGAAAATCGACTTTTCCTTTTTTTAAGAATTCAGGCAATTTTAATGACTTTTTTGGGGGGTTGAATACTGTTTCAGAGCACCGCGCACCCCCCCACCCCCAACCTGAACCCAAGTTTACATCCACTTACTTTTTGACAGTTTTTTTCGGCTTGCTCCTTTTCTTCCTCGCCTGGAGTGCAAGCACTGTCACCATGACGCCATCAGAAACAACAACAAACAAATAACACAACATTATAACAGAAATAATAACAATAACAACAACAACAAGAACATACCTGCTCACCGAGTTTAGCACACTTACTTTTCTGAGGTAAATCTGGAGCTAGCTTCAACTCGCTAGCAACTGTACACTTGCTAATAAGCTCATCCGGCTCCCAATTCCCTCCACACACCCTACACAAGTGCACTACCTAGGGCTTAAAAGAACGCCCGCGTCGGGTTATGTAGCGCCCTGAATGTCTAGTAGGGAGACGTTTGGGACACGTCCTCAGTTATGGAGAAGGACTGTAAACGTCTTTTTACAAACTTTTTTTTTTTTCCACACAGCAAACTATGCTCGTTTTTAGTACTAAAACAGACGACAGGAGTAAATTCGGACCCCGGAAGTTCTCTTTTGAGATATAACACGTAATAAAGTGTGTAATTGTTTTCATTAGGGCTGAATTACCCGCCTGAAAACTTTAAGCCGAGGCGGTGGAAGTTAGCCGATGCTAATCATGCTAATCTAGGAGGGAGAAAAACACCCAAGAAATGTTTATCATGTCGCAAATTAGCTTCCGAATCTTTATTTAAAGGTTTAATTCGTTTAATAAATGTTAATTGGCTAGCTAACAAACTGGTAATGGAGGAGTATATTTGTCTCAAACTGTTGTTTAGATATAATATTGATTAAAACTGTTTAAGGAGTTTAATGTAAATAATTTGTGGACATTACCATGAAGCCTAGCGGTCTGTGTTGTTATTGTAAACACTCGTGTGAGTTGTTTACCGTTACCAAGTTAGCACTTTTGTGTGTGTGTGTGTGTGTGTGTGTGTTGGGACTAAGCAGTAACATGAGGCTTTTGTTCAGTAATCACAGTAAACACGTGCACTCCTTGTTTTGCTAAAGAAACATGCATTGCTACCGTACAGCTCACCTTTTCCTAGCACACCTCAGTGTGTGTCCGTGCTGAGGAATGTAAAACGGTAGTGATATTGTGTTGTTTCGGGTTGCTCACCTTTCCTCTCCATGCTGTAAAACCGGCTCTGCCGCGTGTTTCTGTCACTGGAGCCGGAAAAAAATGAAGTTACACAACACAATGAGTATTACTGGAACCTTTAGTCTTCATTCAAATTGTATGGAAAATAAAAATGTACTCAATATTATTAACTAATTGTCGCCATAACATCAAATCTATGTTTATTAAAACAGCAACATGAAGCTTCTGATTCTTACAGCACTTTCTTTATCTACTCGATGAGGAGGATCCGGACCATGTTTTCTGGCTTTTGCCGCCATCTGGTGTTTGGAAGTGGTAGTGCAGTTAAACTCAGTGACCCCAATGAGTGGGGAAACATGGAGTCATGGGCAATATATTACCTACAGAGATACTACATTCCTCTTTAGCTTCTGGTGTTTTATTTAGTTGGGTTTTTTTTTTTTTTTTTTAAAGATGCAAGTATGCATAAAAAAATATGCAAAAGTTATAATACTAATGATAAAAATAAATAAGTTGGAGATTTACTGATGCTTCAGTACTACTGTATTATAATCCAGTGTGATCTGCTGTTGTATCCCACCCACCTATTTTAAACTATAGAAAGTACCAGGAGATTTCGTAGTGATGTCATAAATAATTGCTTGTTTTGTCTGTTGTGTCACTAACCTCTTGAGACCCCAGTGTGTGTATTTCCTTGAAAAGATCCTTATAAGTTCTTCCTGTTTAAAGATGTTGATCAAGTTTAAATATATTAATCAGGTGTTAACAAACAGCAGACTCACAGTGTTATGTTTGGGTCTTAGAAGGCTGTGTTTCTAAACCTACAAATACCCCAACTCACTGTATTCGACCGAGAGGGGTCACACGTTTACATTTATGACATTTGGTAGACGCCCTTATCCAGACCAACTTATGTTTATCATACAACTGAGTAATTAATGGTGGCAGATTGGTGGTACTTAGGGTGAGGAGTTCTGTCATCTGGGAGGAACTCGGAGTAGAACCGCTGCTCCTCTGCATTGAGAGGGGCTATTTGAGGTGGCTCGGGCATCTGATTAGAATGCCTCCCGAACGCCTCCCTGTTGTGGTGTTTCGGGCATGTCCAACCGGGAAGAGACCCCGGGGCCGACCCAGAACACGCTGGAGGGACTATGTCTCTTGGCTGGTCTGGGAACGCCTTGGTGTCCCCCCGGAAGGGCTGGAGGAGGTGGCTGGGGAGAGGGACGTCTGGACCTCACTGCTTAGGCTACTGCCCCCGCGACCCGACCCCGGAACAAGCGGAAGATGAGATGAGATGAGATTGGTGGTACTGGGCCTTGAACCTCCCGATCAGTAAGTCAGAGCCTATAGCACAATTTTTTATTCACAACAGAACATAGATGACATAAATATTTAAACCGAGAAATTTTACAATTTAATGCGCAAAATGAGCTCATTGCAAATTTGATGCCTGCTACAGGCCCTGAAAAAGTTGGCATGGGGGCAACAAACGGCTGAAAAAGCAAGAAAGTTAAAAAAGGTTCAGCTGGGAGAACATCTTGCAGCTAACTAAGTGAACTGATATTAAGTCTGTAACATGATTAGCTATAAACAGGATGTCTTAGAGATGTGGAGTCTCCCAGAAGAATAGATGGGCAGAGGCTCTTCAATCTGTGAAAGAGTGCGTAAAAAGATTGTGAAACACTTTAAAAACAATGTTCATCAAATGCTTTGCAAATCTCATCATCTACAGGGCGACAGATTCGGAGAAACTCGAGATATCTCTGTACGTCAGGGACAAGTCCCAAGACCTTTATCGGACGCCCGTGGCCTGCGGGCCCTCAGACAACACCACATCACTCAGCGGCATGATTGTGTCAATGACATCACTAAATGGGCCCCGGAATACTTCCAGAAACCAACGTCGGTAAACACACCCCGCCGTGCCGTCTGCAGATGCCGAATAAAGTGCTATCATTATTTATTTTTTGCACCAAGCTCTGGAAACTTTGTTGTGTGTGAACTTCTTAGAAGATCAGCAATGAATCACTTCTGCCCATCTACCAAAATCCATTCATTCATTCATTTTCTAAACCGCCTAATCCCAATTAGGGTCGCGGGGAGGCTGGTGCCCATCTCAGCCAACTCTGGGCGAGGGCGGGGTACACCCTGGACAGCTCGGCAGGCCATCGCAGGGCCAACACTCACACAACCATTCACACTCACACCTAGGGGTGTAAACTGGAGTACGCGGAGGGAACCCACGCAAGCACGGGGAGAGCAGGCAAACTCCACACAGAAACGCCCGAGCTGAGAATCGAACCCAAGACCTTCTTGCTGTGACGCAGACGTGCCACTGTGCCACCGTGCCGCCTAACAAAATCCATCCCACTATTAAAGTCACAGAGATCACATTTTTTCTTCATTCTCATGTTTAATGTCAGTATTTTTGCTTTACTCTGCCTCCACCTGATTGGAAGATTAGATAACTGCATAAATATGCAGGTTCTCTGGTGGACGATGAGTGTGCGTACAGGGGTTAATTCATTCGCCAAACTGCTTAATCCTACAAAGACCACTAGAAGGCTGGATACAGGGTGAAGGCGGGTCCACCGGTCCATCACTGGGCCAACACACACACACAAAACCATTCATACTCACACCTAGGGGCAATTTGGAACACCCAATTGGCCTTATGTGCATCTCTTTGGACTGTCCTGCTTGTGACGCTGAGCCACCATGCTGCCTGCTGGATTCATGCCACAACGTAGAAACGGATTGAGGGATCATCTTTTTTTTTTTTTTTTTTTTACCCCAAATGTGTCCCAAAGTTAATTTCTCTTTCTGTTTCCATAGTGCACTGTTCCTCAGCTTCACACCATTCCTCTCTCCCTGTCAGAGTTCCTAGATGTCAGCCAGGTCTTGTAATTTTCAAAGTTCAGCTTTGTGTTGATTGAGTTTTGCTATTTTGTTGGCTTCCTGTGTGTGAGCATTTCCTTTATCACCTTCTTCCTTGCTTTGTTTCATGTGTGCTGTGATGTTGATACAGTTTTAAGCCAATCTGTTTGCCAGATAACCCATCATAAATAGGTTTAATCTTAAACTCAATAAAATAGTTTAAATATCTACTCAAATTGAATCTAAGTTTCCTTCTTCACTGTGAGGTCAATGTGATAAGATTGAGCTGATAGGGTTAAGGCCATTGTCCAAAGGCTCTACAGACTGGGGCTCACATTGCCCGACCTTCCGATCAGCAACCCAGAGCCTTTCGCTGCTTACATCCAAATTTAACTTTTACTAAAACAACAATAACAGCTCTTTGCATATTAATATAAAATGCTTTAAAGCAAAATACTTAATACGTGAACTAAAAACAAGATATCACAAGCGCTCACTGACACTGACTGGTGATAATCAAAGTATTACACCTTAGAAAAAAATACATAAACTTGATAAATCCAGAAAGTCTTCTTTTGATATTATTAGAAATTAATTATTTTATTCCACAGTGAAAACCCTCTCCAGTGAAACACTATTTGAACAAAGTATGAAAAAATTCCTTAAGGAAACACCATGAAATTCTTCTATTCTATTAAATTCTTCTATTCTATTATCATGGAGTTTAAGGTAAATAGAACCATTAACTACATTCTTGGGATTTTTTTTTTCTTGTAATATCCTAATAAAAATAAATATAAAAATTTTTTTTTTTAAATATGCAGACTCTGACCTAAAGAGTTAAGGTTACATCTAACTCTTACAAAACACTGACAATATTATTAATAATAATAATAATAATAATAATAAGAAGAAGAAGAAGAAGAAGAAGAAGAAGAAAGCTCCAGTTATACAAGTGTCATAAAGCCGTGAGCCCATCTGTGTTCATGTGCCCACACAAGCAACCAGTGTGAGGGAGTGAGCAGTCGGCACTGAGTGCACTTGCACTTCTCTGAAAATGTTCCTGTTTGGTTTTTCTTCTTGAGAAGGAAGTTTTTGAATTCCATTGAAGACGGTAAGTTACATTATTATGGCTGTTTCTTTACTGAAAATAAATGCTAACATTTTCGGAGCTCCCCTTATAGGCACTTCCTATATATTTATATTATTATTAATAGACTCCTTAGAGAAACAGTATTATTTTTATCTACCCATCATGATTAGTAAAATTCGATCAGTAGGCTAGAAATGATAACGTATTAGAACGAGTGCATTAATATAAAACGGTGGTTTGTCTTAGAGCTTTGGTTATAGAAAAATAATAAACATCTAACCAATCAGAACTGAGAATTCTGCCCTGGGGTATAATAATAAACAACAATAGTAATAATAATAAATGAAATGACCACCAGGGGTCAGTGTTTCCTTGATAAGCAGCACTACTTGCAGTAAGCCTGACTGATGCCAAGAGGAAGCAGAAAGTTCCTCATGAACAATAAGAGGACAAAAGTGCATTTTATTCAAGCATGCCCAGACAACCGTGGTGTAACAGTAAAGCAAGAACAGGATGTTCACAGGGTTGAAAAATAATAATTGCCTTTATTTGCACTACCAGTGGTTTACAGGCTGTCAGCTGCTTGTACTGATGAATTAGCCAAATGGTACAAAAGGATTTAGGTGTCTTTCCTTTTGTATAACAAACAGATCACATGAAAACACAGTTATGGATAACCCGGTGTATCACTGACAAATTTTTTGATTTTAATTCATTGTTGTAAACGTACAAAAACAAAACAAAACAAAAAAAGACAGCCTTCCATTCCCGCACACGCTGCTTATCATGCTCGAAACAGAATATTGCAGAATGAAATCAATATTATACACAATGGAAAACACACTCGAAATAATCTTAACAAATATCACTAATATAATAAGTTAGATGCTGGCATGGCTTACTGTGTTCAAAAAGGAGAGAAAAGAAAAGAAAAATGTCCCAAACCACCATTTACTGGAATATTACTAGTATACCACTTGAATGTATACAGGTATGTACGCTTTATCCTATTTAGCAGGGGCTTGAGATGTACCCACTTTCTAGGAGTTGGTCTTCTGTGCTAAAAATGGGATCACACTCAGATTTTGGCTCAGATTGTTACAGACCGGTGCAGCACTGAGACGTGTTGAAAACACCCGCAATTTTAAGAATCATCAGTCTGCGAGGAGGCGGCGTCCTGATAGAGGATTACGACACTCAGTGACACAAACATACTGAAGCAATCCGCTGTGACTCCTGTAACACTTGACACGGAGTGATTTCAATAGTTGGTTGGTGGGGTTTGTTGATTATTAACATACAGCACAAAAAACAAAGCCAAAAGTTGGACACCAGGCTGTAAGACAGGCGGTCAGGTTAACATAGATGGCGCAAGAAACAAATACATGACGCATCTTAGATTTCTGGTGGATTTTCAGATTTATAAACAGCTAAAATCCTACGATCAACCCACAGGTTGGGTATAAGAAGGAAGTCAGACGTTCTTTTGCTTATCAAGCACAGACTGGAAGATCTAAAAGTATGGCAGTTGTATGGTGTTGAACAAAACCATAGATGATCGTGACACTCTTCCACCTTAAAATGTGTCTCAATCAATCAATCAATCAATCAATCAGTGGCACTAAATGCATAAAACACTTACACCTTGAGCTGGTAGGTAACAAAAACCAGAGATCACCAGGAGTCCCTGAGGATTCCTAGCATGCTAGATAAAGGTTGAGAGAGGAAGGGAGAACGCTGCATGAATCCATCCTACAAAAAAACATGATCCTTTTGTTTGTTTGGATTTTTTTTTTAAGACATCCACCGACTGATTCAATTCAATTCCTTCTCTAAATAAACAACAGCGGATGGAACTCCGAAAACCAAAGCAATCTCGTTTATTTACAAGTGTAAGGTTTTATGTACAGCTCTAAAAACACTAACATTAAGAATGCCTGGCGGCCACTGGTACTGTTGTACCAGCTGAAAGCGGGGATCGTACATCTGCATATAAACTACAAGCCAAAAGTCTGATAGCAGTAAACAGATATGATTGCTCCGATCCCCTCCCCACCCTCTAATTTAAATAATTATATTTCTCATGAAAATTCTAATATCATTTTTAAATGAAGTAAAAACAGACAGAAAGAAACAGAACCAAAAACAGCAACTGAGGAGAAAAAAATATTACTCAGTAATACTCTACATTCTCAGTGTCCCATAGCAGAGGCGTGCACGTGTGTTGTTCTCCTCCTCCTCCTCCTCCTCCTCCTCTGTACTCCACCTGCAAACTGTCTCTGATAATCGAGAAGCCTGTACTGGATGATGGCACTTTAAAGGAGCAGTGTGACCAAACGACGCTGCTACAACGGCCTTGAATTAGCACACAATGCTAATTCAAGGCTACAGCTTCCGTTCATGATGAGCTTTAAGAGTTTTTGGTCAGACTGTTCCTTTAATGTCACATTCTGTGTATGTGTGTGTGTGTGTGTGTGTGTTTCCTGTTTAAAGATGGTCATGAGGCAGCTTCTGCCACTCCAGGAAGTGAGGAAGGATGGACTCATGACTCCATTTCATCTCCATCAAACACAGGCGGCTCAAAGCTCAGGACTTCTTCATACGTCAGCCCTGAGGACAGAACAACATCACAGATGTTTTTTGTGTGTTCCATATTAATACTGCAGGACGGATTACCACACTCTGGACTGATCAGGAAGAATTCCGCGTACAGAATAAAACCTGTTCACACAAAACTTGCACACAATACAAATCTAAGGTAAACCTGTACACCGATTCAGCCATGCCAGCCATTCAACTGCGTGTCCTGACTCCTTTTTATCATAGCCAGCATTCACAGTTCCAGCAGTTTGTGCTACAGCGGCTCTTCTGTGGGATCAGGCCTGTGGCTCTATCTATCTATCTATCTATCTATCTATCTGTCTATCTGTCTGTCTATCTATTTATTTATTCATTTATTTTATAGTGCATTAATTCCACAAGGGAAACTTTGACTTCTGCATTTAACCCATTTAAAGTGAGCACACAGCACTTCCCGAGGGGATGCTAGTCCATCGCAGGTCACCTTCCCAGTATTTTTACTGGTACCCATTTATACTGCTGGGTGGACAGAGGCACACTTGGGGTTAAGACCTTGCCCAGGGGTCTTGGCACAGTGGGGGTCTAACAGGGATTCTCGATCATGAGCCGAGCATCTTAACCACTACACCAGCGTTATCCTGATAATAAGGCTCCAGCCTTACTATACAGTCACATAGTTTAAATACACATAGTTTAGTCACACAATAAACTACCCTTAGACTTCCATTTTGAGAGAATTTTGAATATACAGATATGCTGTCTTTAGTTTTTGGGGGTTTTTTTCCAGACTTTTTTCCATAATAAAAAAATACTCTAAAGACACAGTGGACCGAACAATGGTGTATTTCCTTCAAGCCATTGAATGCACAGAACTTCCTAGGATTTAGGTAATAAAAGGAGATGAAGTTGAGACACTGTGTAAACCTGTAGTTTATTCACAGAAGGGCACACAAAACATGTTGAAAGTAAGACTTTTTTCAAAATTAATATTAACAATGATTTCTGGAAGTGTTCCTGAGCCCATGCAGTGACTCCCATGGCAGGATCACGCCTGTTTTAAATGTAGTACCGCCTGAGACCCCGAAGAGCACAGTCATCCAATATGGATTTTTAGCCCTGTCCCATGTTCACAGAGATTTCTCCAGACACTCAGAATCATTTGATGATATCACATACTGTTAGATGACAGGATATTTAAAGTCTTTGCAATTTTACGTTGAGGAACATTACTCAGAAATTGTTCCAGATTGGTGAACTTCTGCCCAGATGCCCTTTTTATACCCAGTCATGTGACTGACCTGCTGCCAATTAACCAAATTAATTGCAAAATATTCTTTAAGCCGTTTCTTTTTGGTACCACTGGTTTGCAACTTTGGTTCCATCTTTTTGAGACGTGTTGCTGTCATCAAATTCAAAATGAGGTAATGTTTTTCTTGAAATATTATAACAGCGCACTTTCCATATTTAATGTTTTCTATGTTCGAATGTGAATAAAATAGGGGTTTTTTGGAATTGGGGTTATACTCCAAGTTGCTTCAACCAGTTCCATGACCATGAACATACCATGTGCTGTACTTATTTTAAAATTATGTGAAGATGGAAGCAGATAATATTGTATACAACAAAAACCAAGCTATTAGGTCGTACCACGTCCCAAACCTCTAGTTCTGATGTTTAAGGTTACGAAACATCACCAACCTTAAACATCAGTCAGAAATGATTAGGAATCTTTTGCTGCTCATTTACTGCGGATTCAATCCTCCATCTTATTTTATTGTCTGCTTACTTTTCCACTCCTCAATATCCAGCTCTCTGCTTTCGAAGCTCTGGTCGTACGGTTCGGCCTCAGGCTCATCGTCTGGGTCGTGGTACTGTGCAAAGTACGGGTGGGCCAGTGCCTCTGAGGCCGTGATCCGCTTATCTGTGTCCAAAACCAGCATCTTTTCCAGAAGGTCAACGGCTGAGAGAGAGCATAAACGTTATTCAGTTTGTTTTCAGTCTAAAACACTGAATTGCATTTATATTACATTTAAAAATTAAGACTTTTAATACCTAATGGGTTGGCACCAATGAATACATCAGCGAAGTTTCTCTTTGGCATGTGCGGCAACGAATTAATGTAGGTTCTAGCCTGTTAAAAAAGATGATAAAAGCAGGAGTTCTCTCAGACGCACAGATATTTCTGGAGATGTAAAATGGATAAGCATGTTCACTTTAGCTTCAAGCAGACATCAGCAAAACCAAACCACAAACAAGCGTCTCTACGGAAATGAGGTCATATGAAATAATTTCTCAAAGGACAAAAATCTAACTGGAAATTATTTAACCCCCCGCCAACTGCTCATGACACGTGAATATTTCATGATTTTCCACAGACTATCAGTCACGTTAAGAACATAAGCAGCACAAACAGTGCACACTAGGGTTTTACACCCAGTTTTAAAGCTAAGCGATTAGCAAACACGCCAGTGAAAGTCTGGCAGAAACTGGGTCAGAGACGCACCTCAGACAAAAAAAGCAGGCAGAAGGCAGAAGAAAGGGGGTTGGGGTGATTAGAGAATAAAGGATGAACTGGGATAAACATCTCTGTGAAAACCCCAACTACCTTCAACAACAAACAACATTGCATCTCCATTATGGATCTGCAATTAGCTGTTTGCAATATCTTACCCTAATATGGTAATGTACTTGATCATTAATCACGTCACTAGTCAGCATTATAACCGGGCTAAACAGCCATTTATGGTTTTCTGAGGTTTTTTTTTTTAGCCATAGCAGCAATACTGGCTAAAATAAGCCATTTCTTTTTATACACTGCCAATCATAGTATTTTCACGAGAGTCATTTGCTGAAAAATCTGTATTTCAAATTTGATTGCACAGATTGGGAACCAGCTATATAGTACGCTAATAATACATTTGCAGCATTTGGTGGATGCCCTTATCCAGAGCGACTTACATTGTTTTATCGAATTTATACAATTGTGCCGGTGAGGGTTAAGGGCCTTGCTCAAGGTCCCAACTGTTGCAGACTGGTAGGAACAGGGCTTGAACCCTTGACCTTTAGATTAGTAACCCACAGCCTTAACCACTTACACGATGCTAAACAGTCACCGTCGCTATTGTTCGTGCATTTTTTTGTGTTCGCGTTTTTAAAAAAAAAAAAATTTTTAAGATATTTTCCCTAACCTATTCTTATTAGATATAAAATGTCTTTGTGATGCTACAGGAAGCCGTGCACCAAAAAGAATTCGATGATTGTGTAAAGCAGGGATTAGTCCTAAAAAACAAACACTTCTCTATCACTCCGAAAACAGCCCAACATTACTGGAGAAGCATGGTGTTGGGAGCATCACGGTAGCTCAGAGTTACTCCTGGTTGCTTCTCAGACCTATCCCCTCTTTAATCTTTGAAATAATCTTCTGATGATCTTTTACATGGACCGACACAGTGATTATTAGTGCTTTTGCTTTGTACTGTATGTTTTTCAACAGCTTTTCTGTCAGTCAGTAATAAGTTCCTCTCTCTATTGCTGCTGAAGTTATGCTAGTTCTAATTTTAACAAAAGGGAATCAGTCAGAGCTGATGGGATTACAAGCACTGTTACGAACTGTTACTGTTATGGCCCTACCATACAGCGGTGGTTCTTGCTCACCTCATGGCTGGGCATCCTGCTTATTAGTGAGGCTGGAGGAGTTCCAGTCAGGCGCATTATCTGCTGGAGCTGGTTTATATCTTAGGCACCCAGGTCAAGGGGCTTACAATAGCAATGCAAGTGAGACACTATCCATGGCAAAACACACTGATGTATGCGATGGTGTGTTTTATGCCAGGCTAGGGAGAACAAACCTTTTTACACCAGTTTTCGAGCAGGAATGGAACATGACATGTGATGTTTGCAATGTAATGGAACAGACAATAGCACATAGGGAGAAGGAATACATGAAGGAAGATTATGGATGTGAAATTTAACACACATGCACACATATACACAGAAATACATAACATTTAGCTGTGGAAAAGAACAGCAAAGGGTCAGCAAGCTTTAGAAGATATGTGACACGTACAAGCAATGGTAAAGAACACTGCACATCATATGGTATCTGAGCTCATAGCCTAGCGAGGCGAAATGGAATAACTTTTATTCTATCATCTGGATTGTAAGCAATTAGGCATTTTTATTACTATATTCAAATTCTTAAAAATTAAATGTACGTTCTTCCAATAAATACTTTATAGGAGAGTTGGTTAGCACACAGATAGCTGGTTTTGAAGGCCTGTCCCTTTAACAGTCCAATGAAGTCGCGATTGGTAGAAAAAAAAGAATTCTTTAAAAAAGATTTCTTACTATCAAACACTTAATTCCATATTTTGTTGCTTTTTTTTTGGACAGCTGGTTAGCACGGTGCTAGCTGGTTAGCTGAAGGCCAGTGGTCCAATAAAAATGTCATTTGGTGGGAAATAAATAACCAATTCTTAAAAATAAAAAGGAAATACTTTCTTACTATTAAATACTTAAATTCTACATTTTGTTGTTTTTCTGAAATTAGTCTAGACTGATAAGAACGGTGTTGGCGGCATTTCCAGGTTGCTAATGGAAGCTAGCATTAGCCGGCTGAGATTCACTCTCCTGCAGGTATCGGCATTAAGCCGAAAAAGTAGAATTTATTGGGGAAAAAATAGTTTTTGAAAATAAAAAAATATGTTTTTTTTTTTTTTAATTCAGGATTCCAATCCCTTTCATTCCAAATGTTGTTCATTTTCATGGAATCAGCCTTGAATGAACAATAAAAAAAGGCAGAACCATTCCTGTTTTTTAATTTTTCTGTGCTGATGTTGAGGTTACACTATATGAAGTGATTCCCTATGAGTAGATTAGCCAATTAGAGTGCACAGTTTTTAAGATCTAGTGACACACACACACACCCACCACGACCCTTTCGGCTCATTCACATTTCTAAACCCTAATGCAGGGTTATGAGTGGTGAATGTGAAACCTCACATAACAGTGATCCAAGCCCACGTGTGTCAGTACGGTAGCACGCTACCCAGCAATTAGATGACCCAAACAAGAGACACCAGTAAATTCATGCTCAGGCGAAAGGTCGAGGGGAAGGAGTGAAGTCAATGCTGTGAAAGCACTGAGCAAAGCATGGCTGGCTGGAGCAAAATCAACACACTGGGAGCGAAACGCCAAGCCGTCAGGGGGGAAATAAGGAGTCACACTCAGGCAGAACTGAAAACTCACAGACTCCGAAGATATTTTCATCAAGAGCTCGGGCCCTGGGGTTCCGACGAGCAGCATGATAAGCTTCAACTGATCAATATCTTCAAAGAGCAACATAAAGGAAAAAAAAAATGAAGGGATGACTATGAAAGTGGGAGGGGGAGGGTGGGGGTGGGGGCTGTAGAAACAAAACTGAATGGAGTGTGCTTAAATAAACTCATAAATGTATCGTTTGACATGTATTGCAAAATAAGAGACTTGAAAATGAAAAAGGACCCACTGTAATAATGGGGAAAATAAATAAATAAATAAATAAATAAAATCACATGCAACACAAGAAAATGCTATGTTGTAAAATCATAATCCACAATCCAAAGAATGCTAAACAAACTAAGCCCAAAGCCATTTTTTTTATTTATATCTTTTTTTTTTGTTTTGTTTTGTTTTTTGCATTTGTGGGTTAATCAAAAATGACAAGGATGCATTATTATGAATCCACAAATCATCAGAATCCAGATGTGCATGCCAAGCAGATGGAAGTTTGGGAAACCTCTTGCATGCAAACCACAACAATAGAAGGAAGGAGTCATTTCAGAACAGCGCTGATGCAAGGCTGTGATCATGTGAAGCACATGATGGGGGTAATATTAGAGCTGAACATCGGAGAACGTTCTGTGCAACATTACCAAAAGTAATTTCTAGAAGCAGGTGCTCTGATAGAGAGGATACAATTAGCAACAGCTGTTCAAGAGATAGCAGGGGGAAAGGGAAGGTGATAATATAGTGACTAAATGATGATGATGATGATGGTAAGGTGCATAAACAGACATGCACGCAGTTAGTTTCCATATTAAAGGGGCAGTGTCATGGTTGTTTGAAGAAAATAGCCCTTTAATAACATCGGTAACATTATCAAACAAAACATAGCTGATTACAGTTAACAGTTAATAAACAAGTTAATTTGGTTTATGATGGCTAATAGGCATGAATTTGGTTCATGCAATTAATATACTACAAGTTTGCAGCGGTATTTCAATCTTTAAAAAATATTCAGCCCGACAAGATTTCAAAAACCCCAATTTGCAATTCATTTCCATCTGCACCATGTTAGTTTCAAAAACTTTAACCCCCTTTTTAATTTAAAAGCTTCGGTGCTCCATTCTTATGCAAATGTCATGAAGCCATCAACTCAATTTTGTGGTTACGTCCGTGCTCACGTGCCCACACAGGCAACCCACTATACCGCACACTGCCACTGCTGTCGGTGCTGAGTGCACTTTCACTTCGCAGCTTATTCTTTTACTCTACGTATGCACGTTCCTGTAAACGTAAACATGCAAACATTTACAAAACTCCACTTTTAGGCAGTGCCGATATATTAATATTAAATTACAGATTCCTAATTTGTGCACTCACTGCATATTGAAGTGACCTTTTAGCTACTGAATTTGGGTAAAAATCATGACACACCTCCTTTAAATTAACACACAAAATGTAAACAAACAGCCAAAAGGAGAGGAGGAAACAAAAGGCATGACCTTCATATGTTCTAAAAGGCCTTGCATACTGTACGTCCTAATTCAGATCCATAGAAACGGCAGGTAATTCATGGGACGAGGCTTAAGTGCATCATCTGTTCAAACATGCACCCTTTTAGAGTGCACAACCCCCTATCATTAGAGTAACTCATTTCTTCAATTTATAAGCGGTTACATAAACACAGCACACACGCACACAGATATACAAATACGAACACAAGGCCCAATAAAAAAACAAAAATAAAAGTTAAAAGGAACTGAGGGCATACCTGGGCTCAGATAGACCAGGAGCATTCTCCTGCAAGGTCTGATATGTGCAATACAATTCATATATACTGTATCTATAAAGCCCGGGCAGTGGATAGGGGTGTTTATGCATTTGTTTTAAGATCCAGATGTGCAGTATAAGAAGCTTACTGCTGTGTGTGTATATCCCAGTGGTGGCATGTGTAGACTAGTTCTGAAGGGAGCCTAGAAGGGTGTGTGTGTACAAAAGTCCAAGCAAAGCACACACTTTTGTGAAAAGAAACAGGCCCGGTGAGTTATTGCAAGTTATTATGTTTGTTCCTGTGGGGAAAAGGGGGGTTGTGGCAAATGTTAAAGAGCCACTGGCAGCTGTGTTATTAGACTCTTCTGAACCACGTTTGTGAGAAGTCATTAACCGACTTTCGAAATAACAGCTTTAATTGGGGTGGGGTGGGGTGGGGGTAGTGTGTGTAGGACACAGAAGCCCTCATGTGTGCAAGTGAAGCCTTGGCAGCTAAAAGCTCAATAAAAGCGTCACTAGCAGGTTTTCCTGAAAGCAGGCAGGTTTTTTTGGAGAGGGGATGGTTTTGGGGATGGTAAGGATACGGTCAGTGCCAGGAAACAAAGTCCGTCCAGTGAGCAGCTCAGCCATGATGCAGCCCACAGACCAGATGTCCACTGCAACACACCATAAAGACAAACACAGTCATTTACTCTACCAGTAATACTCCAGACAGCTGCTGTATTTCTCCTGTACACATCAATAAAGGTTATATTACATAATAGTTTTTTCTCTCTTCCAAAACTAAAGAATGGAACCGTGTGTAAAACTGAACCTTGTTACTCCTTATTACAGATTACTTCATGCTTGAGAGATCAGTTTCTTAGATAATAAGCAGAAATCCTGAAACCTGTCATGTTATAGTGCATCCAGTTGAGCATGATCTCAGGCGCACGATACCATCGCGTGGCCACATAGCCCGTCATCTCGTCGTCTGTATGTCTCGCCAGGCCAAAGTCCAGGATCTGAGCATAAAATGCAGAGGAAGTGAACCAGCCGTAAAACGGCACGGACTCACCAGCACATTTAATTACATCTCATCTTGCCATCTGTTTGCTGCACTATAAAGCCAGCGCTGGTCATCACAGGTTGGTAGTTACACAAGAAACAATAACAAGGACAACATACCCAGAATGCACATGCATACTGACCTTAAGCTCACAGTCTTCATTTACAGCCAAGTTACTGGGCTTCAGGTCCTGAAGGGAAACACATACTTTCATAACAGCTACAAAAATTATGCCAGCTGATCGGGTCTAAACAGGCCGGTTATAATTAGCATACTTATCAATCATAAAACTTTCCCAACCCGGTGCACCTGGCCGTGGAATGATTGGTAATAAAATCACCACCGCGAAATAATTACAAAAGGCCCAATAGTCATGAACTGGGTATAACAGTAAGCAAGTAACTCTCAGGAACGATCTGTGCTTTCAGTGATCATCACAACAGAAGAACAGAAACACAAGAGATACCAGGAGAAAGAGAGAGGGGGGGGGGGGTGTTCACTTACTCTGTGGATGATGTCTGCTGAATGGATGTACTAAAAACAGAAAAAAAAATTAATCAAATTTCTGGAGCTCTCTGCTAATAACTAAGGTCGAACATTTGCATCAGACAAACTGTGTCCCGACGACAAATTATCTTCAGGCATCAATAGAAAATTACTCTCAGGAAATAAGATTGTGTTTGGTTTTAGCCAAGCGATCGACTAAACAATATCCTGGCATTGCAAATAGCCATTATAAACCGAATGCACTCGAGGGTGTCAGCAGGATGAAATTAAAACTCATTTAAAAAGGTACAGTTGTGGTCCCCAAGGTGTGTGTGTGTGTGTGTGTGTGTGTGCTGTCCAATATACAACTTATTTAATTTTTTAGGAAAACCACACACACAAACAGCACAAAAATACCCCCCCTCCTTTTTTTTTTTTAAGTGTATACAGTATACATAATACATCCGACTGCAAATCATCAAGCAAGCAGAATTTCATTTCTAATAGGATAATATTATGATACGTCAGTGGAACCATAACCCCAGCATGTTCTATATTAGGGTTTGAGTGAATTTTCGAACTGAAGTAAAGCCATATGAATTAGCACATGCCCTAGATAAGTGCTGGTTTATGGCTGTTCACAGGAAGCTCTCCTCTTTCTTTCTTTTTTTTTTTTATTTTATTTTATTTTTTTGCACTAGTTAAACTTTGGGTTAATCTGAAAAACAGTCTATTTCCGCTTAACCCTCACTCACTCACTCAACTGCCAAACCACTTAATCGTATAATTAAGGTCGCGGGGAGGCTGAAGCCTATCTCAGCTGACACTGGGCGAGGGTCGGTACACAAGGTCGTGACCACTAGAGTAAAAGACAAAATAACAATAGACTGGTGTGTATCGAGACTATGTGTCATGGTGACATAGTGGTTAGCATGTCTGCCTCATAGCAAGAAGGCACTAGGTCTGATTAGTGAGCTTGGCGAGCTTGCAAAGTTTGCATGTTCTCCCCGTGGACTAAGTTTGTATATGAGAAAAATAAATAAATAAAAAGTTAAATTTTAAAAATTTCAAAAAAAAATAAATAAAATAAAATTAAAAAAAATATTTTTCGATCCCATGCGAAATGAAATTTGAAAATTTACTGCTAAAACCCTACAATAGTGTCGAGAAGTGGTGATGAACAGCTGGCACGAGTTACTGGTTGTCGGGTCGAGTGAGTTGTGAAGCCGACTACAGTAATTTATATGTGATTTAATGAGGATTGTATTGGACTCTGCAGATGCGCAAAGCACAGGAAACATGACATGCCGGAAAGTTAACATTTAAAGCTGCAAAGTATTTCGCTTTGGCTCGATCGATCCAAAACTACCCTGCAATGCTCGCTCAAACAAAAAACTAACAAACATGCTAGATATCAAGAAAGTTTCTAACCAACCAAACTAGCGTTAGCAATCAAAATAATATATGGTTTGCACACATTATGTATTAAATTACAATTAATAAACAGTTTTCTAGCAGAAGAATTGTAATAGAAAATGTACAAATCCACTGTGTAAATCAGATGTTTCTAATTAATCCAATCTAAGTGTTAGCAGTGAAGAAGATTTATGGTTTTACTACCTTCTGAACAGCTTTGTTATTTTGAGCTCAATTTGATTTGCAAATGAAAGTGTTGCTTGTTCATTTTAATACCAGGCTTCCCATGAATATTTAAGATGAATGACATAATCAAGGTTTACACTACTGCATCACTAATGGTAAATGAAAAAAGAGAAACTGACCTTTAGGCCGCGCAAAATCTGATAAATGAGGAACTGCACATGGTCGTCTGTCAGTTTCTGGCATTTGACAATGTTGTTGAGGTCTGCGCCCATTAGGTGAGTCACCAGGTACCTGGGATTCAAGAGAAACCACTATGACTCTATAAAATCTACCACAAACATAGACACACATTAAGCTGGGGTTATAGTTAATAACAGGTAAGAAGAGTGATGCATCATATCTTTTACATTCAAATGACTTAATTGCAGGTTTTGGCTGCATTATGGCTTGCTGGAAATGGCATAACGATATACTTGACCCATGGTCAATTTCAGAAGTACGATTTGAGGATATAACATAACCCACTTTTCCCCTGTAGTGTTTTCAAAGCATGCTAAGTGTACTTGATGTGCAGAAATCATGCTGAATATATGCTAGATCATTTTAGCCCGGATTTCCATACTGCACACTCATTCGGGACCCTGTTTGCATGGTGTAGTTCAACAACGCAACATTTCGCAGTCTGTCAGCTGTAAAACGTGTTTCAATATTTTCAAGTTTGCTGAAAATTCTCAGTGAGAAATTTTGTAGTGTGAGCCGTTGTTTGATGAGTAAAACAGCCGATAAGAGCCTGAGAAGAAATTAGTTGGATCTGCTGTCCTATGGAGCAGATCTCTGAATCCAGCTCTATTTGTGGGGGAAACTGAGAGCCAAATGTAGACAGAATATTATAAGAATGCTTCTGTAAGACCCATTTGGTTAGCCATACACAAATGTTTCTTGGGAACAACAAAAAATACACTACCAGGGTCCAGATGCTCCTGCAGGCACACATACATACTGCATGTATCTATATATATATACACACACACACACACACACACACACA
>JAQMYF010000023.1:20944617-20975015 GCA_030014195.1 Neosilurus mollespiculum | reverse complement strand
ACCATTCGGGTTCAGATCGGAGAGGCCGTACCTACCAATCACACCCTTCCAGGTTACACTGTCATTGCCCACATGGGCGTTGAAGTCTCCCAGGATGACGAGAGTATTTTTCAAGTATTTTTATTCATGTTTGCCTAATATGTCTGGTGAGTGAATGGGCCTCTTTAATATAAACTAAGGTTAGAAATCCACAATTTGGCTTAGGGAGTGTATTCTGAATCCATGTTTTATCCAGCATTATTATTACACACCATTAAAGAAGCCCTTTCACTTCTCAGTATTCCAATAAAATGAAATCGGCCACAATGTCTTTCTGAAACCATTTGCTTACTCCGGTACCTGAGTGCTTATAACCCCTGCACTGGGTGCCATGATTATAATAAACATCACCATCTTTTTTACTTCTCTTGAAAAAAAACGATACCAGAATAAACTAATAATGGAAGATAAAACACATTGGCTATACGCTAGTAAACGTGTACCTTCAAGCAACTAATGTTTTACAATTAATACACTGAAATATACAGTGTACACTCCATAATCATAACATGTGATTACATGAGAGTAGAGTAAGGCTGCGTCCATCTCAGCCTACACTGGGCGAAGGCAGGGTACACCCTGAAAAGCTCGCCAGACCATCGCAGGGCCAACACAACACACTCACATCTAATTTGGAACAGCCGATTAGCCTAATGTGAATGTCTTTATAATGTGAGAGAAACCAAAGTACCTGGAGAAAACCCACGCAAGCAAGGAGAGAACATGCAAACTCCACACAGAATCACCCAAGCCCGGAACCCATGTAGACACGTGCTAACCATAACGCCACCGTGCCACCCTACAGTATTACACTGTAATAACATTGTAGCCTGACTCACGATTAGGTTTTCATCTTAATGAGTGTTAATTCCATCCAGATTGTTAGTATTTGTTTCACAGATTGCATTTGGCTATTTAATCATCTTTTTGAATGATTAGATAAAGAGGATTACCTGAAAAGGTCAGAACAGGTGTTCTGTTGACTCATCTAAGACCTCAGAACATGTTACATGTCCAAAGAGCGGTTCACAGGGATCAGGGACGGCCTTTTAATCAGGGCATGACTTCTGATCTGAGGTGGTAGAAAATAGCCAGTCTGAGCAGCTTTAGGTGTGCATAAATAATCCAGTGAGCCTGGCTACAGCACTGACACGTTGATGAAAGAAGACAAAGCCAAACTATTGATCCTTCGGAAAGTTGGCTTGTGTTTCCTATCAGCTGTTTAATTAATAGTAGATAGCAAAGAGAAACAGTGACTTATTATCATTATATTAATTATATCACACAATTTATTATAGTACTACAAAGAACATAAAAAAGTAGGTTTTCCACCTCATTGTTTTAAACCTACACTGATTAAAAACATTAAGACCACTAATGGTGAAGTGAACAACAGTATATTGTTACTGTGCCATGAAGTGGAATGTATTAGTCAGAAATTAGAGAGTCAGTTCTTAAATCTGATGTATTGGGGGAGGGAAAGCGACTATAAAAAGGGGCTACACTATGGGTCTATTCATCTCCAAAATCGCTGGGTCTTGTGGATGTTCCTGGAATGCAGTGGTAAGAACCTATCAAGGGTGGTCCAAGGAAGGACAACCAGTGAACTAGCGAGAGTCTCATGGGTGCCCAAGCCTCAGTGATGCATGTGGGTAGCAAAGCAATATTTAGCATGATCTCACTGATCCCACTGACGAGCTACTGTAGCATTAACTGCTGAAACTGTTAATACGGGCTATGATAGAGGAATCAGAACACACGGTGCATTACAGCGTACTGTATATGGGGCTGTATAGCAACAAACCAGTCAGATGGTGTTAAGGTTATGGCTGAATCTATTGTTAAAGTGCTTTGTGACTGTAAACTACTCTGTGTACATTAACAGGGACGGTATAAACAAAGAAGAAAAATCTATTTTTATGGCACTAGTTTGACAGGAAAAGGCAGGTTTTCAAACATCTGGACAGGTTGGATACACGTGTATACAATGGCTTTTGTAAACACGGGAAAGACTCCCTTTGTATTTATAATGTAATTATCAGTCACAGATGAGAACGCTTTTCCTGATTCATCCTTGTATGATAATGTGCTGGGTGTGCAGGGGGCTGCTGCCTGCGGAGAAATGTGAGCTGCAGAGGGTGATGGAGCAGAGGAGGCTGGAGCAGCAGAGGGAGAGAGAACAGGCTCAGAGACCTCTCACTGACCTGGAGCAGGAGCTGAGCAAGAGACGTCAAAGATTACTCACGGTACGATCACGTCTCATCGAATTCAAGCTTAGAAAAGCTTTTCGCTGTTCCTGCTCCTGATACTAAGATAACGTTAGGAATGTCGTAGATGATTGACACGTGATGACTCGGTAAAGGTTCCTTTCAAATCAACGTCGTTAAACACCAGCTGCTTTTTAAATAAAGTTCTACCGTTTTTGATCCAGACGGTTTACACAATGTTCCTAAAAACTCAAAAAAAAAAAAAAAGAGAGCACAAATCTCCTCCAAGCCGAGAAATCCTCCATGAATCAAAACCCTTAAAAAAAAATCTGGGTCCAGAACTGGATCCAAAATTTAATGAAATCATCCTTGATCCACCCCTGCTAGAAATTTCATGAAAATCATTATATATGTTTTTTAAAAGGCGGCACGGTTGCGCAGTGGTTAGTACGTCCGCCTCACAGCAAACATGCCTGGGTTCCTAGGCTCAGGCGTTTCTGTGTGGAGTTTGCATGTTCTCCGTGTGCTTGCATGGGTTTCCTCCGGGTATTCCGGTTTCCTCCCACAGTCCAAAAACATGCACGGTAGGCTAATTGGCTGTTTTAAAACACCCCTAGGTGTGAGTGTAAGTGTGAATGTTTGGCTGTATGTTGGTCCTGCTACGGCCTGCCGAGTCATCCAGGGTGTACCCTTCCCTCGCCCAGAGTCGGCTGAGATGGGCGCCAGCCTTCCCGCGACCCTAAGCGGCTTAGAAAATGAATGAATGAATGAATGAATGAAATTTTTTAAAAATTACAAAGTACACAGCACCCCCTGTTGGGCCTCCTATGACATTTCCAAAAAAAAAAAATCATCCTGTTCCACAATGTTTAGGAATTCCTCGATCCAGAATTTGATCTGGATCACCTCCAAAATCAGGTTTCCTTTCGAAAGCCCCGCCCCAGTAGAAATTTCATTGAAATCCAAACATAACTTTCTGCTTAATCTTGTTAATCAACAAACCAACCGAGTAAATAACCTCCTTGGGGATATTAATAAAATGAATCTGTATCTCTGCTCTTTCCTCAGTATGAACTTGAAGAACAGAAGAGACGAGAGGACCTGCAGAACGTACCTGAATTTGTGCGCGTGAAGGACAACCTGAGACGCGTCTGCGTGTCATAAAACTATAAGATGTTCAGACTTTGTTTGCAATCATTGTAGATCCGATTCAGGAAAATGTCTGTGTGTGTGTGTGTGTGTGTGTAAAATTCTGTAATAGCGATTCAAATCAACAGCATGTCACCTGAGGTGGAATTTCATTTGAATTTTATTAGAATAAAAACAACACAATCAGATGCACTGTGGAACCAAAACATCTGATAAAATGACATGACATGATGGAGGTATTATCTGTGGCTCAGTAGTAACAATTCAGCGCAGCACACTTTCATTAACTGTTGATGGTAAAAAATGAAAAAATAAATAAATTTGACTTTATTTCAAAATTGAAATAAACAGAATGATCTGACAGGCAGAAACAGAGCATTTAATGTACAGAACACTCGCTCACTCACTCATTCTCTGAACTGCTTAATCCTGTTAGGGTCACGAGGAGGCTGGTGCCTGTCTCTGCCGACACTGGGTGAAGGCAGGGTACACCCTGAACAGCTCGTCAGACCATCACACACACACACAACCAACAGTACTCACACTCACACCTAGGGGTAATGTGAAACATGTTTTTGGACTGTGGGAGGAAACCAGAGTATCTGGAGGAAACCCACTCCAGCACGGGGAGAACATGGAAACTCCACATAGAAAGTGTACACAGTACTGCCATACAGTATTTTAGAGACAGCGCAAGTTGCAATCGAGATCACATTAGTCAAGGGAGCACTCAGTTTGTCTGTTAGAATAAAACGCTAACATTGTTAAGTTGACGAGACTGAAAAGTGATGAAGGTGGAAAGAAGATTTACAGCAGCTGAAATACGGAAATAAAAAACAAATCCATTTCTATTAGGATTTTGATGCTTCTTAGCATTCTGGCACGTCTGTTGTTCCAGTTAAGTTTTGCAAAAATGTCTTGCTCATTGCATTGGCACAATTCAAATAAATAATTTGTGATATTAAATAAATGTAACCCGCAGTAATTTTTGTCCACTTAGTGTTAATCCTAGTGAACCTATCTGAACATCTAGCACGGTCATATTCACTCCTGGGTTTAAAAAGAACACCCCAAAGATACGAAAGAGGACTGAGAAACGTCCGCATGAAGCGACTGGCTGGTCAAGCGTGGACCATGAATAAATAAGCAACACTGAATACACTGTACGTGACATCATCAGGAAAGTCAAGGAATACCGTCTTTGCGCTGGCAGCACTGCGATGGCGGAACGTTCCAGTCGTAAATATACGACAAACGCAGCTTGACCTCTTCTTTGCACAGACGTCCGTCCCTCTGTAGCGTCTGGTGCTTTTCCAGCATGTCCTCCAGACTCTGCTTGTGCGTGACCAGATACTTATTGCTGCACCCCCTCGACTTGTACTCGGTATCAAAGCGCGGGTCGTGCAGCCGTCTCACATCGACCGGCGCGAGCCAGGTGCCCAGAGAGACGTCCTCGCTCTGCCATGTCTTTAGGTAAGCAGAGTTCAAGTGCACATAGTGCACCAGGTCGGCGGAGAGCACATAGCCACCGCCTAAAGCGTATGGTATGTAATAGTCACATAACTCCCAGGCGCTCTCTTTCCACTTCCCAGCCGTCTTCACGCGGCCTCGGCCGGAGAAAAAGCCCCAGTAAAGGCTTCTGGGGTCTTTAGTTTTCAGCTCATCCTTAAGCAGATCCAAACGGGCAAACGTATCATCGTCAGCCTTCAGGACAAACTTGAAGTCCAGTTTCTGATCGAGCCAGGAATAGGCGTGAATCAGCTTCAGCGTCAGGTTTTCATAGGAGTCACGGAGTTCGGGTAAGAGGAGAAGGTCTCCATGACGCGTCTGCTCCGTCTCTAGATTCCTCATGTCCTCGGACGGCAGGCCCTCAGTGCCGATGGCAAACAGAGCGAGCACATCGCGGTCGGTTTTGGAGAGCCAGGTGCTGCGGATGATGCTGCGCCGCTCTGTGTATTTTGGCCCAGTAGTGATGAGGACCACCAGGAAAGCCGAGATCTCCTTGGAGTCAGAGTTCGGTGAAGCCGGATGCCTGGGTCGTGATTGGACGCGTGGTGCGGAGCCAGGTGAGTCAGGAGGTTTCAACGTTTCCGAGGTGCATTTGGCGAGGAAGAGGAGGACGACGGCGAAGAAGCAGAGGACACCAAGTACCAGGGCAGTCTTGTGACGGCACACAAGCCGGACAAAATTCATGGTGTTGGAGCTGAAGGGAAGGAGATTAAAGCTCAGTTATTTACTGTGTACAGATGCACTTTTCGGGGGAATTGTTTGGTACAAGGAACAAAACCTACAATCCTGAATCAGCAAGGACTCTGACAAGACATCATCTGGAGCAGATAATAAGTACAGGACCTAAAAGATCCCTCTGGATCAAGTTTTTTAAGCTTTCTGTCAGTGACACTGATTTAAGACCCGGATATAAAATCCTAGCCCTGCTGACAGACAGTGCTGCAACAAAGCAACGCTTTAATCATATAATTACAGTAAAGACGAGCAGTGTCACTGATCACATTAACAAAAACAAACAACACGTCCACGGTTCTGTGTAATGTGGAAATAAAACACAACATTATTGCGTTATACCCGGGATTCAGGCGCTGCACCGCTTCCTGACGCTTTTATGATTGTCTCTGCATTGTTAGCTTCAGGTTAGCAATCTTCCAGTCACACTGCTAGCATAGTTAGCATAGTTAGCATAGCTAAGCAGGACGATAACGTCGCCAGACGTTTTCTTTCCTTACCCGGCTTCATAAATAATGTTAACACCAAACAGCTACAAGGTCAGACATGTAGGAATATTCCGTAAAACCGTTTATCTCGTCATTGTTTCTTGTGAGACACTGTGTACAGCGCCACTCTGACAGGAGGAGGCTAGCTTTGGGTGACTGATGACGCAGGCAGGAAACCAGCGCGCGCGTCAGAAAGAGTGGAAGGAGCAGGAGTGTAAAGTTAAATTGTAAATGTAAAAATTAATAAAAAGTTTAATATTTCATAAAATATTTTATAATATATTTTATAATATATAAAATAATATAATATAATTTATATATAATATAATCATTTATAATATATATTTTATAATATAATTTATAATATATATTTTATAATATATATAACTTAATATATAATATATGATATAATTTATAATATATAATATTTTTTAATATATAATATAAACTAGCTCTAACTATAAAGGAGTGTGTGTGTGTGTGTGAGTGTAATGCATCAATTCCACTGGCAGCAAAACATCTCCTGAGCTGGTATGCTTCCACCACCATGCTTCACAGTTGGTATTGTCCCTCGACAGCTCTCATCCTTGTGGCCAAATGACTTAAACTATGTCTTGTCTTTACAAGAAAGGGTTTTCTCCTGGTGGTCAGTTATACACTTTGGACTTTTAGTCAATGATTATGCAATCCCCTGATTGTGAATGGTTTCTAGTTCATACCAAGCCTTCGACTTCCTCTCAGGTGAGTGTGACAGTTTGGGTCTTACTGCAGACTTCAGTAAAGTGGATACATCTCCTAAGTTGTACTTCTGTATAACTGCCCTGATGACAAAATCTGCAGTTGTTTAGAAATAGCAGCAAGAGACATTACTGAGTTGCGTAAATGTACGTTCCACTTTCTCACAGCTACATGAAGGAATGTGTGTGTGCATGTACTTCATATGTGAGGATCTATAAACCCAGGTGTGTTTCCACACAATGCTTCTTGAATAGGCTCTAGATTCTTACTGAAAGATGGACACACAATTTATTTATAGAAGTGTGCACACACACGTAAACAGTGAGCACACACTTGGAGCAGTGGGCTACCACACATTGGGGTGCCTGGAGAGCAGTTGGTGGTTAGGTGCCTTGCTCAAGGGCATCTCAGCCATGAAGGCGGAGGAAGGGAAGGTGCAGCTCACCCTCCCCACCACCACACATTTTTCCTGCTGGTTCAGAAATCGAACCAGCGACCTTTAAGTCCCACACCCGTTTCTCTAACCATTAGGCCACGGCTGCCCTCGTATTTTGTATTTTCCACCACTGACTACCTTATTAACCTTTTTTCTAGTTTTTACCCTACTGCTCCACAAAGGCATGTGCTTTTTTGTCTTGCATTAGATTTTTTGTCAGCGTTATAATTGTTTAGTTTAGTGGTTTATTGTTACTGACAGCTACTGTTGTTAGTTATTGTCTATGGCACATGTGGCCCACACCCAACATTTCGTTCTACTACATGCCCTGAATGTGGATGAATGACTAAGTTAAGTTTGAATATTAAAAAGATAAATAGTAAACCAGCAAAACAAACCAACAAAAACATTGTTTAAACACTCTGGACAACCAGAATTGAATTGTGTTGTTTATTTAATGGTATCACAGCGGAGGCTTTCTGACGCTTGTTTGCAATTCGACATTACAAAATGCACACAGTATTCATGTAATCTATTTGAAAAGGTACTCTGCCAAAAACACGGAGAAGGAAAGTCAAGGCACATCATCTTACAGAGAGTAGAACAAGTAAGACCATAAAGTTCAGACACCGTTCTCCTGAGCCAGTGCTGGGTCACTACATAATGTCAACCTGACTCAGAGGATGTGTTTTTTTTTCCACCCCAGATGACATTACGAACATGCTAACAAGCTCACCAACCTTGTGCCCTGGACTGACAGCGAAAGTTTTTGGTGTTCGATCATTAATTCTGCAGAGCACATCCTCTTCCTAACGTCAAACAAGAGTCTGAACAGTACATCAATGCATCAAACAAATCAACATGTTTTCCTGAAGAAAAAAATTCATCAGTACATTTTCATTGGCTTTAACATGATCACAGTTCTAAAGCTCCTCCCCCCAAAAATAAAACTCAAGAGGCAATAAGGGACCAAAAAAAACCAACAAAACAAACCAAAAAAAAAATAAAAATAAAAATCTGGACTCGACAGAATCAGGAAACCGTCCGAAATCTCTCTTTTATGTTCAGTACAACATACATCCTACAGTTCTACCTTGCTTTGGGTTTAACTAACACTTAAGTCTTGATTTAAATAATGGCACCACATGGGCACCGTACACACTTTGCATCTTTTTTTTTTCCTCCCAGTTCTTTTCAGTCATTTCAGTACACAGCGTTCACTAAAGTAAAACACAAACACGGTGGGAACATAAGTTAAAAAGATATAAAAGAGGGGCTTAAACAGAACACAAAACATTAAAACACATCTAAAGGGGGTGAAAGTGGGTTACAGGGTTAGTGTGGAACTTTAAGTAGTAGATCGAGAAAAGCAGGAGTCACGCTGTACCTGACTCCTGTCCTCTCTTCGAGTCAGCATCATTAATAGTGTTCCTCTTGCTAATGAAGGTCATTTTCTTCTGTGCTAAGAAAATAAACTTAACCCTAACTGATAGCAGGACTTTGTAAGAAGGATACAAACTGAGACCGGTAAAATAGAATATTCTAAATATCAACCTTAAAAAAATCTCTAAAATAGTTCAATTAAATAGATAATAGCAGTTAAGGTTGCAGCAGTTTCAACGGCGAGGGGAAAAGTCTGAGGAGGTGGTCGCTGTGCCTCACTCGGGTTCTCCATTGCGAGCCTCAGATATACGGATACTGAGGAACTCGCCCGGGACTGAGCTGATAGCCGCTGTAAGTTCCGCTTCCTCTAGTGATGCTGGTGTTTGTGGCCACGTATGGGTGGGAGTGGAAATGTTGCTGGTAGTGGGCAGGCAATCCATGGACAACGCCACTCACTGGCTCTTTGGGGATCAGCCCGGATGCATAGGGGCCAACTGGGGCATGGACAGAAGGGGACGAGCCATGCACGAGGAGATGCTCCATGGTGCGCGGGGCGGACCCGGGGTACGGGTATAGGCCAGAAGCACTGGTGAATGAAACGGCCTCCTGAAGGCGGTATTGAGAGGAGGATGGAGGGAACGTCTGCTGGCGCCGCAGTGACGAGCTGCTAGTGGCATCTTGAGATGATGAAACTGTGGTCTGTAGAAACATTTTTTATTACTATTAAAATTTTAATATGTCCCCACAACAACAACAACAACAACAACAACAACTGCTCATCTAGAAGTTAAGATCATAAACCAACACAATCTTCCCAAATGAAGTTTATTTATATATATATAGGATAATTTAGTTATGTATTATATATTTATTAAAAACAATAATAAACTTGTCAGATTATAGATCAAAGAAACCTATGACTTAAGCAGGAATTAGGAGTATACATCCAAACATTAATATAGAAAAAAAAGGCAAGAACTTGGTATAAAAGTTAATTTGAGTTTTCTGAAATCAACACGGTCAAAATTTTATATCCAGACTCAAATATATATACGGCACACCTAACATTCGTACAGTCGAATGTACTTCAGGAAGGTCCACCTTGACCAGGCATTTTTGGTAGCCACCACTAAACTTCTAGCAGAATTCTGGTTGGAAATGTTCCCACTCTTCATGGCAGAACTGAGTTCCATCAAGTTTTGAGTTTGACTTTTAAGCACCGTGTATACATTTTCGATATAGCTGAGGTCAGGACTTAAGCTTAACTTTAGCCTACGTTATTCATTTAACTACCAGCTCTAGTGTGTGTTTGTGTTCATTGTCTGGTTGAAACACTCAACTGTGTCCAAGTTTGTAATAGTTTAAGGTTATGCTGAATTATTCTGAGGTTGTCCTTGATTATTATTCCATCAACTTTGTGTAACGCATCAATTCCACTGGCAGCAAACATCTCCTGAGGCGTGATGCTTCCACCACCATGCTTCACAGTTAGTAGTGTTCCTCGACATCTCTCGTCCTTTTGGCCAAATGACAAACTTTATCTTGTCTGTCCATTAAACTTTCTTCTTGAAGGGTTTTCTTTCTCTCAGTAGTCAGTTAAACACTTTGGTCAAGCTTCAAGGTATTGATTTTACAGTTTTTCTTCGACAGCAGACTCCTAGTCCATGGTCATGGCATTTTGGTTTCTGGGTTGCTTAATCACTTAAACCAACTTCTACTCAGGTGAGCGTGACAGTTTTGGTCTTCCTGCGGACCTCAGCAAAGTGGACACATCTCCACTAACTTGTACTTATATAACTGTTTGCCCTGATAAAGGAAATCGGCAGTTGTTTGGAAATAGCAGCAAGAGACATTCTTGAATTGCGTAAATCAACGATCCTCTTTCTCACATCTGCCTGAGGTCCTTGGACTTTCCTATAGTCCATCCCATTATTGGTCAATCCACTGAGTGTTGTCCAAAAAACTTCCACAAAGCAGCTACTCACTACAGTCAGTCATGATCACCAACAATAACTTGACAAGTAAAGACATTGCTGAATTTTAAGCACTACTGAATTAATAATCCAAGTGGATGGATGTATATTTTTCACCCTGCATGTATAAATCTGACAATGCATTTATTTCAGAAAAGGCAAAATTAACCTTAACTTGACAATTTTACACAAAAATTCTTGTTTTTCTTATATAAAAGATGTAAGCTGTCATCACTGTGCCAAAGAACAAGATCAGTTTAGAGAAATACAGCCCTGACATTCATGTGCGTCTAGGTAAACATCTGCACACAGGTATATATAAAGCAGGTCCTCACCTGGCTGAGGTTGAGTGGTTGGGATCTGCTGGGGTCTTGTTGATTAACACTCTCTCTTGAGCTGCAAGGCTGACGTGTGGCCACCCTCTTAGGTTTGATGTAGGAATTCGATGGGACTCCTTCATATGGGACAAGGAGATGCACGTTTGAAATGAGTTTAAATCTGATCAACATCTGAACACTAATGTAAACATGATGCTGTCGTAAACATCATCATGAGGGACATGGAGGTAGAAATTGTGCAAATGTACATTATGCTAATATTTACAACAGAGAAACTGATTCATGCTGAAACGTAGTGAGGAGAGACTGAAAAGATGCTACATGGGGAAAAAAAAACCCCTAACAAAATCCCCTTGAACCATGTTGCATTCATATTTCAGAACACTGAACACTCACCTGGAGCTGCTTTGGTAGATGCTAAGCTTTCCCCTGTCTTCATTTTCACTGATGGAATGAAAACTGCTAACGATTTTGCCAGACATGAAGATTGAGCTCCCACAGTGCCGTTCCGGGGCAGAGGGGTCAGAGGGCTTGCCGTGGAGGAATCCGAGTCCAGCACTGTCACACAGCTGATAACATTGGCTCTTTGACTGGGTCCACAGCTAGGAGGAAAACCAGTAACATTCAATTAAGACTTGAAAAGATATTAAACATAATAAAATGTATACAACTACTCAACAAACTACTTGTTAAAATATATTCCGAGAAATTTTATATGAAAGCACAATAGAGAAAACTTCACTAAGATGCCTGCTGTGACCTTAAATCAAAGGTCAAGGTGACCCATATACAAACCCAACCCAACCAACCTGTGCAAATTTAGTTATCCTGTGTCATTTTCTATTAACTTTATTGCAATAACAAGAATTGACAAGCCGCTTATCGGGCAGAAAAAAAAAAAAAAGATCACCATCTTCACTGCTGTAACCTTGAAACAAGGTCAAGGGCACACAAATACAATCCCAACTGAGACTTTTATAAGGGGAATCCATCCAACAAATTTATTGATTCTAGGTAATTTATTTGTAAAGTTAGCTCAAGTGACAAGGTCAAGGTGACTCATATAACCTGGCCCTATTTGCCTCAGCAAACCTGGTGATCCTAGGTCATTTCATTACAAACTTATTATACTCACAAGCTGTAAGGATGGATGGAACCCATTTCTCTAGCTCCTGCTCCTCTCACCTTTGGTGATGGCGGAAGCTAAAACCCTCATCTTTAGTAGTTTATTAAAACACAAACATATCACTTACTTGGCCTATTAAAAAGTTTTTAAAGTTATGACCAGCATAACGTATGCCATAAAACCTCAAAATCAAAAGGAGCCATCAGGCATTTTAAGCCAATACTGTTTATTTGTTTTAAACAAACACACCCAGGGCAACAGGAAATGACCTTACCTGGCAGGGTGGAACTTCCTCTCATCCTCCTCATCTGAATCACTGTGAATGGTAATGACACTGACAGCCGGGCTTGGTGTATCGGAGATGATAATTGGCTGGGACAGGCCAGCGCGGTAAGAAGGACAGCTGTAGGTGAATGGGGTGGGGTGGGGGGGTGGGGGGGGGGGGGGTTTGATTCATTTAGTCTTTTACACTTTATACACATTCAAAGGCCAGCAACAAGTGGTTCATTAACACCAAATTGACATATCTACTTAAAAAAACAAACAAAACAGACAGACAAAATAAAAAAAACCTTCACACACACGTATATATGTACAGATGTTCCTGATCAAATTTAACGATGAAAGATAAACTAATATTTGATTATTTTACTGTACACAGATTGATTTAGAGGTTTAAAGTGCACCTGTTGCTGGCATCTCCACCTCGAGCCCTGTTTCTCTTGCTCTGTGCGGACCGAGCAGTGCTGGATGCTCCGCAGCTGTGGGACTGAGCAGAATCCTGTACGTGAGGGTTCTGCTGGAGAACTGTACCATGAGATGCCCTGTGGAGGATACGTCTACAGTTAGAAAAGAACAGTGAAAAAGAGGCTTTAAATAAGTATTCAATGATTTCCCAGTTAGTGTACATTCCTTTACTTTCTCATACCATTACATTAACAAGTGCTGTGAGAATAAACCTCGTGGAGCGGAAAGAAATGATCCACACTCAGCTCCGATGACACATCCTATCAACGCTAATCAATAAGCTACTCATCCTTAACGGTGGCACTGAAACTGTAACTGATGTACTCTGTGCTATTTAAGATAGTCTACACAGGCTATACTATGCCTACCTCCAGGACAGCGTCTGCTGGGCAGACTTGTCTGACAGGGTGGTCTCCAGAGGTGAATCGGTAAGGGTTGATGCTGTGCCTGCTCCTTGAAGGGCCATACCTGGAACCTGCTGCCAAGCGGAGGGCAGGAGGATCTGCTGCGTACCCGTCTGCCAAGCCTGCTGTGAGGATACACACAAGTTTCATGAAGGACATGCTATGTTGCTTCACAGAGTGTAACAGGTCATTCTGTTAAAAGTACCCCTGAATAAGGTTGCCAGTTCAAGTAGAATTAGACTAGTTATTACCATATTATTAATACAATATCATAGTGAAGTATCAGCAGAAACAGAGCTCTTTAGTAGTGCTTTTTTATAAGGTGAAAGTGTGGATATATGTTTGTGTATATCCAGATGGTTAGCAGACTGAGAGTATGTGTGTACGCAAATATTGTAGCAGTACAAACATATCCAAATTCGATGGGAAATGTGTGTGTCTGGCAACCGTCTGAATTTGCATATCATGCATATTCATGCTATGCATTTTTCATGTTCTAAGCCCAATTTAATGTTTTATTATTTATTACTCACCATCAGTGGTTTAGAATCACAAAATCAGGGGTACTTTAATACTCCTAGTTGAACAGAATATGTTCAAGACATAGAAAGAATATTGGATTTAAAAGTCTGTACATGTACGTATAATTAAGAACACTATGAACATGGCATGACGGTACAGTCCTTTCACCAGCATGCAGATGGAATGCAGGCAGCTTGAGCATAACTACACACATTAAAGCACTGCCCAAACTCAATAATCCAGTTCTGCATCACGTTCAGCGCTTCTTTATTTCAAAAGTCTTTAGAAGAAAAAAAAAAAAGGGAAAAAACCCAACAAAACAGCCAATAGCTTCTTTTTTTTTTCTATTTTGCAAAAGCACAGGATGACTTTCATCACATTACGAAGCCAAGACCAGTATGCCGTGCAATAACCTTTCACAAGTGTTTAATGAAGAAAGAAAGATGAAAGGGAGAAAAATAAATCAGACGGTCGAAGCCCAGTGACCTGTTGGAGGAGCACTAGCTGTTAAAACAGATTAGAATATGAATACAAAAACAACAACAAAAAAAAAGCGAATTTTGCATAGAGAGCGATTGGCTCATGAACTAAAAAGAGCCATGGTATTGATGGCAGAGACAAAGGAAGACCTGTGGACCAATAAGGCTATGAGGATGACTGTGAGCATGATTTTTTTTGTGCCGCAGACAAGGTGACCTTCCTCCCCTGAAAAAAGAGAAGAGCAGGAGGTGGGGGAACCATGACAAGAAGCTGCAAGCGGCAAAAAACAGGCGAGTCAGCACATGCGTCCCATGCCTGGAGCAGTCCTGCACTGAGAGAGAATGGAGGGGGTAAGAAAGGGGGGAGAGAGGCTGAAAAGAGGGGAAAAAAAAAAAAAAGAATGATTTGTACCACCACATCAAGGCAAAATATGTGATTCTGTGCATCTCTGGATGAATCTGAACCTCAAGAGGTTTTTTTGGTCATTTTGCCTTCATAAAGCAGTGTAGCAGGAGGAAAAAAGTTGAGACAACAGCAAGGGAAAGAATAAGGTGAGGGATGAACGATTATCATGTTAATGGTCGAGTCCTGGGTGGGGCTCTCTTTACCAGCACGGTGGCTGTCTGTTCCAAGAGGGAAGGCCTTCCTGGCCCACAACCCAGCGTCAGGGGTAGCGGGTACTGAGCGGCTAGGGGCATGCCCGCTGCCTGCGGATGCAACGTGGCTACCATCAGCGGCGTACAGGAACCCTGTGGAGGAGGTTTCGCCAAAAAAGGAAGGCAAAATGCAAGGGAAGGTTAGAGGGGGGAAAATTGTTTTTAAAAATTCACTTGGGGTAAAGAGTACAAGGCTGTGATTTCACTCAGTGGTTGTACAGATGTGCAGGGCTGCCTCCTTCCTCTACCTGCCACCTCTGTTCATGATTAAATCAGAGATGATTTAAAGATCGGTCAACAATGCTGCAGGCACACGAAGACACACACCTGGGTGAGCATGCCTGGCTGAATCTGGAGAGACTGAGTGTTCTGGTTCTGCTGGACCACAGGAACACCGTTCTCCATCCTTAATGGGTAGCTGGAGGTTTTACTCGAAGATGGAAGACCTTTAAAGCAGGGGGGGGGGGACAAAACAAAACAAAAAAAACCCAAAAAAACAAAACACAGACAGTGAGTTATTGAGGGGACTTGAGTAATTTGTGTGTGTGTGTGAACAGATTATGAACATTCTCCTGAACGCTGCTTGGTAAAAAGGACAAGCCGGAAATTTAACATTCAGAGCTGCAGCACAGACACGTAAAAGTACGTTTATCTTCTGATTAAAATATGCAAAAAAAAAATAAAAATAAAAAAATTTCATAAATATTTTGAAAAATACCAACTCGAGCCACAATACTTGTACTCAATAAATGTGGAAATGACTCATTAATAAACTGCTCAAGTTTTGGATCGATCATCCCAACACTAGCATAAATATTAACATTTTTTAATTTTGGTTTCTGCGTACTGCATCTCTTCTAACTGTTTCTCATGAAATGCTACATGAAAAAAAGCCTTCTGCACACATCTTACTGCTGACAAAAAGGGAATAAAACCACACCTTACAAACTACATTTTTAAGATAAAACATCATGAAACGCTACGTAGAGACTTAAATTTATAAGCTTATACACTATTCACTGGATGTGACATGCAATTAAAAGATCAGGAAATGAAACAGTGCAATGCTTCTTTTTACCCTGGATGGTAGTGGGTGGGCAAACGATGAGGGTCTGCTGGAACGGCTCGCTTTGGCCACACAGCTGTGGTGGGCGGCTCTGAAGCGGGATGCTGGACTGGGCCAGACCTGGGATGTTTATAGTAGCTTGTTGATAAAGAGCTGGCTGGTAATTGAGGACAGGCATTGTTCCTCCAGCTGAGGGAACCTAAAAACACCCACACACACAAATACATACCAGTGAGGAATGTCTTGAAGGTCCATTACCACCAGAAACAAAGAGAAAAAGTCTTTGCACTCACAGCCCACCTGGGGAGTACAGTGTTCTCAATCGCATGTTATCTAATCTCTTCACTGTCAAGAAGATTAAATACAAGACCAAGGCCCTGATGTACAATCCTCAGAACAGGTCTACCGTTATTGATTCTGCTCTGCTTCAGCACGTTCGTGGATTTATGCTCAGTGTACACATAGGAATGCATGGAAAAGAACCACTGAAGATAAAGGTGTTGACAATCAGAGTATCGCAATGAGAACACAATGTCAAGCTTGGAAATCTTGGAAGAACACAACAGTGTGCTCTGATAAGAATTCCACCAGAGAGAAAATGATTACTGAACTGTAACGGCCTGATTATACACCCTTGAGGATGCACACACAGATAGTTTTGGACACCATGGACATTAGTTGCTCCTATGGTACTATTTGGAATTTAAGTTCCATACACGAGCAGATCTCTGTCTACATCAAAACGCAAACAGCTATTCAAGAACTAGAGCCGCTTGGTCTGTCTGATGTAACACAATCACATAAAAAAAGAAAAGTCCCGAAAGCAAAGCTGACGGTTTGGGTGAGGATGCTCAACGACAACAGAACCAAAGATGGACTTCAACACATTGGTCCAAGAAATGCACGCAATGAAGCACCATCAGTACATTTGAACGTTCTCCACCAATGTTATTTGATAGGTGAAGGTATCCAACACCAGAACACACGCCGAGCTTTGATGACTGTGGCGGAAGGGGATGCATTGACCATATGTTTTTAAGCGTCTGGATGTTCTCTGGTAAACATCCATCAAGTCTGGTCAACAACAGAGTACTGAAGATAATTCCCATCCCAGACACAATGAAGGGCAATTACACAGGGTTTCTAAAGAATATAGAATCCCCCCACCACCCCCACCCCACAGTGTCTTCGCACAATCAGTGAGAGTCACCATCAGACATATGAGTGCATGAGATGCCCATAACTGTGAGGGCCTATGGACATGTCTGCCATTAGTGCTCCAAACTGATGTTTCTCCCTCTGACGGTCTTCGGCTTTATTAATTTGCTGGAGCCATTGGAGGACATCAGCTTTCATGTGTGCAATGGGATTTTCCTTTCCACGATGTGGTTTAGGAAAAACGAGTTCCTTGTGGATGCTGGGGAGGATGTACTGAGTGGTGACTGCGGCCCTCATGGACTCACTGATGGCTCCGATTTAGTGGAGCTCCCAGGGGGAGGGGAGGAGTCTTCTGCATCAATAATGAAAATAATTTCCAGAACCAGCAGGAGTGTGTGTGACTGCCTTCTCCTTCCTGTAATACATTAGTATCAGTTTGTCAGCCATTCGATACCTCCAATGAAAGGTTAGAGTTGATATCTTGCTGTTTCATGAAGTCTGAAAAAATCCCCTTCATCGTTCTTCCCTTCCGCTTCTTCCTTCTTATAACTGTTGCTTCATAATGAGAAGGCTTTGGGTGCAAATCTTTCTGTTAGGAGTTTGCACATTCTCCCTGTGTGAGGATTCCCTCAGGGTACTCTGGTTTCCTCCCACAATCCAAGGAGAACTGGTGATTAAACTCCCAGTAGGTGTCAGTATGAATGGTTGCTCGTGTACATGTTATCCCCACACGTGTACACCCACATTTCGTCCGAAGTCAACTGGGATTGGCTCCAGCTTGGCCTGCAACCCTGATGGATAAGTGGCACAGATAATGGATGGATGAATATACATTTATCAATGCTCCAGGCCAGAAAATAAAACTTGGTGGAGGACATCAAAAAAGTACTGATGGATATAGTTTCTCCTCATCTACTGCAAACATTCCCTAAAGTGGATGAACTCCATCTTTGGTCCTGTCGTTGCTGAGTGACCACAACTTTTTTGTTGACGTAATTGGGCAACATACAAAGCAGCTCTTCTCCTCGCATGCATGTTAGCAGTGGATTTAATATAGATCTACTGTGTGTATGAAAGGCATCTTCCGAGGACTAGAACACAGTAAAATATAAACAACTGTAAATGTGTTGGAATCAAGTATTCAATAGTGCTGCAGTATACCATCAGTAAATTCCCGTACATGAACTTCAGGGTCCAAAATCTCCTACTGTCTATTAAAACAGGAGAACTCGCATCTATTTTGGACGTCAACATCACATCAAACTTTTCTGCTTTTTTAATGACCATAAAATTTGTCCATTGTAATATTAAGTTGTTGACGTAGTAAATATCGCCTCCAAATAACTGATAAGATCCTTTGCCTTTTAAAACTCCAGGACTGTTGACACTAAACAATTGATGCAAGACCAGTAATTTAGCCGTACCTGGTTGTTCTGGTTCAGCTGACTGCTGAAGGTCACAGTCAAGTTCCCAGCACCAGGAACTGTATTAGCAGCAAAGAGAGCTTTCCCATTGTCATAACTGCTGTTCCTCCGCTTACACAGTTCCATGTTCTGAAAGCATGATTTCACACTGCAACAAGAAAAAAAAAAAAAAAAAAAAAAAAAAAAAAGTTTAAAGCCATTGCCAGAATCTCCATTTAAAAGGATAAAGAAATCAAGTATATTTGCTTGTACATATGTTAGAGTATGCTGATTAATTGTAGTTTTGACTGTACTTTCTTATTTTCAAAAAAGCTTATTTGAGAAACAATTCATTTTTGAAATTTCATCTTCGCTCACGTCATAACTCGCTATGTTCCACCTGTAATATTTTCCGATTTTGCCTATCGCAAGTCATGTGATCGCTTTACATCATCAGAGGAAGGAAGCTTCATCCTTGTATAGGCTTCCATGTTTAAACATTGGAGTGTTATTTATTTAAAGCTTTTATCTCTGTCGCATTGTAGCATTTATCTCTGTTTCTCTTCGTTCAAGCTCTAGTATAGACTATGCTTCATCTCTGACCCGTGGAAAGAAGTATTCTTATTATTCAGTTTGCCAGATTATGACATGTGTGTAAGCATGGATTTCAGAGGGACACTAATTTGAGCAAAAACAAGCTGAACATGAAGATGTGGTGCCCATTTCTCAGGAATAGCTTTTTAGGAAAGGCCGGATTTTGAGAATAATATAAATGACTGAGGACATTAAAAGCCCAATGAGAGAAGGAAATGAGGGTGATTGACTTAAATGTTACCGCAAGCATTAGTGCCTGATGCTTATGACATCCATCTCCACTCACCTTTGGCGATGACAGGAGGTAAAAATGATAAGTGATATCGGACTCAGAGCTGGTCCTTTATCGTATGTTTGATGTCTGGTGATGTTTGGAGCTATCTATACAAACATCACATCGCTTATATACCCTTCCCTGAACTGACATGACAATATTCATTCATGAGATTTTCTCGTTTCTAATTGGTGGAACGCAATCAAATAATTATCAACATTGCATTGTTCCCATTGGTTAATTGGCACGATAAGTGCCCAACTGGCACACACCAATGTTTCTCCTCATAGAAATCATATAATATAGATTGGCTACGCCCCGCAACATATTGCTGAAGCACTGGGGCTCTGAGCTGTGAACATCATTTTATTTTCTTACGCTGTTGTCACGGAGATAGACGACAGCAACACCACAAAAAATTAAACGATTATAGCTCAGGACAGCACGGCTTCGGAAATTGCGTGTCATCTACCATGGGGCGTATATCTATCTATAGAGATATACACGTCCTCCTCTCACCTGTGGTCCCAAACAAAATGGCTGCCACCTTTTGAGTCTTCCTGAGCATCGAAGAAAAGCAGATAGTCATGTTTGGTGAAAAAAAAAAAAAAGGTCTAATTCTTGGAAATAAAAAAGTAGGTTCTTACCATCAAAATCGAATTTTTTTTTGCTTTTTCGTGTCTAGCTGTACAACCTGCTAACCTTAATCCTAGAGCTCACTGATGATAACTAAACTCACTAGCAGCATAGTAATGTGACTGACTGTTGCACTGTGAAGAAAAGGATGCAGTTGTTCAGAGAATTTGCAGTAGGCTGTGATTAATTAACTATAAAGACAATGTGCGCACAGCACAGAAGCATGCCAGTTATGACACCCCATCCCACCCCAGCCCCTCTAATTAATATAGAATTTGTAATTATAATTTTTGAAACATACATAAAAATATATTTCTTCGATGCTTCTGATTTTAGAAAGTGATTCTCATTTGAAACTAATCGAATTATAGATAGAATCATCACCAGTAGGGTGTGTGCTTGGTCTCTTAGTAAACCTCTGCAGTGTGACGTCTGGCTTATTAACATAACTGCATGTTTAGCATAGTCGTGCATGTGGGTGGATTTAATGTAATGGTCAGAAGCATGATATGGGGTACAATCAGGACTCATTAGCATTCATCCATCCAACCATTTGCTGAACCGCTTAAACCTACTCAAGTCACATGGAGGATGGAGCCTCTCTCAGCCAACTCTGAGTGAATGTAGGTTACACCCTGAACTGCTCACCAACTCACTCACACACACAACCATTCAGGCTCACACCTAAAAGCAGAAATCCTAAAATCACAACTTTCTTTTAAAATATACACTACAGTTCTCATGAGATTTACTTTCTGCAAAGTTTCAGCCATTTAACTCCAAATCTTCAAGAAATATTAAATAAAATCCTCAGGACCGAACACACAAATACCAGCCTAACTTATGTGAAAATCTTCTTCGCTTATTTCAAGTGACCACTTCCCAAGGTGGCCTTTCCTTTCATACTAATTTCTTCTCCGTTCACTGCACAAAATCCACCACAATTTCACCTTTCGTAGAGCCCTGAACAAAACTGAACTTTGTTTGCTCATCACATCAAGCAGCAGGACTTACACAGAAACAAACGCACCTTTTGTTTGCACACAAAACAGAGATTTCTTCTTCAGTGACATCGGGGTGTTTCAGCTTTTTGTCTTGCTTAAGCCCTGAAAATTTATCTTTTCCTACACGCAAAACCGCTGTGGAAGTGAGCATCCGCTCCGAGTACACTTCCAATAATAAATTAATTATATCTTTGTTTATAGGTACTTTATCTGAGTTTTTATTTTATGTGATGCAAAAAATCCTTGAGGTTGTTGACTAGAGCTTTCTTTCGGTCAACAAACATTGTGCTAGTGCCAGCGTCACATAACGTTACACCTGTGCACCCCCGGATCATGGTTCTGACCCGAGTTTTCTGCTCATCGCCTTTAACTCGAAGATTAACACATTCCATTTGTATCACCTATCTGTCTTTTTACTCGCAAAGAGTGAATGTGCGTCGGAGGTGGGGGTGACCAGGTGAATGAATCGTTACATCACACATAGAACCAATCAGAACACCATCAGGTTTCCATTGTCCATACTCCCTCCCAGCATGCACCTCTGCAGTCTGAGACTGAAGGTTTTAATGCTTCAGTGTAGAAAAACAGCACATCCCTAAACTACATAAAGCCTGAACGTGTGCATTCAGTTCGGTTCTTTCAATCGTTCAAAGGAACTTTGTGATTTTTTGCACCAGACCTGGACAGGAAACATGGTGACCGACTTCCTCACACTCGGGAGCTCTGCTGCTATGACAGCTGAAGCAAAGTAGACTTATATCTTGGATCAAGCAATTTGACGAGGGGGAGAAAAAAAAAAAAAAAGAGTAGCCTGCGCCCAGCAGTGCACTAACCTGCGATACTGCAGGCACTTGTGGACAACACAGCATTCAAATACATTGATTCCCTACCTGTAAGGACATACAGCTTTTTTTTTTTTTTACTAGTAATAATATTACTTTAAACAAAAATATACATACAAGTGACATGTATCGGAGTACACAGCCAACGACTATTGCATCATCAGTGGCAGGATATTGATAACATATCCCACAATGCCTTCGAAATAATAAAACAATTATAGAATTCAGCCTCAGTGAATAGCAACAGCTCAATGGAATAATTCTCCATATCCTCGTTCAATAGTTGCTTAGTATCTTAGCACAAACCCTTGATTTTGTTACACTGCCAGCCCATAGATGGGAATAAAACATCTAACAGAAAGCCCACTGTGATAGTAGTAGTACGCTGACTGAAATTATTGCACATACATCCCGGACGTCATCGGATACTAATGTTGATATGATTGGCCCGTGCCTGAGTCTGTCTCAGAAATTAGTGAATCCACTCTGTCAGCTGTACGAGCACTGCTTGATGAATCATCCATAATTAACTTCAGATACGATTAGGGTAAATCCCGCGTATCGTGAATAGACAAAACATGTTCGCTAATAACAGTCGATCAGAAGCGTCTTCTCCCGATGACGCATCATGGGTTACGTCAATTTTTTTTTTTGGAGTGTTTCCAGCAAGATTTTATTTTACTTCTAAAATTTCTTGGATTTAAAATCATGAAAAAATTAATAACGACTGTTTAAAATTACACTAGACGGAAGAAAATGCTATTTTCAGGCATTTTCCGCGGCCATGAAATTTTAAGCGGTTCCTTCCATAAGCCCATGCACTGGGTGTCCTTACTGAGAGGTGTGAGGAAAGTCCAGCAGATGGCTCATGGTGACAAACGGGTGTGCCAGGGTCTTGCTGGGAGTGATCCTTTTATCGGCGTCAAGCCGCAGCATCCGTTTCAACAGGTCGATGAACTCCCGCCGGTCAGCCTTCTCCGCCAGCATGTCGGTGCCCTCCAGGTGAGAGGACAAATTGACCTGGAACGAGATCGGCACCAGGGTAAAAGTCGTGGAGCGGATTTTGAGAGCAGAGAGAACTGAGATCGGGTACTCGGTGTGGAGTTTGTTTCTTCATTTTTAAATACCTGCATCATGTCATCCAGGCAATTGAAGATGTACTTTCGCGCTTCTTTGGACTTGATGCCCATTTCTGACTCATGCTCTGCTGGGGTCTGTGGAAGAAGAAGAAGAAGAAGGGAAAAAAAAAAAAAAACCTGACATGAGATTTGCAATTCAAAACTTATTCGAAAAGGTTAACAGTGAAAAAAACACCACAAACAATTTTCCAAATCAAAACTCAGCCCACCTTTAACCTCCAGAGTGGATAACTAGAGTCAGGCCCTCTGTGGAAAAAGCGGCTGGTCTTTGTGCCGGCGCTCAGAAGATACTCAGCCGGCAGTCCCTGAGTCTGGGAAATGTAGCGGATCTGCAAGGAAAACAAACCATCAAATGACCGTGCAAAAAAAAATAAAACAGATTAATTCGAGGTTTTCCTTAACTTACCTGGTCATACTCAGACGCTCCAGGATACAGCGGCCATCCGAGAAAAAGCTCAGCGATCACGCAACCCAGTGACCACATATCGATGGCTTCGCAGAACGGCAGGCCCAGGATGATCTCAGGTGCTCTAAAGACAGGGCGGGATCAGAGATCAGGTCTAATATTCAAAACGGTTCCCAGCGTTACACTGTGACAGGAAGATGTATAGCGCGTACAGCCAAAGTGCAATCATAAACAGTACGTGCAAAACGCCGAAACTTCAAGACCCACACGCACCTGTAATAGCGCGACTGCAGGTAAGTTGAGCACACAGCCTTGGAGACGTGGCTGGCTGACCCAAAATCGATCACCTTCACTCTGTACGGGTGCCTGACCGGATCCACCAGCATGATGTTTTCAGGTTTGAGGTCAGCGTGGATCAGGCCCAGGCTCTTGAGCTTCATGAGCGCTGTGGCCACCTGCTGTAGGATGGGCCGGATGTGGCGCAGAGGCAGCGGGCTGAACTTGCTGTGCTTTAGAAAGTCGTAGAGGTTCTGCTCCAGCATTTCGAACACCAAGCATGTGTGACCTTTGTGTTGGAAGCACTCGTAAGAGCGCACGAAGTTGTATTCGTCTGCGTTCTCGGCGCTCAATCGGTTTAAGATGCTCACCTAAGGGGTGGGAGGATCGACACTACTGAATGCCACAGTGCAACTTAGCGTAATAGCAACTGCAGCTACGGAATAAAAAAATAAATATATTAATTATTTATAAAACATTATTAATTGCATTTCCTGACCAATGTTAAAGGAACACTTAATTTTAGCGCCCTCTAGTGTAACTGGCCAAATCACATCAATAAATACCTTTGCAATCGCTCTTCACAAGAAAAGAAAAAAAAAACAAAAAACACAAATACACTGAATTTCTAACCTCTATCTGTCCTTGGCGAGCATATGATGGATGGTTCTTCAGGATCTTAATCGCCACAATTTCATTGGTGCCTCTTTTCCAACACTTGGCCACCTGTCCGAATGTGCCACGGCCGAGGAACTCCAACACCTCATAACTGCTCGACACAGAGCAAAGAATCTCATGTTGGACCAGCTGGTAGTCTCCTTCACAGTTTGAGCTGCTGCTCTTGGTGGTTGGTGCAGAGTGGGCGATGGACTGGGCCGTGGTGCCGACAGCAGCGGTGCGGGCGGAGAAGGCTGGAGCCGACAGCTCTTCAAGGATCTGGACGCTCCCGCTGCCGCTGTCTGCCCCTGCAGACCTTTCGGTCTCCTCATTCTTCCGCTTCACGCCATACCTCTGGCCGCGTGTGCTGTGGGGGTTCGAGGCCTGGGTGTTGTGGGACGCTTGGCGGGCCTGGGCGTGGCTGCCGGTGCTGTCGGCCGCTCGAACCACCACCTGGCAACGAGAGGCAGGAGGGAAGACCAGGCCCGAGGTGCTAAAGGGGAGAGCCGGCGCTGGGTTGAAGCCGTAGGAGCTGTAGGCTTCCGTGTCCCAAGTGCAGCTCTCCACCTTCATCTTCTTCACCCGGCAGAAGGCACTGGAAGACACGGATGGAGAGGAGAAGACTTGCAGCTGCGAGGCCATGCCTGGAAGAGGAGGTTGCTTTTCGTTATGCATCTAGGAATCTGTACCACTCACAAAGTATGTAATGTGAGGTCATTACAAACAAAAACAAACAAAAAAAAAGGCTTGCGTGTTGCTGGAGGACTTAAAAAAGGCAAACCAGATTGTTTTTAACTTAAAAAGGCTGCCCTGCTCATGTGATGTCATACGACGCTTGTGTATCGTGACAGAGAAAGAGTTAATCACTGGCCAGTTGAGTGCTTTCTGATTGTGATGTCACAACAGCTGCTTTTAACAACACGCACATGACGGCTTCTGCATATTCCACATTCCTTTGTTGCACCAGTTGCGTACTTCCTCAGAAATTAAATCTAGACTTCCTCATGATTAAAAAAAAGAGGCACATGTACAGTATGGGGACATGCCATGAGTCAGTTGGTTAATATGGTTTGAGTTCTCTGGTGTGCCCTCTAGTGGAATCCTCCAGTAACACATGCAATACAAAGGTGACCAATGTGCAAACAATTCATTTTGTTTCTCAGCTGGAGGTCTACGCGAACCCATGGCTGAAGAGCCAATACATCTCCGACATGTTAATTATCGATTACTGGTTAGTGGGATTCCCCCGGGAGCTCTGGTTTCCTCCCACAACCCAAAGACATGCACATTAGGCTGATTAGCTGTTCGAAATTGCCCCTAGGTGTGAGTGTTGTCCTGTGATGGACTGGCTAGCGGCTCAGGGTTGTACCCTGCTCTTACCCAGAGTTGGCTGACATAAGCTCCAGCCTTCCCACATCTTTAGTAAGATTAAGCAGTTCACAAATCAATCAGTGATTAGTTGAATCAGGTGTTAAGTAAAAAAAAATTAGCAAAATGTTATTCTGTGCCTTCCAATTTACTAAAATGAATAATTAGACAATTAATCAGATGGGAGGTTTTTCGGCAAATGTTCGTTTTTCTTGTTTAATAAAAATACAATGAAAATGATTTGAATCTGTTTTTTTTTTATATGTGAAAATAAATTGCCTATTAACAAATGTATGTTACTTTCCACCCACAGATTTGTAACATGCTGAACGATAAGTAAACCGATACACAGCACCTCTGTTTCAATACCAGTGCATTATAACCCCAACTAATAACGCAATTCAATATACAAGCAAGGACAGAATATGTTCAGATGTTATCTGCAGGATTTGGACATCTGCAGGATGGGAGCTAACTGGCCGAGCTCTCCCGGGGGGAGGGAAGGCATTCGCTCACTTCCCTGTCACTCACTGCGGTCACCAGATAATCATGGGTGTTTGAGCGAATCCGTACGAGGGGGCGGATAGCGCTTTCCTCAGAGTGTGTGTGTGGTGGTGGTAGGGGGTCCAACATCTGTTATTTAACTTAGAAAAAATTAAAAAAAAAGGTTCTTTTTTTTAATCTCTGGTGTGTTTAATAACACCTCAGCTGATTTCGACTCTCTTTTATAAAACACTATATAATATGCTGCAGTTCCTCCAGAATGAGGAATGGGAACCTGACCTGTGCTTGATCATTTGAGCGAAACGACACTGAACTGTTTTGCAATGCCTTCTTTTTTTCCACTACAAGATCTACCCCACAGATTTACCCTATTGAATTCTTTTGCTTTTTTTGTCTTGTTTTGAAGCTGTAACTTATAATTGTAATAAGCATTACATAATCTCATGCCCATTCGGCCAAACAACCTTCAAAAACACTCATTTTCCACCCCGATTAGTCTAGTCTGCTTTGAGTGTTGTTTGACCTAAGTAACCCCAAAGCCACCCTAATCTGCCAATCAGTATTTGCAATGCATTGCTAAAACTATGGTATGCACATCAGGTTCCTTTGCAAACCTGTGCAAGAGTATGCTTCTCCACAAACCACTACTCTGCATATTGATGCAAATATATTTATGCCCCTGTCTTTAGTAAAAACAAATGTGACCCATCACAGCAAAGTGGGTATTAAGTCAGAAATTGTTAAATACTTTGTTGAACTTTAAACTTGACTTTCACCAAGTTTTAGAAATTCCTGGCAGGTTTTGGTTAGTCACTTCAAAACTAGCATCATGTGTTAGAAAATGTGGTATCGTTTTAAAGTGTAGGATATCAGCTACAAAACACTAACAGTAACTCAAGATTAATCATTTCCAACTTGGGTCACACATAGAGCGCAAGCAGTAATTCCTGGGGTCCAAGCAAAGAGACTAACGAAGACAAGAAAAGAGAAAATAGGAAAATAGAAGATGAGAGGAGGGGAAAAATTAGAGAATAACAGAGAAGAGAAAAAAATGAGAAGAAAAAGGAAAGAGAAGGGAAGAAGAAAAAAAACAATAAAATAAGAGAATTTCACATAAAAATCTCAGCTAACATCAGGAAGGCCTGTGTGCACAACCTAAACAGTTCACCAGACCATTGCAGGGCCAACATACACACACAACCCCCCACAACTGGGGGCAATTAGCCTAACATGCATGTCCTGCACACATATACAGATACTCGGGGGGGGGAGAGAGAGAGAGAGACAGAGCGAGAGAGACAGAAAGACACCCACACACACACACACACTAGGTCTTTATATCCTCACATACACACAGATAGATACACGGTTAGAATTGGGTATGAATAGAATTGGATATGAGTGTGTATGAGAGAGGCAGAAAGTGAGTGAAAATGAGTATAAGAGAGCGAGAAAAAAGAAAAATAGAAAAGGAGAGAGAGAGAGAGAGAGAGAGAGAGAAAGAAATAGAGTGAGAGAGATTGAGAGAGAGAGATTGAGAGAGACAGAGTGAGAGTGAGAGATTGAGGGAGTGAGAGATTGAGGGAGTGAGAGTTGAGAGTGAGAGAGATTGAGGGAGAGAGATTGAGGCAGAGAGAGACAGGGAGAGAGAGACAGAGGTCTCCCTCACTTCACACACGTGAACACCTTGCATAACGCTGCTATAAGGAAATGACTCCACACGAAACTACGACTAAATCCTGACCTGAGTTTTAGCAGTTTGCGCACAGATCACCTCCATCCCATCTAATATTCATCACCCGCGGTGGAACTTTACGATTGGTGTTTTAATGACTCCACCCGCTCGCGCACAACTGGACAATCTGCCCTGATCCACGTCTCCTTCGACCAACAACACTGCAACAACACCACAGCCATCAGGGTTTTCCTGACCCACCCCTCTCTCACGCGCTGTTACACACAGACCTGTCCACTCGGTACACCGTACAAACCACCCGCGTCTCCTGTGGGCAGTACATTCATATCAGAGACAGAACCGGACGGGTTCGTGTAGAGCTCCGGCCAGAGACGAGGCGACGCTGCAGCGCAGCCTCACAAAAACACCTCACAAAAACCACGCAGTGAACACAAAATCACGGGGGAAACGTCAACAGAACACGTGTATAACGTCACTCAAAGGCTGGCATACCTGAGTTCATTCGTCCTCGAGTCGCACACCAGTACAAGGAGGTTTAAATCCCACCGACGTCGGATTAGGCCTTCATTGTTAGCTCGCTAGCTAGCTAGCTTTCAACATGGAGCCGGCCCACAGCAGAGGCAGCAGCAGCCTAAACACCAACCGAAAACAAACTCACAAACTGATAACCTCATCAGTCACAGAGAGATTCACTTCGACACCGTGTACTTTCAATCCTCGGACTCAAATCTGCTGAAGGAGGCAGCTGGGTCTCACCCGAACATCCTAAGTCTGAATATCAGCTGCTTGCTTGACTCAGGCTTCCTGCCCGCGCTACTGCGCATGCGCGGCCAGCTCGAGCTTCTGGCCTGCTCCAGTTCGCGCAGGGGGGGGTCTGCGCACGCGCAGAAGCGTCGTTCCCTCGAAGCACGCGTCCGTTTACTTAGAACCAAAGAGAAAGTGTCACGCAAGAGCCATAATTGGAAATTTTCCGGTCAACGTCATTCATCTCCCCATACATGGCATTCGTAATACCGTACTGTGACTAATATTTATTTCTGGGCATTTAAAAATCAGTATTGTAAATTTGTATCAGAAATAATAATATAAAAGAAAGCCCACAGCAGTATACTGCAAGGATTCATTACTGGAATCCAGATCAGATTGATTACACTCTTAACACAGCCTTCCATCTATCCATCTTAATTCCATGTGCTTGGCTGAAGTGACCTTGAGCAAGGCACCGAACCCCCAACTGCTCTCCGGGTGCCCCAGTGTGTGTGCAGCCCACTGCTCCGAGCGTGTGTGTGTGTGTGTGTGCGCTCACTTTGGATGGGTTAAATGCAGAGGAAATAATTTCCCTTGTGGGATTAATACAGTATAGCAAAAAAAAAGAAAATTCTACTAGGGTTACAGGGAGGCTTGAGCCTATCTCGGCCGGCCCCGACCACCACAGGGCCAATAAACACTACCACTCACACCTGGGAGCAATTTGAAGCTGCCAGTTTGCCTAATGTGCATGTCTTTGAACTGTGGGAGGAAAACGATGTACCCAGAGAGAGCCCACGCAAGCATGGAGAGAACATGCAAACTCCACATAGAAACACCCGAGCCTGGGACTCGATACCCAGGGCCTTCTTGCCGTGAGGCAGACGTGCTAACCACGCTTAAAAGAGCTTAAGGCAATGTTTGCCCACACCTAGGCCCAAGACATTTAAATTAAGTTCACAACTTCATACATTTCATGGTACCATATACTCATCGTCCACATTTACAGGAGCACCTGTACATGTGTGGAGTTTACCCACCACATGGCAGCAACATAATGCATAAAATCATATAGATACAGGTCAAGATCGGTCTTAGTGTGTGATCTACAGTTATGGACTGGTTTAAGGATTTCGGAAACAACTGATCTGGGAATTTCACACGCACAACATCTCCTGTGTTTACAAAGAATAGTACACACAAAAAAATTAAGTGAGCGACAGTGGGAGTAGACAGCCTTGTCGATAAGTTGAAAATGGCAAGTGAAACACAGAATAGCTCAAACCTTGAGGTGGATGAGCTACAACAGACTACACTGGGTTCCAGTCCTGTAAGTAAAAACTGGAATCTGTGGCTACCACTGACACAAACTCACCCAAACCGATCACACAGTAATCTATCGATCCAAAAAACATGAAATCGTGCTACCATCCCCATTCTTCACAGCTGGGATGGTGTTCTTCGGATTAAAAGCCTGAGTTCTCCCACTCCATCCATAGTACTGATCATTATGTTCAATATAACTCCTCCCTTTAAAAGGCTCAGTCTTTGTCCTGCTGTTCATCTGCAGACAGTCTGACGTTTTTTTTAATCCCATTTAGGCCATGACACCGTAGGACTCGTACAGTCCCAATTAACTCCTAATTATGGCAACTGGCCAATCAGAAGCATCTGACAGTCATTGTATTTATTTGTAAATCT
>JAQMYF010000023.1:20924672-20936765 GCA_030014195.1 Neosilurus mollespiculum | reverse complement strand
CACACAAAAAGTGTTTTCAGCCCAGTCCAGTAGATCCTGTCTCATTCCTGGGTTATACTCCGGAGTACATACTTTACCGTGTAAGCAAAGGCAGCGAAGCCCACTATAACGAACAGGTTTGCAAGTGCTCCGCCAAGGAGTCCATGATTACGGTTACCCTGCTGGAGAGCGAGGTGCTGAGGGGCTTCTCCTAAAGGGACATGGCCGTTCATCTCTGGGAGCCCAAAGTGACCCTGCTCTCCATCTGGCACTACATCGGGAAGCGGCAGAGCCTGCGGCCGTGAACTGAGCTCCTCCTGTGCTTTTTGCTTCTGCTTGATCTCCTGCAATGGAAGTAAACCTAAAGGGTTAAAGTTGACCTGGTAGCACAGTCGCCTATGCAAGGACACCACTGCTACAAACGGTTTTAAAACACACCTCAACAACTTCTGGAAACAGTTCACAAAACACCCTGTCCTTAAGGTTAAACGCCCAGCTCTGTGCAGACAGCTGTCTTTTCTGAAAAAAAAACAAACAAACAAACAAATCTGAGACTATTTCACAAAATATTCATTTATTACAATATTTGAAACACTTTCTTCTTCACAATGCATGATTTTGTATGCGTTCTTTCAATTGCGTCCTCTCTGCTGGAACAGTAGACGTACAGTGTAATCGGATGTCTCGATGCTTCCCAGTGTGGGGCCTTTCTCCACCATGAAACTTAGCAGCCCTGTCAGGATGGTGGAGACGGACCAGGCGGGGTTCCACGTGTCTGGATGGAAGTCAGTAATGGACAGGCATAACCTGAGGAGAGGAAATACCCAACACAAAAGAGTTACCAAGGGCCTTTTCTCATTTATTTTTTAGTGTGAAAGTTTTACAAATGTTTACTTATTTATTGATATTTTATGCAAAACCTTTAGATTTGTTATACTGTAGCTATATTTTCTCATTCATAAATTTTCTAAGCCGCTTAATCCTAATTAGAGTCGCAGAGAGGCTGGTGCCCATCTCAGCCGACTCTGGGCGACGACGCGGTACACCCTGAACAGCTCCCCGGGCCATCGCAGGGCCAACACTCACACGACTATTTACACTCACACTTGGGTGCAGTTTGAATCAGAATACTTTATTAATCCTTTTTGAAACTGTGTGCATACAGTCGCTCCATACCAGTAAAGAAAAAATAAAGATAAAAGTCTCAATAGGAAAAATTACCAATATCTATATACACAATATACACACAGAAATCTACACACATATATACATGCATATACACTGAGAAAGCGACAAGCGACACGCTCAGTGCTGAGCGACAGGCGTGAGGCAAATCGCTTCACCTCTCAGCTCTTGTTGCCTAGGTAACTCCCACGCACGTTTCCGGCTTCAAAATCTTTGAGTGAAACTGTGAGCAGCACCGAGCTTCCAGCAAGTCAGTGAGAATTTATCATTATCTTGTACTGTCTGATTTTATTTTCGTGTCGCGTGAGAGTTCAGCTTTGCACAGTCGAAAACCGCTTGTCGCTTCCTGTGTGAACGAGGCTTTAGGAGTGACTCAGAAACACATTTCCATATACAACTTGTATAGCGACAAATAAACAAACAAATAGTTATTTAAGAAAAATTGATAAGTGAATAAAAAGTGATTTATCAGCGATATAACCAATATCACCCCCTTCTGATGCTACGAACATAAAAAAAAAACATGAAAGGATACAACTATTGCCAAATATTATATTAATGAATAAAAAAGTGAATAACAATCACACAAAAGAAAAAGTTCTTCTATCTATCAGAATTGTGGGGGAAAAAAAACGGGAAACTTGGTGTTTCTATTGATATGTGGAATGTTACCTTGTGTTGCATTTGAATCTTCCGTTCGGCGTTATCATATAAATACTGGGTGGTTTGAAGGGAAATTCCCGTGGGAATACCAATTTTCCGTGATAGTATCCACCTTAATATAATGTCAAATAAATTTAAAATTAGGGTTTCTGGTAGAATTATTCGATTTTAAAACATTACACAAAAATCTAAATCAATAAAAAATATTTGTTTAAAAAAGAACATCTAAAAATTATTAGTTTTAGTAAAAGTATTAGTTTAGTGCATTTTTATTATCATTATTATTTTTTAAATCATACACACATTTGAATAGTTAAACATTTTTCTTACTTAAAGAGTGGCATATCTGTCTGCCATGTCTCTCTTAATTTAATGGGTTGGTGAAATGAATTATGGGCTGCCATCAACAAAAATACACAATGCTGTTTACTAAAATACATCACATGCATGTTAAATACCTTCATAAGGTGTTTTCTCTGGTCCCCGAACCACATAGTGCCTGAAGCATAGATGAAGAAAAAAACAAATACACGAATGTAGTTCATTGTAAAATTTACTTCATTATTGTTTATAAAATCTCAAACATTCAAATGAAACATCGCTGATAACATTACAAATCCCTTTCACAGCGTCTGCTGAAGAACAGGAAGTAAGACGTACCATTCTAGTATATTTGAAGGAAGTGGTTCAGCGCAGATGTAAGGCACGGGGTCTTTCTTTATCCTGAGGTAGTCCTGTTTTAGACGCTGGGTTGCTGTTGTTGGTGCTCTCTTATTCCCGTTGCTGTTCATCTGAAAATAAAGGACACGTCAATCTCAGATTGGATCTACTATTTAAACCCAAGTTTCTATGGGGGAAAAAAAAAAATTATATATTACATCCACATTCACTGGATTGTAAAAAATATAATTTTTGTTATTTTAATCAAATAAAAAACTATGGCTATTTTCTACCATCAAATTTTGTTTTTTGGAATTTTTTTTGTATTTTTTGGAGTTTGCTTTTTAAGTAAAAAATTTATTTCATCCTTTGTTGGTTCAGTAAATCGCACCGATAATTTATTTTTCTGTGCTCATGGTATTTGAGCTGATATCCTAGCAGTCCAGGAGTCAATCAGAGCATGCGCTTACTCATTTTCAGTGAGCTTGGACATAACAAAGCCTTATTTTCCTTTTCCTCATGTTTCTAATACATTAAACTGTTTTAATGGCATCTGAGCACCGCGATGCAATCACGGACAGGTCAATCATGGTAAAGATGCCTTATGATGAAGTATTTGCAGTAAGTGTGGCAAGTAAGTCCTATAACACTGCGGACAAGAAATAGAGAAAGAGGCCGGTAGTCAAATCAGCAATATCTCAAAACTCGTTAATGACCTCTCAAGACAGGACCAGCTCAGTTTATATATATCTTGCTCTAAAACTTATTGAGTCATGGTGTTCATGGCTTGGAAGTGTGTATTGTGACGTGACAGGCACATCCGGTTTTTATGGCAATGCAACTATAATGTATATCTACTATGACAAAGTCTACCAGTTGTGATGTAATGATGTCACACAGAGGTCTATATTAACTATATGAGTGCGAAGATAACTCTCTTGTGCTTGCTGACCGGAGAGTGGTCTTCACACTTATATAGTTGATATAGACCTCTGTGTGACATCAGTATGCAGCAAGAAGCTCTAGCCAAGAAAATGGCACAAATCCAGAATGTCATCTTCAGAATCACTGTTCTGTGTTTGTGCCATTTTCTTGGCTAGAGCTCGTGTCACTGGACGAGAAAAGAGCAACGTTCTTCAGCAACGTCATCTTTTGACGATGGGATCGGTTCGTAGGCTTTGGGCTCGGCATCGACTTTGTGGCAACACCTGACACCCGCCAAATCATTTCCCAGTAGTAGTGAGATACCCTCAATTCCTAGGTACGGCATAACAGCAATGACCACAGGACCTGATAAGAAGTCAGACCTTAACACTATATTGTGTAGGGGAGCTGTAACACAACCACCCTCAAAACCGTGTAACATTAAAGATTAACCGGTGGCCAAACTCGAATCTAAAGGTAGTACACCTTTTAGTAAAACAGATATAGCTGCCCCAGTATCCCGTAATATTTTGATAGGTACAGGATTGGTTGCAGCAGCGAGTGACACTGTGCCCTCAGACACATAAGGAACGTATTCCTTTCTAATGTCAAGCAGTCTGACATTAGAAAGGAACACATTCCTTATGTGTCCTTATGTGTTGGCTATAGATGCCTGCGATGTTGATGCAGGTGCTGTACCGTCATACTTAGATGACTAGTTTCCACACTTTCATTTTTCATTCTACACTCTGGAACAACGAGCTTACGACCGCCTCTCCCTCTACTAATTCATTGTAATTGTTACATTTATTGGCTCAATCATATTAAATCGCTAAACCAACTTCTTTGCCTGACCTAGTTTGTTCCGGACATTTCCGGAGCTCGCGTCGGTCCGTCACAGTATACACAGAACTGAAAACTATCAATTTAATGCCATAATCAACCACTCTTTACAGCTGCAGTGAGCAGAAAAGTAAATCCTCAACATGTCAAGCCTCAAGATGGACAGGATTCAAAAGGATTCAGGATTCAGCCAAGAACAGGAATCTGAGGGCTTGGTCTAATTGGGCAGTTGAAGATTAAAAAAAAAAGGCCTATTTTTTTTTTTTTTTTTTTTTTTAAGCTGAGGATTGTTTTATCTCCTATTCCTCAATTGGTCAAGCTATAGCTTCCTAGCTGAGACGTTTCAGTCACGCACTCCTTTGCTGAACCACTTAATATTACTAGGGTCCCGGGGTAGCTGGTGCCTGTCTCAGCTGACACTTGGCAAGGGTGGGGTACACCCTGAACAGCTCACCAGACCACCGCACAGCCAACACACACACAACCATTCACACTCACACATAAGGGCAATTTGGAACAACCAAACGGCTTAATGTACGAGTTTTTGGAGTGTGGGAGGAAACCAGAGGACCCAGAGGAAACCTGTGCAAGCACAGGGAGAAAATTCAAACTCCACACTGAACCCAGGACCTTCTTGCTGTGAGCTGGACGTGCCAACCACTACATCGCCACGTGTCATCAGCATAAAGTAAATCAGATCAACTGGAGAATAATCAATACCCCTTTTATTTATTTACATTTAACTGAATTCCTTTAGAACAGAATGGCTGCTGTTATTCATCACCAATAATTCTGTGCAAGGATGAACATGAATGTTTATTATTTTTAAATCGAATCAACAGTAAAACAGATAAGGAGTGTGATGTAATGTAAACACTTAACCCTGACACCACCTGGAGATAATCCAGGTCACTCTGACTGCCAAGTTTACATCCAGGATGGATCATTAATCCTAACCTTTCTGTGCTAATCAGCTGATCCAGAGTTTATGACAGAGTCGTCACCTTATAAATGAAATAAAGTGCCAGGGTGACTTTTATCAGGTTAATAAATCTCATGTTCGTGTTTAATATCAGTCCTGCCCTACCTACAGTCTTATTTCCGCCTTAGCTAGTTTCACTGCTGTCACACACCGGAAAAAACCCATAAACACCGAATATTTTAAAGCAATAACATCAACAGAAATTGATTTTTATCTACTCTAAGTCATCGTTACGCGTTTCATTGAGCGACGTGTCTGAAAACACTAATCTAACGACGGTAAAACCGTTAGCATCCGAGCTAAGATAGCTAGTTAAAGGGCTCTGAGCTAACAGTGCTAGCTAGCTAGCAGCGTGAATGCTAACATCCCTGTGTCTGTTAACCCGTCTGTCTCACTGCTACACAAACAAATATCACCCCACGTTTCACAGTTCACATATACTTACCTCTTAAAATATCCACCAAACTTTTTTCTGGTCTAACAAACAAACTAACCGGCGTTTATTTGTAAAACAGTGTCGAGGAAACAAAACCCTTGGCTAATATGTTAGCCAACTCGGTATTAACATCACGGCTGTCAACCGTTTTATCTTTCCCACCGCTTTTCCGGCGAAAACCGCCTCCTTAGGGACGATGCTCACGAGATCAGCGCGTTGATTAGACAGTTTTGCTGTCGTTACTAAAAGACAGCCAATCGGCATTCAGGAGAGCAGCTTTGTCAGAAAAGGGGTACTATTCGTCGAAGAGCGCAATATTTGGTCACATGACCGGTACATGGCGAAGTAACACAGCTTTAAGAGAAGGCGTGGACGAAGTTTCCACAGGTGTAATCAACGTTTGGTGTAATCAACGTTTAGTGTAATCAATAATCAGGCTATTTTAAAGCCTGTTTCACATTCTTTCCACGGTGGGGTTGTTGAAAAGGCCATCTGGTCATAGGTCATGTGATACCCCGAGGGGACATCATGACAGAAATAGTGTTTTAATCCACGGTTCATTACTCGAGGCTTCACTCGACTCAGTGCTCACTGGCGACATCTAGTGTTGAATGTTATGAATAACAGCCAAGTCATTTGATGGTTATCAGACCTTGGTGCAAAAAAATTAATTCCCATTGCAATTGTATCCATTCTTCTGATACCACTGTATATTAATTTTATATAATATATATATATAATTAATTTTATTATAACATTTTATTTTATTTTTTTTATTTTATATTATATTTTATTTTATCCTATATATTTTCTTTATTTTATTTTTTTTGCATTTTATATTTATACTCACCTTTAAAATTCTTTAAAAAGTTTTAGTTATTGTTCTTTTCTTCTTGTTACTTTGATAGTTTATTCTATACATTTTGGACAGTCGTACTAAGCATTTCACTACATATTGTACTGTGTATAATTTGTATGTGACAAATAAAAAATTTGAATTTAAATGTTTATAATGTTTATGTATGTTATAATTGTATATGTAACTCATGGCAATATCCAAAAATAAAGAAAGCAAAAAAATAAATAAATATATAAATAAAAATAAAAAAATCAAAAGGGCAAAGAGGAAAAAATATACATAGTTACATAACAGTTTGAGCTACTATATATGGAAGCCTTAGCAGACATGCATTCATTCCTTCATTACTCCCCTTCGTCATCACTCCTCCTTCCCTTCAGCGCTCCAATTCACTCACTCACTCGCTCACATGCCAATTTTAACCCGGATTAAATATGTGAAAAATATATGTTTAAAAATTCTCATGAAGAATCTCTTTGTGACTGCTGCTTCTCTACCTGAGGAGCTGAACACCTTCTATGCCCGCTTTGAGAACCACACCAAGCTGGAATTTCTGTCAGAGTAGGACAGCTCTCCTCTTCAGATCCCTCAGCCAGACGTGTGTAAATACTTTAAAAAAAGTAAACACATGGAAAGCTCATGGACCCGACAACATCCCAGGCCGTGTTCTCAAACCATGCGCTCAGGAACTGGCAGATATCTTCATGGACATTTTTAACCTTTCCCTGCTCTTGTCTGTCGTCCCCACATGCTTCAAGAGGACCACCGTCGTCCCTGTCTCGAAGAAACCTAATGTAAGCTGCCTCAATGACTATCTCCCGGTAGCACTCACCTCCATCATCATGAAGTGCTTTGAGCGTATAGTCAAAGCTCACCTCACATCTTCACTGCCTGTAACACTCGACCCATTCCAGTTCACCTACCAGTCAAACAGATCCACATACGATGTAATAACACTGGCTTTGCACACTTGCCTCTCACACCTGGTCCACAAGAACACTTATGTGCGGATGCTATTTATTGACTACAGCTCCGCTTTCAACACCATAAATCCATCCAGGCTTGTCATGAATCTCTGGGATCTACGCATCAGTGTCTTCTCATGCAGCTGGATCCTGGACTTCCTGACAGGCAGACCACAGGTGGTGCGGACCGACGGTGTGACGTCCTCCACACTGATGCTCAGCACCGGTGCTCCCCAGGGGTGTGTGCTCAGCCCCCTGCTTTACACCCTGTATACGCACAACTGTACGGCCACACACAGCTCCATCACCGTCATCAAATTTGCAGACGACACCACCATCGGCTGCATTTCAGTTGGAGATGAGTCTGCTTATCGAGCAGACATGAGAGCCCTGACATCATGGTGCTCAACCTGCTGCTCAACGTCAGCAAGACCAAGGAGCTCATTGTGGACTACAGGAGACTGCAGGGTGGAGGGAACACCCCTATCCACATCGAGGGGACAGAGGTGGAGAGAGTCAGTTGCTTCAGGTTCCTGGGGATCAACATCACTGAGGATCTGAGCTGGTCACATCACGTGGGTGTGAGCACAAAAGCAGCGAGACAACGGCTCTTCTTTCTTTTGCGGCTGAGGAGGTTTGGCATGAACTCCAGAATACTCACCAACTTAGACCGATGCGCCATCGAGAGTATTCTGGCTGCATCACTACCTGGTACGGCAGCTGTACTACTCTAGACCGCTTAGCTCTACAGAGGGTGGTCAGATCAGCACAATGCATCACCAGGACTGAACTGCCAGCCATCCAGGACCTCTACACACAGCGCTGTGGGAGGAAGGAAGAGCAGATCCTCTCTGATCCCAGCCACTCACTCTTCACACTCCTGCCGTCGGGCAGATGGTACAGGAGCATCCGGACTCGCACCAGCAGATTCAGGGACAGTTTCTACCTGCAAACCATCAGGCTATTGAACTGCTGAGACACCAGACAAATTGCACACAATAATTTGCACACTCATTGTACACAATGTACATGCACACACCACTACCTCTGCACTACAGCCACTTTATTCTTTACCTTATATTTTATCTAAATGTTTCCTTATGTGCATTATTTGTTTCTTATGTGCGATATTGAGGAGGCTCTGAGTCCAAGAATTTCATTGCCGGTAATGATGTTACCATTGTTACCTGTATATGACTGTGCTCTTCATCACCTCCTTCGCTTGGACCCTGAAAATCGCTGCTTGCAGTGTAGTGTATTCTTACTGTGCATGCTCTCTGACTAAATTCAGAGCCGTTTTAGGATTGCACTGACTTTTCTGTCTATTAATCCTAAATAGGGTTTCCTGTCCATGCTGCTCTTGTGCTTGCTTTAGTGTACACATTCCATGGCATGCTAAATTTCTTTTATTGGATAAAAAATCAAATGAAGTCAGCATCAGAAACAGATGCATCTATTTTCCAGATGAAAAACACAGTAAACACAGTAAATTAATCAGAATATGACCAGGTGTAGTATCTCCTGAAGGTCTCTGTGCCCGGCCCAATTACAGGACAGGACAGAGGACTGTCACATCATATACAGCAATGTGAGTGTGTGTGTGTGTGTGTGTGTGTGTGTGCACAAGTGCAATTCTTTATTTAAACATAACTTAAGTCATACATTTCATAGCAGATTCTGTTATTTTGAAACCATTACAGAAACAAGAGGGAAAAAACCCACACAATTCATAAAATAGCCTAAATCCATAACAATTGTTTTTATCCAGTAATTACATACACTCTTAGGAAAACTGGGTCTTTGGGTGATAGGATTTTGTTTGGTCCAATTGTCCTGTTAGACTTGTTGGAGCAGAGACATTCATAAATACCTGAAAATATAAACATAAACAGCTCAGCATGACCCGAGAGCCGAACTCTGCTCACATTTTCTGATTTGTATTAAGCCACGTGCGGAAACTCCCGAGCGATCTCACTGCTCTTGGTGATATCTAAAACAGAACACAGTTAGAAGTTAATATGCGGATTTGTACGTTTACTGAAACCCAGATTTATCCTAATAAATGTAGAGTTGCATGCATTCATGTAGATTCTGTCTCTTATATGCCATTTTACACCACAACACTGTTGAATGTTTGATTTTGATTAGTCAGAGGGTTAATATTATTATTAATTTTAATATTCAAATAATTAATCATATTAGGGAAGAGGGGCGGCTGGCGTCTATCTCAGCAGACACTGGGTGAAGGCGAGCAACACACACAAACACACACAACCATTCACACTCGCACTCACACCTAGGGGCAATTTAGAACAGACAATTAGCCTACTGTGCATGTTTTTGGATTATAAGAAGACTCATGACCTACAGTATGTACTGGATTCTTGCCACATAGTGGTTAGCACGTCTGCCCCATAGCAAGAAGGTCCTGGGTTCGGGCGTTACTGTGTGGAGTTTGCATGCTCTTTCTGTGATTGCGTGGGTTTCTTCCGGGTACACTGGTTTCATCCCACAGTCCAAAGACATGCACATGTCATGCACAGGCTAATTGTCTATTCTAAATTGCCCTTAGGAGTGAGTGTGAATGGTTGTGTGTGCGAGTTGGCCCTATGATGGACTGGTGAGCTGTTCAGGGTGTATCCTGCTTCCACCCAGAGTCGGCTGAGATGGGTTTCAGCCTCCCCGTGACCCTAATTAGGATTAAATGGCTTAGAAAATAAATGAAGGAATGAATGAATGAACAGTGGTTTATTCTTTGTATAGGAAAAACGATGTTTTCCTTATTTACATGTACGCATGAAACCATTACTTTAGGAACCCATCACCCAGCAGAAAGCTGAAGCACAATACTTGAGGATAATGACAGTTACATTGACCCCTATCTGGAATTACTATAATGATATCTAGCTTTGCAATTTAGGGAAAACAATATTATAAGCTCAGTGCTAGACCAGCGACCTGCTCGGGATGTACCCCGCCTCTCACCTGAAGTCATATGGGAATGGCTCCAGCTTCCCCACTGACCCTGACGGATAAGCGCTGTAGATAGAGGATGCTTATTTAGTATATACAGTGCTGTGCAAAAGCCTTGGGTATCCTAATTTAGAACAAATTTTTGTTTGACTTCTGTATGTCAGTATAGGGGATGTGAAGCAAGTGTGACAGATAAAACTTGCAGAACTGCAGCTGGATCTGTAAGATGATCAGTAAAAATTATAACTAATTTCTTTATAAAACATCACACACTTTACTTTTTAAAGTAAGTAGTCATCACACCACATACTGACTTTGTTTGATTAAACAAACCTTGGCTGAGAAGGTGGGGCAGACAAGAATGTCTGCTTGTTTGTTTACCCTGGGGCCATGATGTCCATGATCTCCACGATTTGAGAGAATCGTGATGATCTTGAGGGAACTTGGTGGAATCTTGATGATCTTCAGGGATCTTGATAGAATCGTGATGATCTTGAGGGAATCGTGATGATCTTGAGGGAACTTGATGGAATCATGATGATCTTGAGGGAACTTGATGGAATCATGATGATCTTGAGGGAACTTGATATAATTGTGATGATCTTGAGGGAATTGTGATTATCTTGAGGGATCTTGACAGAATCGTGATGATCTTGAGGGATCTTGATGGAATTGTGATGATCTTGACGGATCTTGATGGAATCGTGATGATCTTGAGAGAACTTGATGTAATCGTGATGATCTTGAGGGAACTTGATGGAATCGTGATGATCTTGAGGGATCTTGATTGAATTGTGATGATCTTGAGGGAACTTGATGGAATCGTGATGATCTTGATGGGATCATGATGATCTTAATGGAATCGTGATGATCTTGTGGGATCTTGAGGGAATCATGATGATCTTGAGGGAACTTGATGGAATCGTAATGATCTTGAGGGATCTTGATGGAATTATGATGATCTTGAGGGATCTTGATGGAATCGTGATGATCTTGATGGAATTGTGATGATCTTGAGGAATCTTGACAGAATCGTGATGATCTTGAGGGATCTTGATGGAATTGTGATGATCTTGACAGATCTTGATGGAATCGTGATGATCTTGAGGGAACTTGATGGAATCGTGATGATCTTGAGGGAACTTGATGGAATCATGTCACTACCATTGGCCTATACACATTTTCCCTCCCAAAGATGTACACAGCCCACACGGTGGAGGTACATGGACTGTCCCAGTGCTTATTTTCTAGTTTATTACTGTTTACTGCTCTTTATAGTGTTTTGTTAATGCAGAAACCTTAAATAATAAAAACAATGATGTAATGATTTTTTAGTTATACATATTTTGTCTACAGCATGTGCTGAAGACTTTTGCACCATACTGTATAAGTATTTAATTTCAGTAAATACTAGCAGTGCCATTTTACTCTGTACATGCTTTATATAGAGTGGACCATTCCTGACTGGAGAATTGAAATTAGAAGAGCTCGCCATGTAACTGCTTTCTCCAAGATCTAACAGGTAGACCATACAGCTCCCGATAGAACAGCTGACACACACACACACACACACACACACACACACACACACACACACACACACACACACACACATATATATATA
>JAQMYF010000023.1:20844593-20911866 GCA_030014195.1 Neosilurus mollespiculum | reverse complement strand
AGCGTATGCCATCCCTCCCTCCCGTGAGAGCTCGGCCAATTAGCTCCCATGGACTCCCGGTCACAGATGGCTGTGGCGTCAATCCGGATTCGAACTTGTGATCTCCGGATTGATAGTCGCGCACCTTGTCGATGCGCCACTCGGTGCACAAAACTGGTGATTTTATCCCATGGATCACTAGATGTGTGCTGAACTGCGGAGGTTTCTGTGTGGTGCTGTTCAGGGTGGTCGCAGGGTACTCCCTCCCATCAGCCATGACCAGGTGAAGGCAGGGTACTCCCTGAACTCCATCACAGGGCCAACACATACACACAACCATTTACACTCACATCCACACCTAGAGGTGATTGGGAACAGCCTGTTAGCGTAAAGTGCCTGTCTTTGTACTGTGGGAGCTTTCACGGGAGGGATGTTATATACTCACTACCCTGCCACCCACAGCGATCACCAGCCGATCACGGCTTACCAAATAATGTGTGCAAGGGGGCGGATAGCAGATTGCCTCGAGTATGTTAGGCCACCCCCAAATCCGCATGCGCAGCAGTACATAGAGTGGTGGGTGGCAGCATCGCATGTCACGAGGGGGCATGTGCAAGATAGGGAATGCTTTCCCTAGGGGTGGGAATTAAATACTGAACAAATTAGGGTAGAAAAAAATTACATTAAATTTTACTGTACAAATAAATGAGAGCAACTCCACCTGCCTGAAAGTGGTTTATTCCTTATATAAACTGTAATTATATTCAATTATGAATTTATTGGACCAAAAGGAGACACATTTTGAGCTACAGTATCATTTTTTTAAATGTATTTATTTTGATGTTTTGCAGTACCTGCAGATAAGTTAGCTGGTGACACACTTCCACCATCTTGTCTGTATTTGTGTCGAGCCTTGGGTGCTCCGATGGCACTGTTGTTCCTTCTACACTTTTTCACATGCCAGTGATGAGACTTCCTGCCACCTTCAACCAGCGCCCCTGAGCCGCACATTTTCTTCAAGAACTTCCTTTCCACATACTTAGATTTGATCCAGGCCTCTTTCTCTTGCCTGAAGGAAGAAAAGAGGAATCCTTTATCTTTTTTAGGAGCCTTCAGGAGAAATACGCAATCTTTACATGAGGTGCATGTGCTAACTGACCTCGAGCTGTTGGGTCCGGGTTTCTTCAGCCCTCTTTCCTCACAGGCCCCTTCGTAGATGTGATTAATTACCGTGTTTCCAAGCTCACACATTAACTAATTTGAGAGAGAGTGTTAGTGAACAGGAAATTGTCCAGACGTATTAACAGAAAAGAAAACGCAAAACAATAAGAAGAGCTGATGGAGGTTTTATTACCTTCATTAATTCTGGTTCCCAGGAGTCCAGTGTTAAAGAGCGCACCTTTGAGCAGTGTACACCCAAACTCCTAAACAGAATCAAATAAACAGAAAAGCATTCATTAAAGGGGCCCCATCACTTACCAGGTATCTCAAATATACCGAAATACAGTGTAATCTCTTGGAAATAAGATGGAATCAGCCACAATGTCTCTCTGAAACTATTTAGTTACTCCTGTCCACGAGTGGGGTGGCACAGTGCTTAGTACGTCCGCCTCACAGGAAGAAGGTCCCGGGTTCTATTGCCGGGCCCGGGTGTTTCTGTGTAGAGTTTGCATGTTCTCCCTGTGCTTGCGTGGGTTTCCTCTAGGTACTCCGGTTTCCTTCCACAGTCCAAAGACATGAACATTAGGCTAATTGGCTGTTTCAAATTGCCCCTAGGTGTAAGTGTGAGTGTGAATGGTTTTGTGTGTGTTATGGTCTGGTGAGCTGCTCAGGGTGTACTCTGTCTTTGCCCAGTGTCAGCCAAGATAGGCACCAGCCTCCCAGCGACCCTAGTAGTAGGATGAAGTGGTTCCACAAGTGAGTGCACACGAGTGTCAATGGCCCCTGCACCGGGCCCAGTGATATTAGTAAACATCTCTTGAATCTCTTCATATGGCTTTTTCTGTTTCTTAACAGTTGATCTCAGACTTTTCCTCTTTCCATGAATTGGCGCATGAGATCGTTCCTCTGGTCACACGGTCTTGTTATTGTTATTGTAAACAGACACAGAACCAAAACAAGATGTAAAACAGGTGAATAAGAGACACAAAATCCATGAGCTGGGGTGGTTTCACCAGGAGACCTATATATCTAGGGCCAAAGGAACTGATAATGAAAGCTAAAACACGGATACATATATCGGATACTTACCAGTGAATGTGCACCGTTAAACCCTGGACTCAATTCTCCTGCCTTTGATAAGGTGTGAGTTTGTTCATAGATCAGTGACAAAGCAGAAAAGATGAATGAATGCACGGCAGAAAGCCAGGTCAATTACATAAAGGTGCATTTATCTATATTTCAATCAAAAACCCTTCAGGACCTTCTTTCTGCCCGACAGTTTCTGTTTTGTCTGTGTCTGCTAATACTGAATGCCTCTCAGTGTCTTCGCTTCTTGTCTCCTGCCAGCACTGCCTTTAGAAACATCAGCAGAGATTTAATCTGATTAGCCGAGTGGCGCCGCTGAGCTACACAGAGCCTGGTGTCCAAGCGATGACTCAACTATCTTCATCATTATATCTTGCTTTTTTTTTTTTAGCTTCAGTTAAAAGGATACTACAGAGATACTGAGATAAAACAACAGGTGACTTCTTTATACTGTAGTGTACAACTCATCATGTGTTCTGACAGGAAATAAGATATACTGGCTGGTTTTACTGGATTTCTTTTGGTGTGAGTAATTCTACTGTCAGTCCAGAGCTATGAAGGCCAGCTTGCAGATAAAACAAATATTGTATTTCTGCTTAAAAGTTCTCTTTTCTATTCCTGAGTGCTAACAATCTCTGCCATAAATGTAGAAAAAAAAATAAAAAGCTGGGATGTATTCATTAAAATATGACGAACTTCATACCAATAAAACACACATCTATACAGTCACTTTCCTTACCCTAATTTCTGTAGTAGAATTTCAGCAAAGGTATTGTATTTATACTGTAACCACACCTGTTCACCAAACCTGGTGGGGAGGCTGCTCTACATGTGTCCCTGGGATGATTTGATTTTGGAATGTCTAGGTCAAAGATTAAGGTCAGACCAAGGTCACAGATATTTGAAAATAGAGCGTTTATGCAGTATCTTCAAAACATGTGGCGACAGATATGGAGTTCCATGTGGGACCACTACCTTTGAGTGACCTTGAAGGGTGAAAATCACAGGATTTGGAACTCAGGACTACGGAACACAAATAGGAAACCATACATGGACTTTCAAATTATCAGCAATTACCTGACATGCCCTAGCCATCTTATAAATCCTCCAAACAAGAGATATGTCCACCAGTTCAATCATGTTCAAGTACTACAGAACATATCGTCAGACGAACAGATTTGTAATTAAAACCAGTACCCATATTGAGCCTATTGGGGACATTACCCCTGCTGCATGGTAAAGCTACACTGAACTCTGTGAGTGCCTCTCTTGCTCCATTTGTGTTTCAATCTGTATGACATCATGAGGGTTCCAGGTGTTACCTGTGGATGCCGGAGCACTCGATGCACAGCAGGATGCCCAGATTGATGCTGGCCCAGCGTGGCTCAGCTTGGCCGCAGTCACAGCACACCTCGTTTCCAGGGAGAGACTGTACCCTGTGTAGAACACTCTCCCCCCTCACACTCCTCTCCCGCGGCTCGCTGGCTGAATCGATGCTGCTGGTGGAAGGAGATGCTGTTCTATCCAAACGCTGGGTGGAGAAGATCATAAAGTTTCGACATTTTAAGCTATTTATTGCTGCTCATAACAATTTCTTTTATCGTTTTGGATCTTTTGATGTATTAGTAACCAAAAATAAATATATGGGGTTATACATTTGCATCACTGATTGATTTGCTGAACCGCTTAATCCTGTTAGGGTCACGGAGAGGCTGGAGCCTATCTTAGCCCTCTCTGGGCAAAGGCGGGGTACACCATCACATATCAAAGCACACAACCATTCACACTCACACCTATGGCCGATCGAGAATATCCAATTAGCCAAGTGTGCATGTCTTTGATCTGTAAGAGGAAACTGGAGTACCCGGAGGAAACCCAGTCAAGCACAGGGAAGACAGACAAACTCCACACAGAAATGCCCTCGCTGAGCCTAGGACCCGAACCCAGGACCTTCTAACTGTGAGGTGGACTTGCTAACCACTACACCACCATGCTGCCCTGCCTGTGGCCAAATCATCACACCAAAATCATGCCTGATCAAAACCTTTTGGTTATCTTGAGGCACAACTGCTCATTTCAAGCGGTACTCACATCAGTGATTTCACTACTCAAATGCTGTTATTGGCAGCAAAATGTTTAATGTTTAATTTAAGCCAAAGCCGCCATACTTTTCAGTGTTGTAGTGGCTGCTTGTGTAATTAGCACCATTGTTCCTGCTTGTTATAAATATGCTGAAAAGCAACAGACTGTGACATGAGAACATACCTCTATATAGTAGTTATCTGTGATCTCTCTGTAGGCTGATGCGATGCTAGCCTGCACAGCCTGAATCCAGGCCTGACGCAACCTCTCGGACTCGGCCTGCAACATGCAACTTCTACAACATCAAAAAATGCATGGTTATTAGTCATACGCTCACCCTGATTTACTCCCGGATATGAACATGTATATATGGGCATATGCTGGAAAATAATGAAACAAAAGACTAAGCAACATACTTTGTAGGTGACACCACTTCGAAGCAGAACCTCCGTTCTATGTCCTCACAAGGTTTGACGGAACAAAGTCTCAAGTCCTCCACAACGACCGTCAGAGCATCCTGTAATACATTTATGTCATACAGAGTGGTCTCATCCTTTCGGCATAGAACAACTATATATATATATATATATATATATATACTTTAATTATTATTTTTTAAATCAGTATTAAGAGTTATTACGAGTATGAGTTACCTTAATCCTCTTCTGATAAACAAGCTGGCTGTTTTGTATTGAGAACCATCGCCTGAACAGAGGAGCACAACATTTTGAAAAAATTCCTTTTAATAACGTAGTCTTTCCATTCTATATAAGACGTTTAAGTGACTCGAGAGCCGATTTTTCTTTCCCTTACCTGTTCCATGTTTTGAAAGCATTTGTAGATCGCTTGAACAGGTACCCCTCCATCACAATCCCGTTCGGGGCGTCCACATTAAATTCCACCTTGGAATCATCACAGGCAAAGTCCTGAAGGTTACAGAATAAAAAATGAGAATAGCATTATGGGTATTAATGATATAGTGGCATCTGAGCCACAGACTCAAAGACAGTCAAAAGTCCACCATCAGTCAACATGAAACAGTAAATCCATTTAGACCAGTTAGGATATGAGACTCGAATACAGTGCGGTGAAAAAGTCCCCGCCCCCCTATTGGTTTCTTGCATTCTGTTATTTGTATTGATAAGATTTGTCCTTTGATACATCACAACATTTATCAAGGTTGTCTTGAGTATTATACTAAACTATACTTGTTTGGTCAGAAGCAATGATGTGTAATGACTGAAACAACAAAAAACATAAGAAAGGGGCAAATGCTTTTATATCACAAATTTTTAATATACTGTACGATACACATGTATGGTGATATTTAAATTATTTATGTTGGGTAACAAGAAATAGGGCATTGCTTACTCAAGCTACTAGTTATTTTATTAAAATATTAAGAAGAGAACTCGGAGAGTGCAAAGCTCTGCCAAGCTCAACAATCCCGCATATGAAGCAAAATCTTAATAATCATCCATTGTCACAGTGTGAAAGAATCTTTTAAAAAGTTGAATCCGAATCATCTCCAAAATCTAACAGAGACTTCCTTGTCCAAAACCTTCACCACTGGTACAATAATCCATGAAAATCCACACATAACTCTTTGCAAATAACAGAAAGTACACAGCACTGGGCTGGCTGTGATACGGCACTTCCAAAAAATCGTCACAGTGGTAAAGAATTATTTTAAAAAAATCATGGACCCCAAATTTGATCTGGATCACCTCCACAATCAGAGTCTTCCTTATCCAAAGGCCAACCTCTGGTAGAAATTTCATGACATTTACACATACCATTTTGAATAATCCTGCTAACAAACACACAAACTGCAGAGGTGGTAATACTAAGATCTTTACTATGTCTCAATTTCACAAGGAAATTTAGATGGATATGTACACTGAAGCGTGCACACTCACGCTTTAGTGCACACATACCATGATACTCTGTAAATATTTTGGTGTTTATCCAGTGATCAACCCTGAGTGATGTGAAAAAAAAAAGAAAACTATAAACCACTGATTGCTAAGCTATGACTGCAAACTAACAAAGTAATCACAGCTTTTGGATAATAATATAGCATGCAGTCTTTTTTCCCACACTGAATACTGTTCGCCTTATTACCTCCCGACAAGGATTCAACCATTTTGTTCCACCTTTATAATAATATATAAATGTAGTCATTGCTTTTAGGATCTTTTTAGGATTTTACTGCGGATCTCCCAGTAGATGGGTTTCCTTTTCTAATTTCCGCTTTTATTTGTTTCACCTGCCTTGTTAGTTTAAGAATCCCTTTAATGAACTCGTATTCTGTCAAGCTTCTGATTTCGGCATTTGCTCCACCAACATTTTATTTATCTGCAAGTTTGTCTGCTTACCTGATTTACATTGTATGTGTTTTATTCTGTGCGAGTATGAGCTGTGGTGTATGAGCCTTTATTTTCGTTATTAATAATAAATCTTTTTTTTATTTTATTTTTTTTAATTGCTGCCTGTCATCATGCATGCCAATGATATCAGCATCAAATCAGCGATGCAGCAGCCTGTCGTGTACACTCACGGACACAGGATGGGACACGGGACAACCATCCAAGCCATAATCCATAACTATGATGCTCCACTTGGGAGCTCCTCTAAATTGCTTTGCAACATTAAGGTCCTGTGTAGTATAACATAAAAAAATATTTTTTGCTTTGCCTTAATCCTATTCCAGTCGCAGGGTGGCTGGGGACTCACAGGATAACACACCCACAATTACACCTAGGGTAAATCTGGAACAACCAATTAGCCCAATGTCCATGTCTTTGGACTGTGGGAGGAAACCCACACAAGCACAGTGAGAACATGCAAGTTCCACACAGAAATGCCCGAGCCTGGGAATCGAACCCTGGACCTTCTTGCTGAGAGGTGGACATGCTAACCACTACACCACCATGCCGCCTAAATGGAAAACTGATACGACGTATATGGCTCTATTCCATAGCGACCCAAAATAAAAGAATGAAAGAAAGAAAGTAGTTTTGTGATTTGAAAAAAATAGTGTATATAATATCTAAAAGGATCCAAAAGATGATCAGAGAACATTAATGTGGATGGAAATGCTTTAGGATTTGTTAAGAAGTCGTTCTATTCTTTCTATCTAATGTAATAACGTAAAAGAGCTTTTTGCTGTTATTAGTGTAACATAAACAGTTGGACAGGTTTGTCATTATCTTCCACTTATCCGGGGCCGGGTCGCGGATGGACAGGTTTGTTACTTGAGATAACGAAGGATTATCTTGTACCTCCTGTTTCTGGAAGTTAAATTCTTTATCTCTTTATTCAGGCTTAAAGATACGCACTCAGCTGTACCAGTTTTATTTTTAAAAAACTGAGAGAAAAAGAGAAAAAAGGAGACGAGTAAACTGCTGAACTTACCAAAGCATAATCAAACCTCCACAGCTTCCCCAATATCTTCATCTTTACAAAAAGTTTTTCCAGCAGCATTGGGAAATCAAAAAAACAAAAACAAAAAAAAAAAGCCTCCAGATTGAAAAATCGACTCACAACATGCAGCTCATAAACCAGAGAAATCTCTTTTCCACTGAGGGAACCTGCATGTGAACCTTACAGCAGCGTGGCTTCAAAGCGTCTGACGGCGCCACCCTCATGGGCAGCACTTCTTCTTAGCAGCCACCTGCTCCCGTGCGGCTCCTCTAGAGCATTCTGGAACTCAGTGTCCACATGATTATCATACAGCTGTCTGCTTCTGTGCAAGCAGCCCCTGACCTGACCACAGACATTAGCAGAGCCACCGCTTGCTCCATGGATTTATGAGTGCTCAGAGTTCTTCCCCTGTCCTGCGGCAAGGCTCGCACCTAAACGGGGGTTGAAGGGCTGGGGGTGGGGGTGTTGGCGGGGTGCACTTGGTTTTGGAATAGCCAGAGTCCATCTGTCTGACAGTCCACAAAACAATACCTGCTTAATCAAGCAAGCATTATTGCCCCTCGCAAGCCCCCCAGGTGCAGGAGCTTCCTTCCAGCACTGATAAACCCGCAGACACTTTCTCAAGAAGAGCTCAACATGCCGCCTGAACTTTTACTTCTACTAACAGTCAAACAAGGAAAATGCTCAAAGGTAGTACCTCTAGCTCACATCTACACCCTGACAGCTATGTTGTATTTAAAGACAGTACACATACCATGTCCACTATGTGTATTTGTATTTGCTTAAACCTCCAAATATCACTGACTCATTCATTTGCCGAGTGGATTAATCCTGTTAGGGTTACGTGGAGGCTGAAGCCTATCTGAGCCTACATTGGGCAAAAGCAGGGTACACCCCGAACGGCTCACCAGACCATCACAGGGCAACACACACAACCATTTACATCCACATTCACACCCAGAGGGAATTTTGAACAGCCAGTTAGCTTAATGTGCATGTCTTTGGACAGTGGGATTAAACCGGAGTACCCAGAGGAAACCCACGCGAGCACAGGGAGAATATACAAACTACACACGAAAACGCCTGAGCCACGTCAGAATCCTGAAGGAGAACATCCGGCCATCTGTTCATGACCTCAAGCTGAAACGAACTTGGGTTCTGCAGCAGGACAATGATCCAAAACACACCAGCAAGTCCACCTCTGAATGGCGGCAGAAAAATGAAGACTTTGCTGTGGCCTAGTCAAAGTCCTGACCTGAATCCTATTGAGATGCTGTGGCATGACCTTAAAAATTGGAGGGTTCACGTTCGAAAACCCTCCAATGTGGTTAAATTACAACAATTCTGCAAAGAAGAGTGGGTCAAAATTCCTCCACAGCGCTGTAAAAGACTCATTGCAAGTTATCGCAAACGCTTGATTGCGGTTGCTGCTAACGGTGGCCCAACCAGTTAAAGGTTTAGGGGGCAATCACTTTTTCACACAGGGCCATGTAGCTTTGGATTTTTTTTCCTCCCATAATAATAAAAACCTTCATTTAAAAACTGCATTTTGTGTTTTCATGTGTTGTCTTTGACTACTGTTTAAATTTGTTTAATGATCAAAAGCATTTAAGTGTGACACACATGCAAAAAAATAAGAAATCAGGAAGGCTGAACACTTTTCCTACCACTATATATATATATATATATAAAGATCTTTTTACCTTGGAAAATGCAAAGTGTAACTTCATTTATATTTTTTGGAGCCCATTTTGTTGAATTTCCTTGACTGTGACAAACATTGTGTTTTTAACCACCATTTTTATCCAAGCATTATCCTGAGTTTGTGAGGTGGATAATGTCTATTTTCCCAACATAATTAAAACATAGTAGATGCTAATAAAAAATATATATGTATTTACTCTCTCCCTCCTTCATTTGCCGAACCACCGAATCCTACTAGGGTTGCGGGGAGGCTGTGCCTTTCTTAGGCGACACTGGGTGAAGGCGGGGTGCACCCTGAACAGCTCGCCAGACCATTGCAGGGCCAACACACACAACCATTGACACACCTTGGGGATCTCACACCTTGGGGAAAATTTGGAACAGCCAGATAGTCTAATGTGTATGCCTTTGCACTGTGGAAGGAAACCAGTGTATCCAGAGGAAACCCACGCAAGCACAGGGAGAACATGCAATCCCAACACAGAAATGCCCCAACAAAGGACTCGATCCCAGGACTTTCTTGCTGTGACGTGGACAAGCTAATCACTGCACCACCATGCCGTCCATATTAATTTATATATATATATATATATGTGTGTGTGTGTGTGTGTGTGTGTGTGTGTGTGTACGTATTTGCAGGACGTTATATGTTTTAAATCCTGAAACTGCTTCGCTATCTTTCTTCTATATAATATGACACAGCTCACGAGGTAACTAGCGTTAAAAAAAAATGTTATGCGTGGGTTTTGTAATGTAATTGGGGTTGGAACACAGCTAGTTTTAATGGAAACCACTGAAACAACAATAACAACAAATAATGAACAGTGGGTCTTGTACTCATCTGTATTTGTATTCATTTAGTATAGACTCCAGATATTGGATTACATCCCATGAATTCACTATTTCCCATTAAACCAAAGCATCAAAAATGTATGGATTTATTCCTAATTCTTTTATTTCACATAGTTTTTTTTTAATAGTCTGCCCTAATTGCACAGAACTCGTTCACACGTGTTCACACACAGCTGCCAGACGCCATACCATAACTCTGTGGGAGAATGATAAAAAGGGAGTCCCAGGGGTGTCACAATGAAGTTAGCCTCACAGAACAGCCCAGTGTGTGTGTTATACTGCATGGATGTGGGTTTATGTCCATGTGTGTGTGGAGTGGCAGATGTAACGTGGGGTACAAACAAGAGAGAGACGATAAGACAGCCGGGGAGATCGTAACTCTGCCAAGGGAAACGTAAGAAAGTAAGAAAGAGGGAGGGATGAAATGAAAGGGCTGCACAGGAATCTGATAAAACAGAAAAATAAATCAGAGAGGCCGCGCTCTCATCGCTGACGTCAGGATGCGGAATTAAGTGTATGAAGATGTGGGTGTGGTAAAAGTGTGCTAATGTGTGATGAGAGGTAACGCTTTTAATTTCATGTGACATGTTTATGCTCAAATATCAGCTACACTTGTGATATAACATTGCAGTTGTGTTTCTAAAGAGTAACATGCTGTTTATTTAAGGTACATTAAACCTCAAATATTACTGACGCATCTATAAGACATTTTTTCATGCAAGCTCATTTATACATGCCTGATATGGGAGATGGCTGTAAAAAGCTCTTGGTCTACTAAATAAGTATGTGTTCACACGCAAAGAGAACATCAAGCTGTGTGGGGTTACGAGGTCAGTAAAGGTTATGATCCCTCCACACTTTCTTTATAAAAGAGCCCTGAGCTCATGGCAGCCATTCCCTGACGGACAGCTCTATCCTCTAATAGAAGTTGGAAGGAGGCGGGGCAGAAGTGCCAATCTCCAGGCGTGGAGATCAAGTCAGTGAAGCAGCATGATGCATGCTAAGCATGAACTTAACGTGTCTTTTTTAAAATGTCTTTTTCTAGTCCAGCACTAGAGGTGACAGTTGTTGATTGCAGTACCTGTTTAATATCGCTACCAAACAGGAATTAATGGCACCTGGTGGTGGGTGCAGGACCACTACTTTTAGCTGATACTGGATCAAACAAAATGCAACACCATACACATACAAAAATAATAATTCAAAAATAAACAAGAGCAGCGGGCGGCACGATGGCGCAGTGTTTACCACGTCCGCCTCACATCAAGAAGGGCTGGGTTGATTCCCGTTTCTGTGTGGAGTTTGCATGTTCTCATCATGCTTGCATGGGGTTTCCTCTGTGTACTCTGGTTTCCTGCTACAGTCCAAAAACATGCACATTAGGCGAACTGGATTTTCCAAAGTGTGAGTGTGAATGGGTGTGTTCACAGTAGTGTGCAGTGAAGATTATACTCCACCACTTTTGTCTAAAAGGGCTCCTAATAAAAAGAAGTAAAAAATTACCTCTCTATAATTTTTTGGTAAAAATGTATTGAACAATGCTACTGTAGGCAACAAGAACCAAAAAAATTATTCTGACAAGTATATTGAGGTAAAAGTTTGGCTAATAAACAAAAACACTGAAAATAACAATTTTTCTGAAAAGTTGAAAGGTGTTGCAAGTTTTATATTTTTTGACTTTTGTATAGCATGAATGAACTTCAAACCATATGGAACGGTTTACTGAGTGAAGAAATAAAAAAATACAGTGATGCAGTGATGATTATACACCTAACAAAATGAAGATAAATCAGAAACCAACTATTCACGTTTTTATTTTATGTAATACTGGATCATATTGATGAGAATAAGGAAACAAACAACAATATATAGTAAAAACAAAAATAACAGTCTCTTTTTTGAGAGAAAAAAAGTCAATATTTAGTGTGAACCCCCTTTACTTTGATTACAGCATTTAACCTTTCAGGCACAGAGTTCACATATTTTTCATTTCTTCACTCGCTAAACCTTTCCACATGGACTGAAGTTCATTCATGATATGCAAAAGTCAAAAAAATTACATTTTTCATTTTTTTCTGAAAATTTTTCATTTTCAGTGTTTTTGATTATTAGCCAAACTTTTACTTTAATATACTTGTAGAAATAATTTTTTTGGTTCTCGTTGCCTACAATAGCATTGTTCAATACATTTTCAACAAAACACTATAGAGAAGTAATTTTTTACTTCTTTTTAATAGGAGACCTTTTAGATAAAAGTGGTGGAGTATAATCTTCACTGCACATTACTGTATGTTGGCCTTGCAGTGTACTGGCAAGCTGTTCAGGGTGTACCCTGCCTTCGCCCAGAGTCGGCTGAGATAGGATCCATCCTCCCCACAATCCTGGTAAGATTAAGCAGTTTGGTCTATTTTTTGGTTTTGAATGTTCTGTCAAAAATGCCCTTGTTTACTAATATTATCCTGTTCTTAATAGATCACTGTGTATTTCTCTTTGTGATTCTACATTTTAGCTAGAAGCACTTCATTATCTAAGATTAATAATCCTATCCTTGACTGGTCATCGTTCCATCCTTCCTATTCTGGATGGCACTGATGATTTAAAATGCGTCTGAATGCCAAATTTGGTCACTATTTTGTCAATGTCAACCCCTAAGCTCCTCTAACCCCTCCCCATCCCTTTTGTAGACCCAGATGGCTCATTTCACCTGTAAGCCTTATTCTCAATGATGCAGACCTAGCCTGGAGGACGACTTCACTATGCGTGTCCACATGTGTGTATACAGGGCCGAGCTTGAATGTTCGGGACATTTGGTGGCCCTAATTTACCAGTGATGTTTTTTTGGCATGCCACCTTAATTTCTCTGCCTCGATTAGCTCTGCGCCAGTGCCATCTGCTCCAATTAGTGAAGCTGGCTTTGAATCTAACTCCACCTCTAATCCTGAATGCACCTGGTGCTCCCTTACCAAAGCACAGCGCACAGGGCACAGGGCAAGTCACACCAGCATCATCACGCTGTACAAGAATGCCAAAATCACAAAGTCTCTGTGGAAAGATCAGAGGATTTTCTCATCTGGTTTCCGATCAGCTTAATCGAATGAGATGATCATGTTTCTAGCCCTGTGATGGCCTAGCGAGCTGTCCACGATGTACCCCACCCTCACCCAGAGTCGGCTGAGATGGGCACCAGCCTCTCTGCGACCCTAATTAGGATTAAGCGGTTCACAAAATGAATGAATGATGTTTCTGTGTGAAACAGTAAAAGCGGATCTGTGTACATTATTGTTGCTTGACCTTTATCAGTTACTAGAGTTGCTCCTTTCTCATGTATGTTCTATTACTTTTGGCAAAGGAACTGTGTATGCAGTGCTCCCCTGGAAGAAGCGCAAATTCAATACATTAAATATTTAGAAAGATTAGTTTTAAATCGCTTTGTATGGCATCGTGGCATAGTGGTTAGAACATCCGCCTCACAGTAAGAAGGTCCTGGCTTTGCTGGTTTGAGTCCTGGGCTTGACGAGGGTGTTTCTGTGTGGAGTTTGTATGTTCTCTGCGTACTTGCATGGGTTTCCTCCGGGCACTCCCACAGTCCAAAGCCATGAATGGTTGTGTGTGAGTTAGCTCTGCAATGGACTGGTGAGCAGTTCAGGGTGTACCTACGGCAAGTGTTGGCTGAGATAGGCTCCAGCCTCCCTGCGACCCTGGTAGAACTAAGCTTTTTTGGCAAAATATTTTGAAATTAAAAGATTTAAACCCTTGTTTATTATAATTTTAAAAACCTGCGACTGATTACACTGGTACAAAATGAAGTATCAGTACCAATACAGGTATAGACTGAGGAAAACTCATACAGAGACTCTACTGTCACCCAAAACATGCTTTGACGTGACCTAGAGACAGATTAGAGATTCAGGACGCAGAACAACATACAAACCTCAGCATATAGTTAACAGTGCCTACTTACTGAAGCTAATGGTATAGCTAGTTAGCACCTTGCACTCTGTATACAGACGATCTAAAGGTACGGTGGTAATGAAACCAAGACAAAATAATCAGGAATAAAACATTTCTCTCAAATATTTTGATAAATTACTAAGATATGCCTCTATGAAGCTAAAATCACAGTGTAATTGTGTAACCTGCTACTTTAAGCTGAATCGTTCACCACACTTTACCAAATATAAGACTAACGCAAACTGATATATTCCCTAAGATGACAACACTTCATTCATGTGAAAAGATCTCTTTGCACACCGCACCAGTTGAATCCTTTAGGCAAATGTGCATATGTATGTTTTACATGTGTGTGTATACAGACAAAGGCAGGGTTCACAGTTACTGCTCAGACACCAAGGATCAAACTAAAAGGCAGACGGCATCGTAAAAAGTTCTTCTAAAGCACACACCACCTCCTCCTGTGCTTATTCACTTTTAAACATTGGGGATGAATACATTTGTGAAACATGTGGTATTGGGCTTTCTCTGTCTTCTCAATTCCCACACTCATTGCCAAACACACACACACACACACACACACATACACACTCACAAATTAATATTTTATTGACTGGGAATGAATCAACCATCTTTGAAATAAATGAGCCGCTCAGTCACATATTGCACATGTGACAAATAAGGCTCAGTATAATCATATACATGTTCACACCTCATTTAATACCATTAGTCAAAAGGAGGAAAGTCACTCACCTGCATCAAGGTCTATGGATGGAGAGGAAAACCATGTAGAGAGGAGACAGAGGGAAAACCAATTATTTTAAAGAAATGCAACATTCAAAAATTTAAAAATAAGAATATTATTAGTTTGAGAGACTCGGTGGCATAGTATTCCATCAATACATCTTTTCATAGGAATTTAAAATCTTTCCCAAATATATTAAGATTCAGAGTCATGGAATTTATAGGGATAGTTTGTGGATATAGATTATAATTCTGTGGGCCCATGCATGAAACTGAGAACCCACATCCCACATACATCTATCTGTATTTTTTAAACCACTGAGAACTGCCTTAGTGTAATATTCTGATTACTGGGAGACATATGCATGAAGCCGACATAATCCTAAAATCCATGTCTGGTTGACAGATTATTGTATTCATGTTCAATTGTCTCGGTGGAACGGTGGCGCAGTGGTTAGCACGTCCACCACACAGCAAGAAGGGTCTGGGTTCAGTTCCTGGGCTTGGGGCGTTTCTGTGTGGGGTTTACATGTTCTCCCTGTTCTTGCATGGGTTTCCTCCTTTTACTCCAGTTTCCTCCCACAATTTAAAACATGCACAGTAGGCAGATTGGATGTTCCAAATCGCCCCTAGGTGTGAGTGTGAATGGTTGTGTGAGTGTTGGCCCTGTGATGGCCTGGCGAGCTGTCCAGGGTGTACCTCTCCCAGGGCTGAGATGGATGCCAGCCTCCCCGCGACCCTAATTACGATTAAGCGGCTTAGAAAACGAATGAGTGAATGTTCAATTTTCTAATTCTTTTATGAATTTGTGTTATCAGGGTCATGCATGGGGTGGCAGAATTAAGCTTCACATAAATCTGTTATGGACTAAAATACAATGAAGGGAAATTTATGAATACACATTCAGGACCTTAGCTGGCTCGGTATACCAATTCAGTGTTGGCTAGCAATGTGCTAACAGATGGTTAATGCCTGGGTGGCAAACAGTGTGGGCATGTGTGTGTGTGTATGTGTGTGTGTGAGACAAGGCCCAGTGTCCCCAGGCTGGTAAGGAAACTGTACTTTATCACTAATACTGATAACATTCTACATAAATAACCTTAAAAAACAAATACTGCCATCAGAGGTACACCAACATGATTGAATTTACCAACAAATTTCCAAACAAAATTTCTAAATTGATGATTATTAACCATGACCAAGAAGCAAAATGCACCCAGCAAACCATAGCAACATGACGTCCAATCACGTGATCACTGGGGCCAATCATATCTGATTTATTGATCAGACAGACAGGTAATGTATTTCTGGTAGCTGAAATGAGAGGAAGGATGAATAGCACTCACCCGCTGTTGGATCAAGGCATGCTGGTGCTCCATCACTCTCTTCTCCATTGCCGAGTCAATCACCAGCTGATCCAGCTGCAGCCAGAACACACATAGTTCACACACATAGATCATACATACTACCAGAACAGATACACATATACCACTGATAAACAAGTTCAAGGTCAGTAATGGGCGACAATTGTTTATAATGGCTAGGCAGCGGCTCCTCCATCAGGCCCCCTAGTTGAGCATCAGTGCTTAATGTTATAGCAGCTAATAATATTGAGCAAGGCACCGAACCCCCAACACTCCGGGTGCCCCCAATGTGTGTGGCAGCCCCTTGCTCCGAGTGTGTGTGCTCACAGTTTGCGTGTGTGTGTGTGTGTGTGTGTGTGCGCTCACTTTGGATGGGTTAAATGCAGAGGTAATAAGATCCCTTGTGGGATTAATACAATTTAGCTAAATATGAATGAATAAATGAATAAATGAATAAAAATTAATTAAACATCACATGCCCCAAACCACATTATATTAAGAAATATAATAGTCAGCCGACTCTGGGTGAAGACGGGGTACACCTGAACAGCTCACACCTAGGGGCAACTTGGAACAGCCAATCAGCCTACTGTGCATGTTTTTCATGCGGAGTACACAGAGGAAACCCGCGCAAGCACGAGGAGAACATACAAACTCCACACGGAAACGCCCTGAGTTTGGGAATTGAACCCAGGCCTTATTGCTGTGAGGCGGACGTGCTAACCACTGTACTGCTCTGATAAAGAAAATGAATACTGCCTTATAAAATGGTTGTATACATAGAGCATCAAATTATAGACAATACAACATAATATACAGGTCAGTTTTTCAGCATCCAGAATGCTTCAGTCATGCTGGATTAGCAGATCTACTCTTGCATACATGCTTTACTGTATAATCCACCACACACGGTCTGAAGAAGTTGCCAGGGAACAGATTACTCATTCTTTGATCTCATTAGGTTCGTTTTGGTGTGATCTCACGTGGAAGCAATGTCATGTGAAGGAGCAGCACCTCACCTCAGCAGCAAGCTTTTTCATGTACGGGTCGAGTTCATCCAGAAGGTTGTATCCCTGCTGGAACATCGCATACTGTGCATGCATGAAGGACAGCATCTATGAAAGGTAAGGAAAGAAGCATCAGAGAAAGACCAAGGGCACTAGCCCATCAGTAGTTCTGAAACTCTGAAGTACAGACTCGTGTCCTTGGATGCAACGTACACATTCGCATTTATATTGAGTAATGAAAGCACAGAAATAAAAAAAAGTCACTCACCGAGTCGAGGATTTCAAACTTCTTTTTGGCCTGTAAAACGTTAATCTGTGGAGAAAATAAGTTAAAATATCTCAGTTGCATAATCTGAGCAGCTGCACCAGAAAACAGTTTACAAATACTATTGTGCCTCTCAGAGGAGCTACGAAATACTGCAGACTCTTAATTACCCACATTGCACCTTTACTAGCTAAGAAAATATGGCATAGGATGTATAGCGTAATGCTGCATAGACAAAGACAAAAAATAAATGTTTATATTTATATTCATTTATAATAAAGCATTATCACCCCCCCTCCAAAAAAAAAAAAAAATTGGTCACACCCATGTACTATAGAGCATATCCTAAGATAAGCACATGGTAAATTAAAACCAGGACCCATACGGGGACTATTTGCTATATTATCCATGCCCCGTGGTGGAGGCACTTTTCCCCTCTAGTCCTGAATTTGTCTAATATAGTCATGTATTTTAAACCTTTAGGCAACTTACTTATTACAGTAACTGTCCTTAGACTTTGATTGCAACAGATAATAGGTTTTCTCTTCTTTTATCAGTACAGCGTATGTCAGAAAATACACCTAGTCCAAGGTTACTTCCTACTAACTGGAGAATACAAAGCCAATACATTTTCATTTCATTCTATTTTACAAACTGCTTTATTCTTAATTGGGTTTTCGGGCAGGCTGGTGCCTATCTCACCCTCGCCAGGTTTCTTCAGGGCCAACAAACAGACAAACATACACACCTATGAGCAATCAAGAATATCCAATTAACCTGTGCATGTCTTTGGACTGTGGAGGGAAACTGGATCACCAAGAGGAAACCTACACAAACATGGGGAGAACATGCAAAATCCACACAGAAATGCCCAGGGCTCAAATCCAGGACCTCCTTGCTGTGAGGCAGAAGTGCTAGCCAAAGTAAATACATTCATTCATTTATTTGCCGAATCGCTTAATCCTACTAGGGGCACACAGAGGCTGAAGCCTATTACAGCTGACTCTGGGGCATGGCGCGGTGCACCCTGACAGCTCACCAATCCATCACAGGGCAGCACACAACCATTCACACTCATACCTAGGGGTATTCCGGAAGAGACGGTTAGCTTAATGTGCATGTCTTTGGAATGTCGGCGGAAACCAGAGTACCTGGAGGAAACCCATACAAGTACAAGGAGAATATGTAAACTTTAGACAAAAATGTCCTCGCCAGGCATGGGGGCTCTTGCCAATCAAAAGGAAAACAAAACAAAACAAACAAATCGCCTGTGTCCTCATGAACCGGTATTAGAATGTATTCACTGATAGTGACTTCAAAGCAGTTATGTAAGTTGCTCTGGATAAGGGCGTCTACCAAATACCATAAATGTTATGTGACTGCTACTCTTTGGATCCCTCATGACTTTTTGTATTTGTCTACAGCTATAACTAACAGTTGTTTTAACATTGAGGTGTTTTGGATTGTTAATAAATCCATCAACACATGGGCCTTCAGTCGAAAGGGCTTTACAGACTGTTATTTAAAGCCAGGATAGAATTTTGAACACCGTATCCACTTTTTTTAATATCCTTTATTACCTGTAGTACGTAGTCAAGGGCGAGTTGTCGGAAACACTTCCGGGTCACGATAAGTGCGCTGCTGGCTTCTTCAACCTCGTGAGGCTTGTTGCGGGGAGCCTGAGCGTTCTTCACCTGCGCTATCTCCATGTCCTCCCGCACCTTGTCAAATTGCTTCTTTGTCTCCTTAAACTTGCGCACATCACTGCATGGTAGAAAGCATGAATCATTAGAGAAACAAATGAATGAGTGATTATGGAATAATAAGAATAATAATAAAAAAAAACCTTACTTACTCCTTGACAAAAGTGTGCAGTTGCTGCTTAATGGACCTCTGGGCCTGGTCAAAGAGGATCTGCAGGAGACAAAGAAAATATGTGTACATTTCAGATATAATTTATGCGGTATAATTTATTATTTGATTAACAGTTCTTGTTATCATTTTAAAAAGATCATTTTATCATTTTGGTGTACAATGACTGTAAATCTGGCGGAAAAACAGAACTCTTGGACTATTACGTTAAATCCCAGTGTCGCCATGCTTCCAAACAGCTATGTAGGATAGTATGAAACTGTGTAAGCACGGTGGTGTAGTGGTTAGCATGTCCGCCTAACAGCAAAAAGGTCCTCGGTTCGGGTTCCCGCGCTCAGCAAGCGCGTTTCTGTGTGGAGTTTGCATGGTCTTCCCGTGCATGTGTGGATTTTCTCCTGGTACTTCGGTTTCCTCCAACAATCCAAAGATATGCACATTAGGCTAATTAGCTGTTCTTTATTGCCCCTAGGTGTGAATGTGATTGGTGGCGTATGTGCTGTCCCTGCGATAGATTGGCGAGCTGTTCAGGGTGTTCAGCCCAGAGTTGGCTGAGATAGACTGCAGCCTCCCCACGACCCTAACAGGATGAAGCTGTTGGGCAAATGAATGAATGAATGAATGAAATTGTGCAGAAAAGTTTGGCTCCCCAGTTGTAGACTATAAAATAAGTCTATACAGTCTATAACCATGTACAACCACTAGATGGCAAAGTTGCAACTGCAAAACCAAAAAACGACCAACACTGACACGCCTCTTTCCTCTTATTTAAACTCCATTTCATCTCTCTGATTTCCTCTTCTCAGCTTAATATCCCTCTCTAAACTGATGTTCATCAAGTCAAGTGGGTACACTGAGAAACAGGAAAAAAGGTGCTGGAAAGTAGTGTCTGGGGCCTTTGTACAGAATAATGTCTCCATGAGGGTAAAAAGAACCAGACAATAATCTATACTGGATTAAAAAAAGAAGGTACCTATGTCTCCCCGTGTAGCTCATTCAATTCAATTCAACTTTACTAAAAGCAGCTTGTATATTTAAAGACACTGATGCACAGGGGCTCTGCCAACACAATAATTCATGAAAGACAGATCAAAAATGACATCTAACCAATCACTAGGAGGAAAGTGCTGTAAACAAATAAATGTGATTAGAATATAACAATCAGGATGGGCGCCAGCCTCCCCATGACCCTAATTAGGATTAAGCGATTTCGAAAAGGAATGAATAAATGGATAAAACAATCAAGGTTACTAAAAAGAATAAAAATTAAAAATTGGTGGCAAAGTTGGCAGCAGGCATCAGAACACAGCCCAAGGAACCCGGAGTACCCAAAAGAAACGCACGTAAAAGGGGGAGGACATGCAAATTCCATACAGAAACACCCTCACCAAGTGTCAGGCTCGAACCCAGGATTTTCTTGCTGTGAGGTGGCCATGCTAACCACTACGCCACTATGCCACCCACAGTAAACTTTAATTATCCGTAAATTAAATTCATCCATCCATTTATTCATTTTCTGAACCGGGGAGGCTGGTGCCCATCTCAGCTGACTCCGGGCGAGGGCAGAGTACACCCTGGACATGGTTATTTTACATGCCTCTCACCACCAACAGTGAGAGACGTGGCTGGCCTTTGATAACCCAGTTAGCTGCACTGGGGGGACAGCAGTGACAACTCAGTGATAGTGGGGCTTAAACCCCCAACCTTCGGATCAGTAATCTAGCACCCTACCACCGGGCTACCACTGCCCCCATAAATGAAATCAATGAATAAAATTACTTTTTGGGTGAAATGCAGGAAATAATTCACATAAAACTGACATCAGAAAAAACATAATCACTCGGACAGCACAAACCGCCGCCAAGCAAAGCAATCTCCCATATGAGCCTGAATGTCAAAAATCCTATCTCACAATGTTAAATAATTATTTAAAAAAATTGAGGATCCAGAATTTAATCCGGATCATCTCCAGAACCCAGTGGAGTCTTCCTTGTCTTCCCAGGTAGATGTTTCAAGAAAATCCTCACACGCTTTCATTTAATCCTACTAACAAGCAAACATACAAACTGTGGGTAAAACATAACCTCTGTGGCAGAGGTAAAACGGTTTGGCTGTGACGCTAGAGATGCACAGTATCACGTTGCAAATATAATACCAAAACAGGGTACAAAGAGACAAAGTAATCATGGACTAAACACAGAACAGATGAACACAATAGGGTAACAAAGAACTGAAAATGAAGCACACGGCAAATCATAAAAATAGCATGTGTAGGATGAAGAGCAAGTGCAAACAACAGACAGAACTGCTTCGTATGGTGACAGGGTGAACCTGTGACACCATTTCACACAAAGGCTTGTTCAGTAATCAATGAGACAGATATGGGGTGGGGGGGGGGTCTGTGTGACGCAAAACAGTAGCTTTGCATGTGTGGAACGGTTGGGTGGTTGACTTGATAGACAATAGTGAATCTATCATTCTTTTCACAGACCTACTATATAAACTATAATATAAAGCTGAAATGCTAATCGTTAGCATTATTATACTATATCCTGACCTTTTACATTTCATTCCTAAAGGATCCTAGACTAGAATCAGCATTTCCCCCTTCCATTAAACCCAGAAACAGCGACTAAACAGCAGCCATCCATTACATACAGGCGGTCTGAAGCTGGTTGCTCTGTTTCATTTAATTAGCCTGTGTGTGTGTGTGTGTGTGTGGATGGGAGTATTGCACAGTTCCCTACTGCTGTGGTATTACCTCAGACAACAAAGTGGACAGGGTTTCCGGTGCCATTTCAGGCTTTTTAATGTGTGTGTGTGCCAAAATTTACTCTCTTTCCTTTATTTTCTCACTCTCCTCTACGTCTCATGATATATTTCGCATGCTTCCTCCCTCTTCCTCGCTCTCTCTCAGAACCATAACCTTATGCCTCTCATTATTGGAAATATAGAGAAATCCGCTGAAAATGAGATCCACTGAATGGCATCTGGTATTTTGTGTGAAGCTGTAATTAAGACAGTGATGAGAGAAGAGAGAGAGTAAAAGTGAACACCAGGAAGAAAGCGTGAGTTTCATTATGGCCAGAAGCCTAAAGCGTTCACCGAGAGCACCAAGGCTGCTTGATGTATTGCCAGGCATTAAATACGCTACAGCAGCCAGTCACACACACACACACACACACACACACACACACACACACACACACACACATCACAGTTACAAAGAAGTAGCACACTGAGGTGCCTTTACAGAACCTGCGATACATTCCAGAGAAAAGAAGAGAGATGAAGAGATAACTAGAGACATAAAGAATGAGCAGGAACAGCTGAGGAGAGCTGGAACAGGAAAAGCATTTATAATGGCAAGATGTTACGAGTGCTAGCCATATGTGGAACTTCAATTTAAATCAAGGTTTTCACAAGGAGACAAAGTAAACAACATACGTTTATGACAGACATGCGGAATTTGGTTTAACTGGAATGTCAAGCTGCACAAAAGGCGTCAATCTCTGGGTGGGATATCCCATAGTAGTATCGCCCCTCGAAGTGACATCATCACAGAATGTGTAGGTCAATCAGTAGGTGATGATGTCACAAAGTGTATAGGCTATGGGATATACTGACTGGACACTGTGACAGGGAATTAGAGTCTGGCCCCTAATGGAACACTGCTAACTGGTGTGTCCATTATATGTACACTGCATTATAGCTGTCAAGCTCGGCCTCATTGGTCAGCTGGGGCCATCCCCAGCATGGTTTGCCTGCACTGATGTACCTCTCTGGCGATGTCTTTGATGACAGTATTGTAGAAGCGGGTCCATTTCGCAGAACCACAGATGCCCTTTAATTTAAATCCATTAGGCATTGCTTCCAATGTGTTTTCTTTAGGGCTTTCCACATATATCTATAATTAAGTGGAATTGGTGTTGTCCATACACTGCAAAGGTTGTCCTCTGCTCCCGAGCGACATGTGACATCTGAGATGGTATCAGCAGCACACCAGCTCTGAGACAGTTAGCTGCATGGCACAACGGTATTTGATCTAATCATTCCTCAGACACTCCGGGCAGCTGACAATGACAGTATTCCAGACGCAGGACATCTGAAAGACTCCCAGCTTTGCAACTTCTGCAACATTACGAGTCCAGGTGCTACTGGATCCTTCCCAAATCCATCAAGAATTCAGTCATGGAAAGTCTTGAACCCAACTCCAAAAGGCTTTAGAGTGAAGTCAAAGGCTTCAAACCTTCAGTCATTCAGTGTCTTGTTTTATTTGGTTCTTGAAATTGTTTCATAAAGCTGAATAATAGCCATGAAGTTTACAACGTGTGCCATATAGTCACATGTCCACAAGAAAGATGTGAAGAAAAACTAGAAATGGCTATGAAAACAAAACCCCAAGACTCCCTGTGGCAGCCAGATGTGAATTCCGAACCTAGAAAGTTCACGAAGGTCTGAGGTCAAGGTCACGCTTCGGCTAAACCCTAAAACTTTAACGTGCCAGAGTCTTTCTGAATGTTTACTGTGAGAAACCCTACACCTTGAACTGAAGACTGTCAAACAACAAAGAGACCCGTGATATAATTACACACCTGTTTGAAATGAAGAATTCGAAGATGTCATGTTATTTTGTGAGACCACCATGGGGCACGATTTCCTGCACCATTCAATATTGATTTGTGCCCAGTTCGAGCTGCACAGCAAGCTATCATAAATCATAACCAGCTTGAATTGTGGGAGTCTTCCCGTTAGTGTGATGATGACGACTATGAATATGAGTAATTTCCACCACTTTTATGCAACCAGGTCCTTCTGCTGCCGCAGACAGTAAATAAACGAAGGTCGAGCACTGATCCCAGCAGTAATCCGGGCTCATCTTACATCTCATCTTGGGAAAAAAAGCGCCTACACACATGATGGCATAAACGACGGTCTGTTTGAGTCAGCGTGAGAAATGTGAAGCGAGGGATTGCGCAACACACCCGTATGAATGAGAATGGGTGAGGAAGAGACAGATATTGAGACAGATACTCTTTATATCCTATGCAGACCCGTTACACCACCATAACACTTGCGTAACTGAAAACGGTCATTACAATTATCCGCTATTTGGGAATCTTTGACATACTACATTAACGTTTCAGCTCAACCCCAGCATCAGCATGTGTAGCTAAAACAACAGCTTTTATTTTTATCACTGTTTAAGGACATATTTTACCATCCAAAGAGAAATACTTCAGCATTTACACACATCATTCAAACATAAAGACTGATCATTATTATGGGGAAGATGACATAAAAGGATTACATGTCATTTTTGTTAGCAACAGCACTGTAACTTTTATTTCATTTCATGGCTGACTGTTTGTATTGTATAGCAACATGGTGGTGCAGTGGTTAGCATGTCCTCCTATTCTTCCCTGTGCTTGTGTGGGTTTTTCCTCCAGATACTCCGGTTTCCTCCCACAGTCCAAAAACATACACATTAGGCTAATAGGCTTTGCCCCGAGGTGTTAGTGTGAGTGTGAATGGTTTTGTGTATATGCTGCCCTGCGATGGTCTAGTGAGCTGTTCAGGGTGTACCCTGCCTTCGCCCATTGTCAACTGAAATAGGCTCCAGCCTCCCTGCGACCCAAACGAGTAAGTGAGAGTGTTTGAATTTTTTTTCTAGAATATGTTTCTTAGAATAATTTTAATCTGAAGAGTCTTTAAAATCCTTTGAGCTGCGCCTGAGTCACAATAATAGCAGTGAATTGTTAGTGCTTACCTCTAGTATTAGCCGTAGTACACAAGCTCCTACTTAGTTTCTGCTTATACCTTGAGGACGAATTTTGGCCTGCCTTCTAGCAGTGTGCTTTCACTTTTTTTCTAGTAAAAAACTATGGGGTGAGTGGGTGGTGGTGGCTGTGACGGTGGTGATGGTGGTGGTGGTGGGGGTGGTGGTGGTGGGGTGTGTCGTTTTCCGGTTAACGACCATAAGAAATTGTTCCGTTCCTGTTAAAGGCAGGGTATATTTTATATAATTTTTTAAAGAAGAATTGAAAAAAATTCTCTTTGTATCCTGACAACAGCAAATAAACCAGATGCTCTGACAATAATAAGTCATCTGTTGCAGTCACAGCGTTGTACAAAGCCTGTATGAAATGACTGAATGGCCTACCTACCTATGCGTATTCTGCTCATGTACTCACTGTGTGTGACCAGAGCCATAAACAAGGCTAATTTGACATGCAGAACTAGTGCTAAAGCTAGCGAGCTAGCCGACAGCTGTGAGTACTAACCATATATTTTATATATATATATATATATATATATATATACAGCTAATGGTATTTACACTAGATATGGTAAATGTTTACATTCATTATGATAATGGTAGGTGTTTTCTTACATGGGTATAAAACATGAGGTAACTGGTCGGACATCCACATTCTATACTCCTCTCTCAGTGTTCTCTATAGCGTACTCATCCTCCTGCAAGGAATCAGGCAATGTGCATTCATGCGTTTTGGAGGCGTGGCTTTGGGGAGGGCTGAATTAAAGGTGTTGGATTTTTATTTAATGTACTTATTATTATAAAGGGCGGCACAGTGGAGTAGTGGTTAGCACGTCCACCTCACAGCAAGAAGGTCTTGTGTTCGAGTCCCGGCATTTCTCATTACTCAAGCATTTCTGTGTGGAGTTAATATATCTTTCCTGTCCTTGGATGGGTTTCCTCTGGGTACTCGAGTTTCCTCCCACAGTCCAACGACATGCACATTAAGGCTAACTGGCTGTTCCAAATTGACCCTAGCGAATGAGTGAGAGTAAATATACAGTAAAGGACATACAAAGACTCTGTTGGCTCAGAACTTTTGAAGAACACATACATGCACAGGACATTCAACAGAGTTTCTCGTTTATTTTAAGTTACAGAGGGTTTTTCCAGAGGCATAACCACTGTGCAGTAAGACAATACATGAGTGGTCAGTTCACCCAAAGCAGCCTGTGATAGGTTCAAACAGCGCAGTGGCGGTTGGCTAGTTTGAAGGGTTCTGTTTGCTACATGTGTACTTTCTTTGTTCTTAAAAATCTGGGAGAAGGTGGGGTACACCCTAAACAGTTTGCCAATCCATCGCAGGGCCAACACACACACACACACCCATTCACACTCACACCAAGGAGCAATTTAGATCAGCAAGTTAGCTTAATGTGCATGTCTTTGGACTGCGGGAGGAAAGCACGGTACCCAGAGAAAACCCACGCAAACATAGGGAGAACATGAAGAGAATTTCACACAAACACTCTTCGACAGCCCGGGACTTGAGCCCAGGACCTTCTTGCTGTGAGGCAGATGTGCTAACCACTATACCACCGTGCTGCCCGTGTTTTACATTAATTTTTAAAAAAATAAAAAGTAAAGCTACTATTTTAACCTATTTTGAAAAGTGCAAGTTCCTTGTTGCTAATTAGAGAAATTAGGGCTAACCTCAAAATTTCATAGGTGGTAATTACAGTTAATCCCATACAATATGATGGGAATGTATAACACCAAATAGTACACTGTTTATATACCGTACTGTGCAAAAGTCTTAGGCACCCTATTTTTTTAGTACAAACTTTGCTATAGATTTTTATTTTATAACTTGTATATTATGAAGTTAGTACAAAAACACTTGATTTCCAAACGTTAGTTTTCCAGCACAAAATGAAATGTTGTACATGTCAGTATGTCAATAAAGAAAGCAGCATATTACGTATAAGGGACCACTTTTCAGATAAAAATATAATGAATTCTGCGATTTACATGCAAATAAAGAATCAAGTGTGACAGTCAACATTTCCAGGAGAACTGGGGCTGGTTCTGTAAGATACCTGATAGTTCCTGTACTTATAAAACTGCACAAACTCAACCTGATTCTATTCTATTTTTAAACAAAAAGTCATCATACATCATATTTAATTAGTTTAAGTTATTACTGTTTACTGTGCTTGTAAACAGTAATAACTTAAGATGTAGAGATCTTTAATTTAATGTCAGTATTTATATGTAAATATAAAGCATCGTTGCTCTACACCATTCCTTTGCATGTGCCTAAAACCTTTGCACAGTACTACATGTGTACTTATATTAATAAAGCGCTCGTATAAAAAAGCGGGACAGCAAGGTGGCGAAGCATTTCTATTGGACACCTCCATGGTTTCTGGTTCAGGAGTTAGCTCTCAACATGGGTTTCTTCTGGGTTCTCTGGTTTCCTTACAGCTTCCAAACAATTTTGGATAGGTGGACTGGCTATGCTAAACTACCCATAACTTGGCTTTAAATTTCCAACCAGAGAGTATTCCAGTGGTCAACAGCTCTGTTCCTGAAGAGCTCCCTTTCTGCAGGGTTGATACCTTTCTTAGCTGCCCAATAACTTCTTGACGCAATGTGGGTATGAGGTAGCCAGGTGGGTATGATTAGGGTTGGAGCCAACATCTTCAGGGAATTAGATCTCCAGGAACAGGATTGGTGACCACTGATGTATCTCACCTCCTTTCCAGTGCTCCTGGATAGGCCTGTAACCCTGACCAGTATAAAGATGAACGGATGTGAATGAATTGCTTTCCTCTATCTTCTGGCTCTTAGTTCCAGCAGCATTTTGGCCTCTAGGACTTCAGCTTATATTCAGGTGTGTCCTGCAGTTTTCACCAACCACCATAGAAGCATCACCTTTACAGTCAGGGGGAGAAATGCACATTTCCACCATCTTTACCCTTTCTCTGTCAACAGGTTTCTCTGCAAACAGCATCACAGCCTGACCCCGTGTCTGAAAACAGGAGTGATTTTTAGCCCACTAGGTGCAGGAGCTTTGATTAGAGACATTCCTGGAACCAGCAGTTTTGGCAAAAAGATGCACGTCTCTAGTCCTGTAGAGGAAGGACACATCCCTTGTGTTTTAGGTCTCATAAATCTGTACACCCTTCTAGTGGTGATGATGAAGAAAAAATGAAGAAATAGCATCTGGCAATGTTTTATGTATTATGCAACATCCAAATCTTACATTAGTCTCTCTCTCTCTCTCTCTCTCTCTCTCTCTCTCTCACACACACACACACACACACACATATATTTTCAGCCCTCCTGGTGTGAAATGTACATCAGATAGCAACCGATGTCTCTGGATTTTTGCCACACAGAGATTAGATCTATACCAAACCACCAGGCCTGTGATTTACAGAGTGGTAGGTCAAATGCTCTGACCCAGAGAGACAGAGACAAGAGTGAATTACATCAATGGCCTTTCTGCTCAGGAGTGTCTTCAGAGGTCTGGGTGGTGAATAGAAAGGAGACTGTAAAATGGATTAGAAATAACCATCAATCATTTTGTAACGCAATAGCACAAATAGCACTTAAAGAAAAAGCAGTGATCCGAGACAGACCAGCCACACAGCTGTCATCCCCATCCGGACCCTGTAACCACCACTAGTGAAATCAAAGGGACTGCGACTCCATTTACACGTTACACATTCTTATAAGGCTATGACCTGAAAACATCACGCCTACATGCCGGGCCCTTGGAATGCACCGTCTCCGCCACATCTCAACCAAACCATTTATCACAGGAATAAACTCACTCCATAAAAATCAGCAAAATGGTGGCAGAATCTCACCGGAAAATACGGCGCTACTTAAAGGAAAGGATCAGCAATTTTTGGGCTGACAATTAAAAACCCACAGGCACTTTATACCCCGATGAAGGAATTTCCTCAGTTTGCTTTGCTGTGCCACAGGTACTTGTTCTGTGTGAGCTGAGCAACACAAAGAAGAAATCATTAGTAATATTACGGGATTTGAAGACATATAAGGAGAAAGAGTGAAGTTCTCAATGGATTCCGAGAAGAAAGAGACAAAAACGCAAAAGTGCAAAGTCATTAACAACCTCTCTCTCTCTCTCTCTCACTCTCTCTCTCTCTCTCTCTCTCTCGCGTTTTGTGCTTCCAATTATATAATTTCTACAAAACAGGAAAAGGACTTTCTCTGTGTCAGCATTATATCCCATATCTGACTTCCAGGTTAAAGGAGACACAGCTTTCCTCCATGCCGCTTTCATTTGATCGCAGGAAATCTTCATAAACTGCTGAAATAAATGAAATGCAATACATCATCCTCCTATCACCTTCGTCGAGATACACTGTAATCAGATACAAAGGAGGAAGTCGTGATTGATTAAAAACAAGAGATGAAAAGAGATGAAATCATACCCTTCTGCAACAGTTCTCTCTTAAGCCCCATTCACAAGCAAACTGCTTGTGCTTGTATTCGTATGAATTTATCAAGAGTTCGACAGAAAGAACTGATGTAGGTTTGGATAAGTTTGCGTAGTTGTGAAAGTTGCGTAGTTGTGTTCACATAGGGTATAAATTAGAGGAGCACTCCAAGAGTGCAAGGAACCTCGGCCAGGCACAAATAAATTATTATAGCATGGCATAGTTATAATGAAATGTCTCCCCCTAGTGGGCAGCAGAGGAATATTTTGCTCCATGTGAAAGATTTTCTTGGGATTTCTGGATTTTTTTCAACATAATTCCATGCACAGATCACCTTCAAAATGAAAGCAGTTCTTTCCAAGCCCAGGCCCCACCCCTCCACCAAGTTTTATATCAAATCAGGCCTGTAGTTTTTGCATAATCCTGCTAACAAGGAAAAAGATGCAATAAATGCTACCTTCTACCTACTAGGTTCACACCATTTCATCAAATCTAGCTACCTTAAGTGAAAAAAAAGAAAGATTTACAACAATTTCCCTCTATCCCAGTGTGACCAATGAGCCAACACATGCTTTGCTGTTTTTGATTGCCTACATAACAAGAAATTTTAAGCAACACACACAGACACACAAACAAATTTTATCTGTATCAAACTCCACCTAGTTCTCAAGTACTCTCTCACGCAGACTTGGTGTGGAACAATATGGAGACAGCCATGTTGGACACCTGGAATCACTTGTAGTGTAGGCTCGATTTCCCAAAGCTGGATGAAAGAACTGTACTGAGAAGCTGGAGATAGTTCCACTTGAAATCTGAATTAGTAAATACACACTACCCCTAGTACTTAGTTCACTTCAATAAGAGCTTTATCCAGCTGGATCCAGAGCCTGTGTTGGGAACACTGGGATTGTGAGGTGGGAATACACTCTGGATGGGATGTCAATCGGTTGCAGGACAACAACACACACACACACACACACACACACACACACACACACACACACACACACACACTGTGGTTTGCATAACTTCTTGGGACAATACATAGACTTACATTCATTTCCTGAAAACGTCCCCTAACCATAATTACTACTTGCCTAACGCTAACCCTTCCCTCATCTTAACCTAACCCCACCCTTAAAATGTCTTCACCTTAAAATGTAACGATTTACGTAATGAGGAATTATATTTTACCTACCCCATAAGGAAGACAAGTATCCATAATGTGACTGTAAACAGATTTAAGTCCCCACAATATGATGAACACTTGGATCCTTTGCCACACAGACACACACATTTACAAATACTGCCATAATTTTAGCGGTGGGAAGAAACCAGAGAACATAGATGAAACCCACACAGGCTCAAAGAGAAAATATTAACCTTTGCACAGACGAATCTAGATACCACAGCTTAACCTAAGATCTGGATTAAACTGTGTAACCTGGAGTATTATGATTTAGGCATAAGGTAATGGGTTAGATTGTTTGCAAGGTTGTTACTTAGGTAGACAGTTATAGGTATAGCCTTTAGCATGAGACCAAAACATAAGACAACAATCATGGCATGAGTAGAAATGTTATTTATTAATTTTTACCGTGACATTCCTTTAAATCAGTGTAAGGCACACTAGGTATAACTAATGCTCTATCAGCGTGAAAGGGATGCATGTGGAACACATCAGGCATATGTGAACTGAAACACTGCATGTAAAGAAATGAGGTTTTTCAAAGGTCAAATTTCAGTCCAAGCAACATGGTTCCATGGTAAAGTACCCGAGAGACATGCTCGCCTCGCAGGAAACGTCAAACTATTATCCCATTTGGATAGAAACATTCCATGTATATTCATGTATCAACACATCATTTTTATTAAGGATGCACGTGTGTGCCTTGTGGCAACCAAGAAAGCCAGAGCTCTGATGACTCACCATGTGGTAGTTGACAATTTCCTGAAGGCTCTCTCCACATTTCTCCAAAAACTCCTGCAAAACATACACAACACAAATAGATACACAATATTATACACCCTGTGATTACTCCATCCCAGTTTAGATCATTCTATCAGTGAACAGGACCTAGACGATTATAGTAGAGAGCTTAATCTAGGAGGAGTTAGATGTAGTCCGTACTCCAAATCTTTTATTTGATATTTTTACCTCCACCCAAAACAGAGTTATAGCAGAGGTACTGTTTCTGCGTTTGTGAGTACATCTGACCAAAGTCCTGACCACACCCATGCGTGGATTTTCACCAAACTCTGAGAGAGTCCCAGAGATGACTTGATTTTTTGGATGTCAAGGTCAAAGGTAAAGGTCACAAATCTTTGGAGATAGAGTGCTTCTCACTTCAAAATGAGTGCCGGTGGACATGCCATTACCATGGAACACTAATAGGAAACCATATATGGACTTTCAAATGATGCAGTTACCTTTGACCTTGAGTGAACTTGAAAGGGGAAAAAAAATCAAGGTCACAGGATGTTGAGTGCTTGTAACATTGAAAAAAGTGACCCCAGCCATTTTGCAAAACCTTCAAATGAGAAAGATTTTTTAAAAGAAATTTGGTCACATCCGTGTACTATACAACATATTGTAAGATGACTACATGGATGATTGAAACCATTACCCAAATAAGCCCTATTTGCTACAATATCCATGCATTTCGAAGGTGGCAGGCAGAGGTAACTTGCACTCTGTGAGTGCCAGTCTAATTTATAGTGCAACTGTAACTGAATACATAACTTACCGAGATCATTTCTTCCTTGCAGTGGTGCGACAGATCACGGATGCCATTGATAAGGAGTTTATTGGCATTGGTGTATGCCCGGCCAGCCTCGATCATCCCACTGCACAGTTTAACCAGCTAATGGAGAGAATGAAAGAGAGAGAGAGAGAGAGAGAGAGAGAGAGAGAGAGAGGGAGAGAGGGAGAGAGACATTCCTGACATCACAAGGTTTAATGTTAGGACAGTAGAGAAGAAGGATAATTAGGGTTGACACTGAAATTATAGCATTCCTAAATGTGTTTGCTCCTGAATCACCTCACAGTATAATTATCACCTCACAGCATGTACAGGCGCTCACATAAACACAACCCAGTCAATGCTGACTAAGTCTCAGTGTGAAGGTAGGTGTAGCTAATACACATACTGTACACACACACAGCAGGAAGGGTTGTTCACACAGTCACACTCACACACGGGTTATACCAGAGGCTGAAGGCGGCCAATTAAATTATTCGGCTGTAATAATAAGTGTATTACATGATGTGGATTAAGTTACTTTTTGTCCATGTCTTGAGGTTTAAAAAAAAAAAAAGTAAATAATTTCTGTTGATTTAAAAAAAAAAAAAGAATCTCCAGTCACTATTGATTACAAGACGCAAGTCAGAGTTAATGCTGTACCTTTATTTTTCTGACAGAAGATATTTTGCAACAGAATTTACATTTTTACATTTACGGCATTTGGCAGACGCTCTTATCCAGAGCGACTTACAATTACCACTTTTTTTTTTTTTTTATACAACTGAGCATTTGAGGGTTAAGGGCCTTGCTCAAGGGCCCAACAGTGGGGATCGAACCGCTGACCTTCGGAGCAGTATTCCGTCGCTTTAACCACTAAGCCACCACTGCCCCCATAGCATGGCAAGCTACCTGCCGGCATGATGGCATAGTTGTTAGCGTTTCTGTCTCCAACTAGGGTCGCAAGGAGGTTGGAGCCTATTTCAGCCAACTTCAGGCAAAGGTGGGGTACACCCTGAACAGCCCGCCTGCCCATTAGAGAGCCGACACACACATACACACACAAAACCATTTACACTCGCAGCTAGGGGCAACTTGTAACAGCCAGTTAGCCTAATGTGCATATCTTACAACCAGAGTACCCAGTGGAAACCCACACAAGCATAGGTAGAACAGGCAAACTCCTGACAGTAACGCCCTCGGCGATCCCAGGACCTTCTTGCTGTGAGGCAGCGTGCTAACCTCTATGCCACAATTATTTTAAAATTATTATTATTAATATTGCTGTTATTATGGCATGGTGGCACGGTGCGTAGCACATTCAATTCGCAGGCTCGGGGTGTTTCTATGTGGAGTTTGCATGTTCTCCCCGTGCCTGCTTGGGTTTTCTCCGGGTACTCCGGTTTCCTCGCACAGTCCAAAAACATGCACAGTAGGCTGATTGGCGGTTCCAAATTGCCCCGAGGTGTGAGAGTGAGTGTGAAGGGGTGTATGTGTGTTTGACCTGTAATGGCCAGGCGAGCTGTTCTGGGTGTACCCCGCCTTCATTCAGAGTTGGCTGAGATAGGCGCCAGCCTCCCCGTGATCTAATTAGGAATAAGCGGCTTAGAAAATTTATGAATGAATGAATATTATTGTTGTTATTATTATAATCATTATAACTGCAGAAGTTTTACTTGGAGCAGTCAATATGGTTTTGGTTACAGAAATGAATCAGTGGCTGTACCGTGTGTACTATTTGGAATAACAACCATGCAAATTCACTTCGGCTTTCATTTAAGCTGACTGGCTGTTTCAAATTGCCCCTAGGTGTGAGTGTGAATGGCTGTGTGTGCATTTGACCCGCAATGGTCTGGCAAGCTGTTTAGGGTGTACAGTGTAGGCCGAGATAGGCTCCAGCCTCCCCGCGACCTTAAAAGGATTAAGCGGTTCAGGCAAATGAGTGTGAGAGTAAGAGTGAGTAAGTGAGAGCTTCTACTTTAGATCATTTTTATGAAAACTTGAGCACTTCAATTACTTCACATCATCCCCATACAATCATTTTACCCATAAATCTTTTGGATGCTGTAAAGCCAAACCAATTACACTGACGCCACGCCATGTAATCGCTATACGTTCTCTTTCTAATATCCTTACAAATTAATAACCGGGCCACAAGAAAGTGGAAAGCTGTCAACTCTCACTTGTCTCTTTGTGATACAAAATGAACTTGAAGCTGCAGCAGAATCGCGTTAGTGGGAAACTAGAGCGTATACGGCATGGCGCACATGTACGTGTGCTTGTAGATGCGTCAGTGTGTAGTTGGATGATGCTGAAGGAAAATAAGAATAGCTATTCAGAGCTTTTCAGTTCACGGCAGGTGCAGGGTTCAGATTAGTCGTAATACCAATTAGGCATAGCTTTGAGTAATCAGGATTTGCACAGTCGAAAGAGCTCCGTGATGAAGACCCGAAACCCATGCTGTTCCTAACCCGTCTCCCCTCTCATCCTCACTAAGCTGCCAAAATCTGAGCTAGGATTTTAATCCTGCATGACTCTGTTCCTTTACAAATGTGATACTATTACACACAGCCATGTATTTTATTTCCTTACACATCAGGAAGCTTTGATCCATTTTTCAGATAACTGAACATCAGGTTTCCGTGGTATACTAATATCAAACGCCAACACGTTCGACCGCTGTGATCTCACGTACCTTGTCGAGTTTGGCCTCGACGTCGACCACATCTGTCTCCACCTCATCGATGTTCGCTCTGGAAGGACAAAAAACGAAAACACACACATTCTTATTTGGTGTCATCGTGATACTGGAAAACAGCTGTAACCCCATAAGGCCCTGCTTAATTCAGCGTGATCACAAAATGAAATAATAACAAAAATGATGAGTCATATTGAGCTCATGTAGTTGCATGAGAGAAGACAAGAGAAGATGTAATTCAACCCCAGACCTCCTTCTATACAGTGAAGTAGGAGTAGTGAAGTTTGTGCTATAGAGCTGTAAGAATGGGTCCCAATGGTGCCACATGTGCAATATAATGCATCGGTTCACAAAAGCAACACAGTTGCACAGTTGCAGCTGCTCATTCCACCCTGTTTAAGTAGCCATTATTAAAATCTTAGTACACTCAGACCACATGATAGTAAGCATTCTATATGGTATAACACTACCGAAACTTGTTTTTTATTACAGCTCAGATCTCATGCTGTTCATCTGACTGCCAGGCTCAGTAGCCTCCAAACATTACCACATGAGTAAAGTATGACTCAGTAGCTTCCCACTGTAAGCTTGTGGTTAAACATAATTAATATCAGTTAATGTTCAGAGCAGTTGGAGTTCAACGCAAAGGCAGGGTACACTCTGAACAGCTCGGCAAACCATCGCGGGGCCTACACACGCACACACACACACACACACACACACACACCACACTCAGTCTCACACCTAAGGGCAAGCTGGAACAGCCAATCACCCTAATCTGCATGTCATAGGAGTGTAGGAGGAAACCAGAGTACCAGGAGGAAACCCATGCAGGCATGAGGAGAACATGCAAACTGGGAGAACATACAACCTCATCACAGAAACTCTTAACCCGGGACTCAAACCCAGGACCTTGTTGCTGTGAAGCGGACATGCTAACCACTACACCACCCTGCCGCCCCCTCCCCTTTCATATTTTAATTAAAAAGCTGCATATGGTGGTGGTTCCCTCTGACGTAATCTCTGCAGCTCGGAGGCCAAAGAGCAAATGAAGCCACAGCAGCTGTCCTCATTACACCTTCACACCAAGCAGTGCTCCCTCATTAACCTCAAACATAGACCCCCCCCCCCCCTTACCCTCTTACGAAAGAACAAGTAGTGCACTCAGGGGTCAGCTAGTACGACAGCCATAAAGAGCATGCTGTGGTGGACATGTCCATCCTACCGAGCGCACTTCTAAAGTCATGACCAATCAATAATACTCAGTTAATTCTCTCCTCCTTCACAGTATGTTTTATTATTTTTGGTTCAAGCATATATTCATTCTTGAACTAAACCTCCTACTGATGCCTTACTAATTTTTTTTTTTCAGGTGTATGAATAATATAGCACACCATGCAAGAAATAAAACTATTCAAGCACAGATTTAACACCAATTGTGTGCTGAGTACTATGCATAACTGCACAGTGGGGTACAAAGTTTACGGCAGGGCCCTTTCCTCCTAAGTGCACCAATTATCCACACAGCATGGCGTCAAGTCAAGTCAAGACTTAAGATTCCACATCGACCTTCAGAAGAAATTTCACTGGCGGAAGTCTATGGAACATAACACCCGTATATAAAGTCACTAATTCTTTCCATGCAGTGACTTTTCCGGGGACAGGGAGAGTACACATAGTTCTGTCCAGAGCAACACTTCCAGGAGGTGTGCTCCTGGTAGCATTTATTATTATTTTTTGGCTGATTCTCCAGTATAATCATGTATAATCTGGGTTAAATCAAGTCTACAAAGACAGTAATGCACCGCTGTACTGCAAAAAGAATAAGTAAACAATGCCCTCACTTCCAGCTTGAGTGGAATTTCGAGACCGTGGCCTTTGTCGGGTTTGAGCTGACGTCCTAGACAGCTGAGAATGAGAGGAAAAAGCCACATGGAATGCAGCGGGTCTTTTCGGTCTTGGGCCAAGGCTGAATGGATGCCGCATTCCCATGGTTTTTCACCTGACTATAGAACAGACAGCTGAACTCCCAGTCAAAAGACCTCCCGGGTTCTTAAAAATGCTCGGTAAGAGATCAAGCCATCATACATATTTAACAGTTATACCATGAGCTCGAGGCGGAATATGCCAGGTTAGCTGACAAGGCACAGTTGGACGTAGTAGAGAAGATAATTCGAATGGGTGATTGCTCATATTCAGTGGTCTATCTGAAGAACATGCAAACTCCACACAGAAATGCCCTTGCCAAACCCGGGACTCGAACCCAGGACCTTCTCGCTGTGAGGTAACCAGTACACAACTGTGCTGCCAGCAGCAGCTCTTGGTTGAACTACATTAATACTAATTCACAATTAGGACCTGCCCTAAAATTAATATGTCATCGATACCTGATTGTTGAACCGGAATGTAATCAGAATGTTTTCAGAAGGCAGATATTAAGATCTGTGTGGAAAAACTAGCAAAAAGACAGAGGGTTAACAAGACAGATGATGGTAATCATGGGTGAAGGTTCTTGGGATCGCATCTCTGCTTCAGCAGCACTGTACAGCCTCCTGGCCATCCGAGATCTATTCTTAGCGCCAAGTGTCTGTACCACATGGGGCTTTTCCAGCTCATCTCAGGCCAAATCTGGCATATTGGTTCAAACCAGCTGAATCAGACACTTATAAGTCCATAAAACTACAGTAGAACAGATAGAATACAACTGAAACACACAGTACAGTACTGTGTAGTATAGTGTCTATTATTTCACATTATTTCTGTATCAGTATAAACAGGAAAAATGATAGGGGGCCTAACATTAATCCAACATTTAATTCTTTCTTTTTTTCTTGAAATATAATATTTAGGGTTTAATTTAACCCACAAAAGTATAATCTACCACTACCTGAACATTTCAAATACCTTATATTAGTGAAAAAATTATTGGCATCCTTTATAAACAAATCTTTATCATTAAAGAACATTCTGCTTTCCCCCCATAAGTGATATTCTTAATAATATTTTAATACATTTTCATAAAAATATGCATGTAAATTTTGTAAAAAAAAACAAAGCAAAAAACAAAAAACCCCCCAAAACATTAAAATAAAAAAAAAATGAAGATTACCGGAACCCCGTAAATTTTAATTGTATAAGCTTTTTAAAAATATATTCATTACTCTATTGTGTTAAAAGAAAAATAATTAAATAAAAAATTAAAATTAAAATTAAAATAATGTAATGTGTGCCCCAAAAGTTGACTTTGAGAGATTAGTTATTCATTAATGTATATATTCATAATTCATTCACTTAAGAAAAATCAAATATTTGCCACATACATATTTAATAGAAATTATTATAATTTATACCAAGACATTTTTATAATACGATTTTATGTTGTTTTATACAATAATACCAATAATTCTGGAATTCACTGTATTTTTTATATTATGGTTGGTGATGATACAACTTCAAGACAATGCATAATGGCAATGTTGCTTCAAAGTAAAATCAATTTAATTACTAAATATATAAATAAATAAATATTTTTAGGGGCAGCACAGTGCTGTAGTGGTTAGCATGTACGCCTCACAGCAAGAAGGTCGTGGACATGAGTCCTGGGTTTGGAAAGGGTGTTTCTGTGTGAAGTTTGCATGCTCTCCCTTATGCTTGTGCGGGTTTCCTCCGACAGTCCTATGACCTGCACTCTGGGCTGAATAGTGTGTGTGTTGCCCTGTAATGGTTCACTCCATCTTGACTCAATGTTGGCTGAGATAGGCTCCAGCCTCCCCACGACCCTAGTGGTATTTAGCGGTTCCGCACATGAGTGAGTGAGACTAAAAAGATAAGATAAAATCCTGTAGTGAATTCAACGTTCAATGGCTCAGTGGTTAAGGCTCTGGCTTATTGATCTGATGGTTAGGGGTTCTAGCCCCACTGCCACCAAGCTGCCACTGTTGGGCCCTTGAGCAAGGCCCTTAAACCTCAGTTGTTCAGTTGTATAAAAATGATAAATGTAAGTCACTCTGGATAAGAGTGTCTGCCAAATGCTGTAAATGTAACAATAAATAAACATTAACTTTTTATATTGTAATTTTAAGACTTTGCTATTAAGAATCATCATCATCATCATCATCATCATCAAGATCATCATCATCCAATAAAAATTATGAGAAAAAAAAAACATTCACCTATTAATAATTACTTGTTACAGATCATCGAGGTTTCTTGCCCAGTTTGAGATCATCATTTACTTTTTTTCCTCCTCATGAAACATCAATCACTCACTAAATTCTTCTACATCTCTGCTGTTCTGTTCTAACCATTGTTTATTTTTCAAGTTTCCTAAAAGGGCTCTCTGTCTGCTTTATCACCAGTTTGTTGGTGGGCCTGATCAGCATGTTTTTGCAGACTGTCGGAGAAAAGGCAGGAAAGGGGTTTCGTGTGTGTCCAGTCTCAGCGCTAACCATACGAGACTGATGCAAAATATCCCAGCGTCCTTTGCAAAAATATTTTGCATTTAAAGCAAACAATTTACTCTGAGTTCAATTCACGCTTTTGCAATTTCTGTTACATCACTCCTCTTTCCACTTAATTAATTTGCTCAATGTCCTTGACCCTTTTTAAACCGAACATACACATGCACTGTTTATCCCCCTCCTCCAGGGAAGATCTGACCTTTGAATCCACCCAGACATTTATTGTTCCAGTGTCAGCTGCATGTATTCTATATATCATCCATACTGGGAGTACTGGAAAGCTGAACTGGCATGGGACGAAGGCAGAACACCTGCACGTGGTTAAAATGCTGCGTTGTCTCAGCACATTCCCGCATCCGAGTGGCTGCTGGAACACTGACAAAGCCCGTGCTGTTAGTAAACGATCTCAATGGGCTAAAACAGTGTCTGATTTCATCCGCCTGATGACTGGGGCCTTCAGGGAGAGGGCTGAGCATTTCACTGAACATCAATCTATATTCACATGTGTCTGCCCTTTACAGACCTCTCTTTATGAGCTGGCAAAACAAAAGCGAGTCCTTTTATCTAAAAAAAAAAAGACAGACAGAACAGAGGATCTATTTTTTTGTCAGTAGGCAATTCAAACTTGTTTAGGGAGAGAAGACTGACTGGTATAGCCAGTCAGCAAAGAGACAATGTACTTCCAGCATTTGCAATCCAGGCTTTGTGGTACAGGATTTACCGTTCAGTTGTTACCTCTCACAGCTCTATTGTAAAGGTGGTGTCTTGCATGCTTATAGTCAAAAAACGAAACACATTACTGCATTATACTACACAAATAAGACATAATCCATAAAACACCGGAATTATAAAAAAAATAAAAAGTATTGGGGTAACAGTAAATACACAAAAGATGTATGGTTAGGTGTGTGTACAAGCGAGGGCATTGCCAAGCACTGGCTGTGAATAGGAGGAGGAGTAGCAGAGAACATGCGGGTAATGAGTGAGTGGTTACACCTGTGTGTGTTTAAAAATAAAGTGCATGCTGTGAGCGGCTTCGAAATGAAATAGATAGAGCCGCCTACCAGAATTTACAGCAAGTTGCTTCAATTTCCATTCATATTAACACCACTCAATCAAAAACAACAACAACAACAACAACAACAAACCAGCATCTGTAAATATCTCATCACAGTAATATTATGGTATTATGTTCTCCTACAGATTCCCAACCTATACTTTAGTGATACAAATAGCCATGAAGGTGAAAGGGCAGTTGTGCCTTCTGGCCTATTGTGTGTTTTGTGTGTTGTAAGAAAGTTTTATTAGCTTTTAAAGTTATTATAAAGTAAGTAACTTTAACTGCACAGAGTTGTTAGTTCAAATTCAGTCAGTCTGTCACTCAGTTAAATTTGATCTGATGTGTGGCTGGATGGCACGGCGGCTTAGTGGTTAGCACTTCCACTTCACAGCAAGAAGGACTTGGGTTTGAGTCCCGGGCTCGGGTGTTTCTGTGTGGAGTCTGCATGTTCTCCCCATGCATGTGTGGGTTTCTTCCAGGTACTCCAGTTTCCTCCCACAGTCCAAAAACATGCACATCAGGCTAAAAAGCGATGAGGTCGATTTTGTTGTGCTCACGTGGCCAAACAGGCAACCCAACATGCACCGCCATCTGTGTGGACTTCGCAGAACATTTTCTTGTCTAGTCACTGGTTTTTCTTCTTGAGGAGAAATACGTTTTCGAAAAGACAGTAAGTTATTATCATTGCTGTTCCTATACTGAAAATAAATGCAAAGATTTTTGGAGCTCTGCTTTTAGGCAGTGCCTAAATATTTATATTAATTGACATATACGGCAGGCGGCACGGTGGCGCATTGGTCAGCACGTCCGCCTCACAACAAGAACGCTTGGGTTCAATTACCGGGCTCGGATGTTTCTGTGTGGAGTTTGCAGGTTCTCCCTGTGCTTGTGTGGGTTTCCTCTGGGTATGCTGGTTTCCTCCCACAGTCAAAAAACATGCACAGTAGGCTAATTGGATGTTCCAAATCATCCCTGCATGGCCTGGTGAGCTGTCCAGGGTGAGGAACATTTCCATCTCAGTAGTAATGGGGCATCCAGAACATTATTCTTATTCTTTTCACTCCTCATAGTCACCTGACACGCTTGGAATGACAATTATAGTAGCATGTTAGAAAGAGTGACATTTTTATTAACTGTTAAACCTAGGCATCAAAAATTCATAGATTCCCGAGTGCTAACATTCTGAAAAACAATCATACTGCATTTATAGCATAAACCGGACAGGATTTCACTTGAAAGTCTTAGCTTGAAGGCCTGAAATAGCATTTTGGATTTGCAGATGTGCTTTGGGACCAAAGTGGGTTCAAAAATACCACTGCCTCTGCATATTTTACATGTCTCACCCCCCCACATCACCATCTATTTCTGGACAGAAAAACAGCATATGAGCGAGAACAGGAAAGAATACAGCCAACCAAATTAGCAATATGGAGGTGGTTACTGGTACAAGTTTAGATGTTGTGTTGTAAGTGTGATTTAAAAACCAAGCAGAAGTCAGTATTAATACAGATATCTAAATACGTCTTTCCTCACTGATGCAATGCTTCTTCCCACTGTGAAGAATGATATTTGTAAAATCTAATCATCATTGTTTCTTTCGGAGTTACTCTAGCCAAATAGAGTGAACAATGCCCACTTCGTGCCAGCTGGCTGGTGATCAGACATGTGGTTCTTTTATTCCCTTACAATAAAAAAATAAAAAATAATGTGAATGGACTGGATTCAGCCAAAGACTTGTCCAAAATAAATTATTTACTGATTTGTGTTGTGTCCATGTTTCATCGAGAAAACAGGTTACAGATCCCCTCACATGGAACACGTTTGTTCATCACTTCCTCTAAATAGTCATCATCATCATCATCATCCTCATTTGCCTAATCCTACTAGGGTCATGGGGTGGCTGGGGCCTGAAAAGCTCACCAAACCATCGCAGGGCCAAAACGCACACAACCACTCACACTCACACATAGGGGCAATATGGAACAGCCAATTAGCCTAATGTGCATGTCTTCAGACTGTAGGAGGAAACCCGAGTACCCGCAGGAAACCCACAAGAACAGAAACGCACAGAAACGACCTTGCCAGCCCTTGGGACTCAAACTCAGGTCCTTCTTGCTGTGAGGTGGACACGCTAACCACGACGCCACCGTGCCGCTTCAGGTTTATCATCAATAAATACATTATTTATTCATTTATAATCATTAAAATATAGTTGATGAGTTCAGAGATCAGAGCCTTAGAATAAGCTGTTTATATCTACATGGGGAGCGGATTCCCTCTCATGGAGGCTGCCATCTTAGAACGCCATGTTTGTACAGTAGCTCAGAACCATGCATGCTTAGAAGGGGAGGGGTCAGGCATGGAATTTCAGTTGGTTGCAGTCTGGAATCTCATTACCAGATATTGCGTGATACTGCTAAATCTTACTAGGTTTTATATACATACAACATGCAAAGGACTCCAACTAGAGCTCGGTGTTTCCTGCACAATTCCTGGATCCATTGTGATCCGGATAAAGTGCTTGAAGATGAATGAATGAAACTCTTTTACCATAAAAATGACATTTACTATTATGAAGCTCTATAAATGTCAAATATTAATATCGGTATTATTCTGAAGTATAACTTTCCATCGCACCACAAGTTCCACTACATAGTGAGGTCAACATCAAAGCTTAAGTCGATCAGCCCTCACCCTTTCTGAGTTCACTGCTACCATTAGGTGTAATTTCATAGCCAGAAATCCACATCAGAAGATAATAACAAAGATCTGACACGGGTTCCTCAACAAGAGGCTGGAAGTCTGCCTTCTTTCAGATTGCACGCAAAACTCCAGTACGTACAGCAAACACCACGCTCGGTTATAAGCAACACTGGTGAGAACCAATACACAGCAGCTGTTATATTCACTCTGTAAAAGTGCAGTGATACACGATACCATAAAGTATAAGGACTGAAAATTTGGTTTGCCATCCATCATCTAATCAGCACTTCTACATCCGGGCCAAATCCCAAGTTAAGAGGAAAAGAGGCAATGTGTTTGTCATTCATCTTAGATGACATGAAGGTGGAGGATGAGAAACAAAATATGGCACGAGATCAGCATGGAGAATAGCTTTCATCATGGTGAAGTTCCGTACATCTATCAGCGATGACTCGTCAGTGTTTATGGAGTGAATGGAGACATGCTGATGAGTTCCTGCACGTTTCCATTTTCCCTAAATCCTGGAATTGGTGGTCATTCCCAATGTCCTAAAGAAGTCCCACCCTCCCATCCTAGTTCCTAACCCTCGATGAGAACTTTCAGGGCTGTAAGCCCTTTTGACCGAGACTGAACCCACAACGGGCATGGTAGGACCCAAAGGCGACTTACAAAATGGTCCCCGCAGGAGTAGCAGTTTTACTTGAGGGATAGTTGGCAGAAAAACCTGACTGAAGTGTAGTGAAGCTGGACTTGGTGAGACTTGATCTGGTTACTTTTCACTAGTAAGCGCTGGGGGGCAAATTGAAGATGGAAGTGCTAAAAGAACTTAAGTCACAAAGTGTCAGTTTTGATAATATAAATGCTGAAAATTGCAACCCCTCAATAAAATCAACCAGTAACTCAACTTTTTTTATTTTTTATTTATTCTGTTTTTATGCACTGAATAGCCCTCCTTGATCTTTAAAGAGTCTGGAGAAGGGTTTTTAGCATCTACAAGACCGCTTTGATTTTGAAGTGACTTTTTTTGTTTGTTTTGGACATAGTTAGTGCCTTCTATCTATCTATCTATCTATCTATCTATCTATCTATCTATCTATATATCTATCTATCTATCTATCTATCTATCTATCCATCCATCCATCCATCCATCCAAGAGAACGAGGTACTTCTGGCATAAACAACTAACTTCATCACTTTTAATTAAAAAAAAATATTTATTTATTTGCTTCTGACTCACATAAACCTCTTTAAACAACCTTTTTAAAACAAAGAGGAGAAGATATAACACAAAAAAAATGTATAATGGTGACAGTAACAACATTCTGGAACTTGATAAACAATTCAAGTAACAACATTCATAATGTTTTTCATTGGCAATGCCCGTTTTGGCTTGTTTTGTCTGTGAAACAAAAAACACCATCTATTCCTCTTTAACTTCATCTTCCTCCCAACCAGCAGCCATACCCTCAATGCAGACGGCATTGTTTTTTTTTTTTAAATGTGACTTCTGGGGGAGATTTACATGTCCAAGTAATGCATGGACACTGTTATATTCTTTATGCATCTTTATGCTTTATGCAGATGCATTTATTGACAGACAGATTGATATGGTTTGAAATAAATCAAAAATACTTTTATCTGTGTATATATTTAAAAAATGTAGATCTTTAAACATAGATTAGCCTTGGTATAGCCCCAGAAAGCTCACCATCTGCACCATCATCAACCATTATACTTGTCAATCACATGACCCAAAGTCTAGCAGTAATTGGCCACGTCAGACTTTAGAACTTTTAGCACTGAGACATTAAATATTGAAAAATATTGAAAAATATCAAATATTGAAAAGAGGAACTTAGGCACTTTTTCCTCTGACAACATTAATACTCATCAAGTTAGTCAAAACAGTCAACTTCAATTCTCCGAAAATGCGACTGAAGGACATTAAGCACCGAACGCTTCAATTAAGCCTCAAGTCAAAAATAAAGTCTACTGACTGCATGATTTTTAGTACTTAATGACACAGTTTTATTCATTCATTTGCTGTACCGTTTACTCCTGCTAGGGTCGGCTCTGAGTGAAGGCAGGGTACACACTGAACAGCTCACTAGTCCATTGCGGGGCCGACTCAGTTTTATCAAATCAATAAAATAATTCTACTGCTCCTCTTTCGTTATTCCCTATTACTACAGTATATGCAGTCTTTTGCAAACAGGACATTCTGTACACTGATTTGTTCATTGCACCATTGCATTTATTTCCACTTTACAATCCCTCAAGAATTTGTGATGTCGTGATTGCACAGATTTACATGAATTCAACCATTCCGCGTGTATTCTGCGTGACCATGCAGTTTTATCGAGTCACAGTAAATTTTCCGCAAATTTGCCCTATCACTGTGTCATACTACTGCTTCCACCAATAATAGCCGTCTCTCACAGAAATCTTGGTCCATACGTCACCATGCATCACTTCTTTGTTTATGCTTTTGAAGACATCAAGGTGCTGACGTGTGCAATTTTCATGTAATCCTGAAGTTTCAATGCAAAAATATGCCTTAAAACATTGCAACATGCACCGCAATCAAAATAATAATTATCTGTTATGAAATATGGCATGTTAGACCATAGCAAATACAAAAAGGACCATGAAATCATGGAGATAGTGAATTTTTGGAAGGTAACAGGGGTGACAACACCATTGGTTTACAAATTTGTAATGATTCCTCGTGCTCCCTGAACCACTCGCTCATTATATGAGTCCCCATTTTATATCCGTGCCATCAGGGAAGTAAAAGTGCATTGATGTGATAACCTGCTCGTTCACTACATTCAGCTCATCAGCCGACTTCATTTTATTGCCTCATTAATGTTGCTGAGCCTTGACCGGACCAGCTGGAGCAACAATGTCATGGAGATTACATGCTGTGATCAAGGATAAATACACTCCATGAAAATATTTGAGGGTGACATTTTTTGGCCAGGCATGTATTTTGCTGTAGCAGACAACAAATATCAATGTTTGTGAGCCGGCATAAGCGACTTGTCCCCCAAGTTATTAAGCATCCTGGGAGAAAGGAAGGGAGACATGAAGAGTTTCTGTGTTTCTCCTTCTATTTTAAATTGAAGGTATCTGGTGTCAAATTCTTTGTCACCTTCTTCTCAATGTTGGTGTTCTTGTTGTGGAGAGTTTGCCCTAAAAGTCCTATTCCTCTGTTATTAATAATCAGAAACTCAGCAAACTTGGCAGACTTGTTCTTGTGGACAATAGCTAGAATTCCATTTATCTCAATTTCGAATTTTTAACCGCAGATAAAATGATGACGTTAAAACAAAAAAAAAAATTTCAAAGTCCAACTGCTCCATGATGCGCGGATAGAACTGAACAGAATTTGGCAACGTTATACTATGCAACAATACCAACAATTCTGCTGGGTCAGGTTTTTCCCTTTTCATGACGTCACACTACATAACCCCTGTTTTTACTGAGCGCAATCGCACAGAACTTTGCAGGCTTACACTGAATGACCTGATGAACAATTCTATGGAGCTGGATTTTGATTTTGATTTTGAAACTGGAAATGGAATTACTGACATTACCTTCTATGTAGCCGGATCCGAATGTGTCACAGATCAACATCTGGTGTGTAGCCCAACTCAACCTGTTTTTTAATAAAGTCTATAAGTCCTTGTAGCTGGCGCTCAATCCACACCTTGTGTTGGACTGTATGATGTGAGTTTCAAGCACTGGGGCTTTGTGTGTGAGTGAACTTGACCTGCTTTTCCAGGTCACACAGGCAAAACTGTATATCAGGTTTCCGGACCTTTACTTGCTGTGCGCTGAAGCTGGGGCTTTCAAACTTGAGATGCTTGTTGTATATCGGCATATTATGAAATGGTCCTTTCGGCGGAAGCGTCTGGACCCCTATGGTCTACTTTTTTAATTAAAATCTGTTATAATGCTGGGTGGAACAGTGTAGAGGGTTTAGCATGTCCACATCACAACGATAAGGTCCTGGGTTATGCATGGAGTTTGAATGTTCTCCCCATGCTTGCCTGGGTTTCCTCTGACTACCCCAGTTTCCGCCTACAGTCCAAAGACATGCACATTAGGCTAACTGGTTGTTCCAAATTGCCCGTAGGTGTAGATGTGAGTGTGAATGGTTGTGTGTTGGCACTGCGATGGTTTGGTGAGTGGTTCAGGGTGTACCCCACCTTCACCCAGTGACGGCTGAGATATGCTCCAGCCTCCCCGCAACCCTCATAGGATTAACTGGTTTTGTAAATGAGTGAGTGAGTGAGTGAGTGAGTTAGTAAGAGTGCTCACTGCTGCACTAGATTCATGCCTGAATGTCAGCTGTGGCTGGACAGGAGGCAGATCAAACCAGCAGGTAGTACACGATGAGTCTCACCTGTGTGTGATCACCAGCAGTTTACTTATGCATGCTCTGTGGTCTTTCAGAGAGAGCGGAACGTTACAGAGCTGTTTGTGTGTGAGCATGGGTGCGTTTGTTTCCTGACTCCTCAGGAAGATCATTTCATGAATATAATTAATTAAGTATAAAAAAATGTATATTCTTATTAACTCAAGCTCACTTGGATAAATGTGTTTTCTCTAAGTGGAAATTTCTACTTATCAATGTTCTAAAGCCTCGTTTCAGTTTATGTGAGTTCATTTTATATAGAATGTAGTCATTATCTTTTAATTAGATCGGTATTACATAATCTGACAGTTGGAACATGTTGTCACGCGTTCTGTTATAGAATTCAGCCAAGACTGATTGGGATCATGTCATAAAGTGTGATATCGCACGCCGCGTAAAACCGGCTTCAGTTTGTTAATGCAATGTCCAGATGTGTGCTTGATTTAATTGCACATCAGTCTCTCTTTTGTTTGAGTGTCCCTACCCCTTTCGAATTAAACACTTGAGAGTCCGGATGCTCCCCAGACAAGCGTATTTTACAAGACGACCACTGAGCCAGAATTTCCCATGGGTTATACAAGACGTTGGACCTTCCCCAACTCCACACTGAAGGCCAACAGACACAGCAAAAAAGAGACCTGGGCACTCTCTGTAGTCCTGGAGCCCATGTAAACAAGATAAGCGCCAACAATTTGCATTAGCCACCCAATTTGTATTTATGACATTTGAATGATTTTAACTGATCTAGGATCTGCTGAGAAAGTGAACGCGCAGCTGGTCGTTTATATGTTTCATCCTCTACTGCTAACAGAATCTGTCAAGGGCTTGGGAAGGCTTTTTAATCCAATTCTGGTGTTGCCGCTGGCAATGCTTCGTTCTTTAAATACAACGAGGCATCTGGAGAAAAATGAGGATGTAGCATATGTTGTAGTAAGTAATCAAGCAAAACAATAATTATAACTGCACTATATACACAACACATAAGGGTGAGTGCTTGTGTAAGGAACAGTGTGCTGGGTTCTTGGTAATAGTTTCTGAACCTCTACACTACACTGTTTTCAATGTGCTGATAACCTCACCCAGCACTAACCAGTAATTATCACCTGATGCCAAGTACAAGTGATATAAAACCATAAAATATGTCGGAACAGTGTTTCTAACTGTAAAGTATGTTCCAGAACTTTAGAAATGAAAAGTTGACAGCAGGACATTGAAAAAGCACAAAAATGTACAAGCTGTCATCCTCATGGACCACCCATGTAGCACTTTCACCCCAACACACACTCAAGACTTAAGTGGTTTTTACTTTATACATCTGAATAAGAGAGCAAGAGAGAGAGAGAGAGAGAGAGAGAGAGAGAGAGAGGTCCAATGTGGTTTCTCAGCATGTGAGTAGAAGTTCCTGGACCTCATCACCTCAAATGATTAAAAATGCAATAGTATGGGTAAGATCAATTCTGTCACTTGCCCCGAACAAAAAAGTGGGTTTATGTTTTAATGTCTTCAATACATCCAGCACTTGGTAGTGCTATAGAAAAATAGGTAAAGACAATCAGTCTCTTGGTGGCACAGTGGCGTAGTGATTAGCGCGTCCACCTCACAGCAAGAAGGTCCTGGGTTCCAATTCCAGGCTACAGCGTTTCTAAGTAGAATTTGTTTTCCCTGTGCTTGCTTGGGTTTAATCCGTGTAATCTGGTTTCGTCACACAGTCCAAAGACATTCGCATTAGACTTACTGGCTGTTCCAAATTGCCCCTGGTTGTGAGTGTGAGTATGAATGGTTGGCTCTTGTTTGGACAGGTGAACTGTTCAGGATGTACCCTGCCTTCACCCCCAAACAAGTATGAAAGCTAATTAATTAATTAATTAATCGATTAATTAGCAGAACTGCTTAGAGGGCCCAATAAAGGTCTGTGAAAGGGCAAACAAAGGAGCAGTGGGAGCTCAGTGGTTAAGGTTCTGGGTTACTGATCTGAAAGTCGGAGGTTCAAGCCCCAGTACCACCAAGCTGACACTGTTGGGCCCTTGGGCAAGACCCTTAATTGCTCAGGTGTATAAAAATGTAAGTTGCTCTGGATAAGTGTGTCTGCTAAATGCAAATGCCAACTCATTATTTTATTTTCTGATAGTTTTCCTAAGAAATTCATAGCAACGGTATCACCTGTATAGTCAGACAACAAATAGCGAACTGGCGTTCACTTTCATTTGCCCTTTTTTTCATAATGCCAACAAAAGCTAGGTTTCGTTAGATGGGGGTCACAATTATTTTATTTGAAGCTGATCAAGCTTCTATGGGATAAAAAGATTTTTTAAAGGGAAGATATGCTTTTTACACTTTTTTTCACCCATAAATGTTATTACAGTGTTGAACAGCCATATTACATGATGTCAGAGTGTCAAATAACATGGTTGGCACATGTTTAAGTTTTTCTGTTTGAACTGGCTGTAAAAAAAACAGTGGCCCTTTATGCACAGTGGTATCTCTACCCATTCTGATCTGCTTCCCGGCGCACTGAGAGCAGACCACTCATAGCAGAGTAGGCACAAAAAGAAAGAGCATAAATATGAGGAGGAAGCCAAACAGGCACATTGAAGAGGGAGGTGGGGAAGCAGCTTGCTGAGGAATTGTGGAGTTTTTATGATTAGGAAACATACTTTTGTGCCCCACTGTTGTCCAGAATGAAAAATCTATTTTGACAAATGTATAAACACTTCTGTGAACAACTTCTGAAAACATTTGTTCATGTTCAGTTAAACGAGATGGAATGACTGATGGAGAAAAAAGAGAGCGAAAGAGATGCAAAGACCTTCTTATCACTGTAGAGGTAGGTCATCATTGCTGCAAACATTCCTACTCTCCAACCAAGCATCAGACATTATTGTCTTTACAGTTACCAAGACTAAGAAAAATGTAAAAAAAAAAAAAATTCTCACACCAGACCTTGTGTTAATCTTGAGAAAGAAATTCAGACTGGAGGCCTGGGGTGATACTGCTGCCCTTAAAAAATGTCATATCAATGCGATCCTTCTACAAAACACAAAGCAAACACAGAGCTCACTGTCAAACATGACCAGTTTTCTTAAAGGAGCATACAGTACATAAGCAACTGCGGGAGAAAAAGGAGTACTGGCCATCATAAGAGTTTGCTATAGAGTTCAGCACTTCTGGATCTGTGGCTAATTGTCTTGGCGGGGGTTGCTGTGCTTGGCAGAAGGAGCTGGAGCAAACAGATAAGCCTAGACATGTAGCTCCAGCAAAGGGATAAAAAAACAAAGCCAGACATGGAAACAGAAAAAGAAACTGCTGGGTTAGTTTCCAGCTTCTTTCTAAACAGTCCAAAGCCGGCAGCGTTCTCACACAAATCGAGAGCAGAATCCAGGGAGTTAACTCCTTCAGTCGATCCTCATTGTCCTTCATCAATAGTGTGATCTGCAATCTTTAATTGAGTCATCGCTTGGAACAGATAGTAATCACACCCAGCTTGTTTTTCACCGATTCCAAAAGTCATAAGTCTTTGCGATGACACACGGAGGGTGACGGCACAAATGGGTGCCACATTTGTTCGACGCCTTGAAGAGAAAACAAAACCGAATCGTTTTTGAATGCAGCTATTACTCATCAGGCTACTCTGCTTTTATGCCATGTCACTATCGCACAACATGTGCTCAGAGGAAAGACTGCTGCTTAGCAGTGTTTCGGGGCGATTACTCAAATGCAAATTTATCATACTACTGGGAGCTAAATGTTAAAAAAAAAAACATACAGATGTTCCCATGGAAGGACCTATGGAGCTGGGGAAATATGTGAAACACCCCCCCCCCCTTTTTTTTTTGAAGGAAATGAAGGGTCATACTGTAGTGTTCACAGCTGTATGTAAGCTATATAGACGAAGTCAAGGATATGACTCCACATGAGAAAGACCGAGAAGTCCACAATGTCATAAAACCGTATCAGAAATGAGACGTGATTAAAATGGAGCAGGACTCCAAACCATCCTTGTCACTGTGTTCCACTTTGGAAATGTCAGCCCAATAAAATCGCCGAAGTCTTGGAAAGAAATAAAAGAGATGGTGGAGAAAATAAACATAATGAGCCCTGTTGTTGTTCAGACCTCAGGGGGTGCTTGAAGACGAGATTGTAGGGTGGAACGAGGAATGAAGAGGCACAGAGGGAGCGAAAGAGTCGCATAAGTCATCGCATAGATTTTGAAAGGATCTTCTAGGCAGGTTTACACCAACGCACCGGGTGGTCTGTGATATACTATGCAATCTTTAAAAGGCATCAGTTAACCTTTATTTGACCATGTTTGTGTGATAGAAATTGTGAAGTACTGTGATCAGATGATGTATTGCTAACATCTAGGGGCTGCAGTCAAGTCCAATATTTAATGTGAATGTGACTTGAGTGATGCTGTTATGCAAGTCAATTTTGTTTTGGCGGTGTCATTCGAACGCAACTCACACATCTGAATGTGTCAGATTGTTCCTGAGTAGAACCATCCAAGGCTACCCAAACTAGCATCTTTAAACACAAGGAACTTGCCATTAAACCGAAAAATGAATTAAATAAATGAATCACGGATAGAAAATAAAGACTGAAGATGGAAATTTTTGTTTTTTCTTTTCTGTCAAATGCATGTGTATGATGTATTAAAATGGGAAAAAAAACCCTGACTAATATGATGGATCTTCTTGCTAACCACTACGCCACCGTGCTGCCCTGCGATTAATGAATTAATTAATAATGAAATATTTACTTTCCACAGTTTTTGGTCAGTGTATTTAAAAACTAAAACATAAATACCAGCATGACATATTGTGGTTGCAATCTGTCAATTCTGATTACAGTCCCAAAGCACTAAAGGACCATGTGTGCGTAGGATATGGCTACATAGTGGATGTGGCAGCTTTCCCAGCTAGGTTCAGCATCACTTTTATATGATGGGCACCATGGCATATTCACTACTTCTTGACATCTAGTGAACTTTGTGGCTCTCGTGGATTAAAACCGAACCCCAACTTTTCGTCGTTGGAGATGCTCACATAAATCAAGACACTCGAGTTCACAGTAAACACTCAGAATGTGGAGAAGCCTTAGTCAGCGACTAGGCAGTTTAACACTAGAGCCTGCCAAGCTGCTGCTCTGGCTCTGATATAACGTTTCTCTTTTCTCCCAATGCTCAAGCTGTGCAGTTCACCATCGTCCAGGTCTGGATGTGAAGCAAACTAAACCAAACCAAATGTGAGGTATACTGACCGTGCACTTCCTTCCTGCCTTCAGCCCATCCAATAAGAAAAAAGAATAGACAATACTTCAGCTGTTTGAATTTTTTCAACACCGGCTCCGACTGGGCTACACTTTGGAGATGCCTGGTGGAAAACTGATGATCCTCCAGGCTGTGAAACATGTGCTTCTGAGAGGAAAAGGGATGTTATTTTATCTTCAGGGTATCATAAAATCCTTCACTGTTGGATTTTTCTTACAGAGAAGCTCTGAGAACCCAACCATTCAGAATGTTAGTGGAAAATGTGTAAAGTGCATTGTTTCACTCAGGAAAGCTAGCACATAAGACTTTTTTTTCATTTATTCTCTTGATAAACATAAGCTTTAACTCACAGTTCAATCATATACATATAAACCCCCCCCCCCCCTCTGCTGTGTTTACTAGATTGGAAGGGTTCCAAGCTCTGAAACACATCCATCCACATTTTTTCCTCCAGCATTCTTGCTCAATAACTGAATGGACAAAATGTACTACATGGTCCAAACCCCCCTCCAAGCATACACTACTGCTATTATTCACTATTCATAAGTTATAGTACAGTGTTTCGCTAAATTTATCGATTGTCTTGCTTGAATTTCTTTTTTCTCTCAATAAAATAACTTATAAATTGCAAGAATATCAAGTTTATGAATAATACAAACAGAGCCAAGCATCCCCTATTGGACCTTGTGGGAAAATCATTGCTGAGAACTGTCATTACGGCTGTTATTAATGGCAGTGTTGATGCTAGACATATTTTCTAGTGTCATTTTAGCTCTAGGGTAATAAAAAGGCACTCTGGAAGATGGGATTAGTTAAGTGCACACATGCATGCTCACACTGGAGAGTCTGAAAATTCTGACCCATTAAAGTGGATGACTACAAAAAGTGCAAAATTACATATATTAAACATAGATTAGTTGGTGAATTGTGTGGCCTCATGTAACTCACGGATATCAGTGCATAATTATAATGGCTTCACCTGCTGTGCTTGCTTATGACTCGAATCAAGAAGGTTTATTCTTTAAATGAGAAGTTATCATTTCTGGAGAATGACTGGTGATATTTGCCAAACACATCCACACACCCATTCAATGTTCCTTCAGAAGCCCCGCCCCCAAATTTATGACACACACTGCCAAGACAAGGATACTTAACAATGACTTTCCCATCTCCCCTTCAGTCAATTAACAACAAGGTGCACCCTCCCTGATGTTGACTGGTTGGAATAGTGTTGTGTGGCTTGCCCTGAGCCTTTTCATTAGTTTTCCCTCTACAGACCATCACATTTTATTAGCAGGGCAGTGGTGGCCTGGTGGTAGGGTGCTGGATTACTGAGCCCTAGGTAGGGGGTTCAAGCCCTGCTATCAACGGGTTCTCACTGCTGTGCCCACAGTGCAGCTAATTGGGGTATCAAATGCTGGCCATGTCTCTCATGGTGAGATTTTCGTCAAGAGTAGGCTGCATTGCCGTCAGCGTGTTGATGGCCTGGTGAGCTGTCCAGGGTGTACTCTGGGTTACAGAATTAATTTTTTCCAGCTAGTTTCAGGTTTTCTTTAAGGTTTTAAACAGTAGCTGGACTGGAAATCTGGCAACTCTGGTTTATGGTGTTAGCTCTTACTGCTTCCCTCACTGGAAGAAGGGAAGTGAAGGAAAAGACATTCACTGTATTAAACACAGTCAAAGAAAGGTTAACCTACTAACTGCCAGACAATATGCTAGATGGCGTTAGCAGGGAAAAAAAAGTTAGCAGGTACATTTAAAATCATTTAGTGATAAGCAGCGATTCCCAGGGTCCAAGCGATATGACTAATGAGGAAGAGAAGAAAAGAGAAGATAAAATAGAAAAATAGAAGAGCCAGAGAATAGTATAAGAGGAAAGGAAGAGTACAAGTGGTGATGAAGAGGGACAGGAGTGAGGGTGATGAAGAGGAGATGATGTCACAGAGAGGGTTGGAATCTGAGAAGTTGTCACAGTGGGATTAATTTTAACTGAGTTAAAGCAATAGGGGTTTCTAAGCTGATGCTGCGTCCTAAAAATATCTTGCTATTCATACTCATAAATCGATTAGTTGGTTGTTGGACGGCTAATCGATGCTTGGAGACAAGCTAATCATATTGATCCATTACTAATTATACCCAATGGAATGAGACGGGTCGCGATCAGAAGAGTGAGCGCCTCCACCAGTACCATTACACTCCTCTTGACACATGCTTAGTGAACATTTTGAAATAAAGACAAAGCAGCCCAGCCATAATGGATGTGACTCCACAATCAGTGCTGAGCATCATTCATCGATATTGATCCCTCAAGAAGGCTTTCTTAAAGGATAAATTCAGACGATTATGCTGTCAAAACACACCAAGACTCTGTCACTTTTGATAAATCTCTCATGTGCTCCGTGTAGAACTGATGCAGTTTTGGCATGATATTTTATTTGAAAAATCTTTGCAAAGGCATAAACCATTCAATGACCAAAGGCATTTGAGTAAATGATTAGAGGAAATATTTCAGGATTTTTGCAGAAGCCTCGTTGGGCTACAGTTTGTGAGCTTTTCGCATTAGTAAGTAAAACATCATTGAGCTTGGATGGTTCAGATGTGCACCACATGTTGCCTATTTAGCCTTCCTCATATTTCACTGATACATTTGTGGCCAAAAAGCAACAACAAAGGAAACATTGCTGAGGCCTGAATGCAATATGGCTGCACCCTAAACAGCAACACATTTCCCTGATGCGGCGCTGCCAGAGAGCCAGAGACCGGCAGTGAGAACAGCTTGACAAGCAAACCCAGTCATTTTGGGTTTTGGGAACTGAAAATGTTCTCTCTACCATGCTGCCAGTATCTCTAACCACCTACCCTCAGGCTTCTTGGTCATGCTAAAAAATGTGCAAATGTGACGTAAGTGAAAGTTCCAACATTCTTTAAAGTCTGGGGGCTTTCGGAGCTTTCAATTTAGATGAAATTCTTTTATAGGAACTTTTGGATCTTATGGCTGTCTTGTGCTTTATACAGAAATAGTGATTAAAGTCAACTTATAGGCAATTTGTAGCGAGCAAGCATGAGCAAACAGCTCCAGATGGTGAAAGGACAGTCTCAGGGTTTGGAGAATGAGTCATGGGTGTACTATATACATGGACATATTTCAGACGCAAACTTCAAAATCCAGCAGCCGGTGACTAAACCTCTCAGAGGTCAAAAATGCAACAGGGCATTTATCAAGAGTTCTAATTGTACAGGACATGGGTGACCACACAGGAGTTCATGCATTAACTCCAAACAGCCTAGACATCATCTTCAAGTATCAAAAAGTTTGTTAACAAAGGAGCCCCACTGGTTGAAATAGCTGATAAAAACTCAGGCGGCCAAATTCTGTTCAACTCCTCCAACCAGCTATTCAAGAACTTTCATCCTGGTTCCTGAGGCTCAGATGAATGCATGCCACGCTCCACTTGCACTCCCTGTTTGAATAAAAGCAGTCTACTATTTCAAATGAAATGAAACCCATCAAACCCAAAAACTTGCTTGTATTTATGTATTCTTCCAGTTTTTATTCAAAGGACACAATGCAAAGCTGGATCATGACTCCAGCATCTGGTATATAAGATGATTCCTCTTAGAGAAACACACACACACACACACAAAAAAAAACAAGCTACATCCTTCAAGCCATTAAGGGCTTGTATTTTGAACAATATCTCCTCCAAAGCCATATTTTTCTCAGAGGACATAAGACCTCTGAGATTGGAAATGACCTCATCTCGGAATACAATCCATATAAACGCGTTATCCCCAGAGAGCTGTGAGACTGAACTGGTTTTCAGAAAGCACACTAAACAGAAAACATGCTATCAAGCTGGTCCTTCCTGTTTGATAAAAATATGTGTAGTAATTTAATATTGGACTTTGGCAGACGCCCTTATTCAAAGCAACATATATTTTCCTCATATTTATACAACTAAGCAGTTGAGGGTTAAGGGCTTTGCTTAAGTGTCCAACACTGGCGGCTTGGAGGACCCCCAACCTTCTAATCAGTAATCCAGAGCTTTAACTACTCAGCCACCACTAAACCTAATGCTGAAATCTAATATCGATCAGCAGCCTGACAATGGCATTCTACATATTTAAAGGTTTCATCAGTAGCACAATAGGCATGATATGAGTGAACTAGCACACACATCCGATTACATGCAAATAGGCAACAACATTTGCGATTCTTAATTTTGCTGAAGAGTCTGTAGTTCATGCTGCATTTCCTCTGAGCGCCAAACATGCAAAACAGAAAAACATTCAACTCTATCACTGCAACCGAAACCATCAAACTTGCATTTCTGTCATTTTGTATAATTTATTCCTTGAATAAACCACTCTTGGTTTCTCCCCTAAAGGCATTTTTCCTAAGAAAAAGAATAATAGAGTGAATATTCTCTCTTATTCGCCTTCATTACCCTGCGACTTTATTTCAAATTTGCTGCTGTCATGCCATATATTGCTGATTTGTCAGAGAAGCATGCTGAACAATATCAACTGAAAATAGTTCCAATATCTAGAAGGTGATCGATCACCTTACATAACTGTCACTGATGGCCTGCTTGAATCTACAGACTGGGACAGAAGGAAATCAGCCCCAGCTATATCATTCATTCTTTTTCTAAGCCGCTTAATCATTAATTAGGGTCGCAGGGATGCTGGCGCCCATCTCAGCGAGAAGGCGTACACCCTGAACAGCTCGCCAGGCCATTGCAGGGCCAACACATACACAACCATTCACATTTACACCTAGGGGTGATTTGAAACAGCCAATCAGCCAACTGTGCATGTCTTTGGACTGTGGGAGGAAACCGGAGTACCCGGAGGAAACCCAGGCAAGCACGGGGAGAACATGCAAACACCACACAGAAATCCGCCGAGTGTGGGAATCGAAGCCAGGACCTTCTTGCTGTGAGCCGGACGTGCTAACCACTACGCCACCGTGCCGCCTACTTGTAGCATATGGTGTTCTTCAAATGAAAAAAAAACAGACAAGTTTTCGCCTTCAAGTTTGCTGAACTTAACATTTTAAGTTGTGATAACTCTTCTTAAGAAGACTTAAACTTAAGTTAAGACTTAAAACCTAAAGGTAAATCTTCATTCATTCATTTTCTGAGCCGCTTAATCCTAATTAGGGTCTTGGGGAGGCTGACGCCCATGTCAGCCGACTCTGGGCGAGGGCAGGTAAATCTTATAGGGTTAAATTAAATCTCCTACCTGAGACTTTGTCTGATGTTTAATGCCTTACAAGGGCAGCATGGTGATGTAGTGGTTGGCATGTCCGGCTCACAGCAGGAAGATCCAGTGGCTCGGGCGTTTCTGTGTGGAGTTTGCATGCTCTCCCCGTGCTTGCTTGGGTTTCCTCTGGGTACTCCGGTTTCCAACCACAGACCATAGACATGTAGGCTAATTGGCTGTTTCAAATTGCCCGTAGGTGTGGATGAGAGTGTGAATGGTTGTGTGTGCTGCCCTGCAATGGTCTGGCGAGCTACTCAGGGCATACCCCACCCTCACCCAGTGTCGACAGAGATGTAACCCTAAAAGAATTAAGTGATTCAGCAAATAAGTGAGTAATGCCTTATGATTTTAAGTTTTCTGGACTGTTTAATTTTTTTTTACAGTGATCCCTTGACTAGGAGAGGGGCAGTGGTGGCCCAGTGGTAGGGTGCTGGATTACTGATCCCAAGGTCGGGGGTTCAAGCCCCCCTATCAGCAGGATGTCACCACTGTCCCCCCAGTGCAACTAACTGGGTTATCAAAGGCCGGCCATGTCTCCCACTGTCTATGGTGAGAGGAATGTAAAAGAACCATTGCTGATTTTCGTCAAGAGTAGGCTGCATAGCCGTCAGCGTGTTTCTGCCCTGCGATGGCCTGGTGAGCTGTCCAGGGTGTACTCTGCCCTCGCCCAGAATCGGCTGAGATAAGCGCCAGCCTCCCCGCGACCCTAATTAGGATTAAGCGGTTCAGAAAATGAAAGAATCCCTTGACTGAGGTCTTTTTGTATTTGAAAGGAGTTTGTCCTGCTAGCACACTTATACCAGCCACTCGTATCTGTAATAAATTACAGCAAATTCCAAGGAAGGAACTAAAGCTGTTAATAACAGTATGCGACCTCTTCAACAATAAGCCTTTTAATAAGAGGATATGGTCATAATACTAAATAACCGATGAGGTTGTTTAACACATGCCTGCAGTGTGATTCACCTGACAAACACACATATATATTGAAATATACAGAAAAGGCGCAGTCAGTCCTCTGGTATTGTGTGGGAGAGGAGAAACAGACACCTTACCCTCATACAATCCACACTTTCCATCCGGAGACATGCAGGAATTACCGTGTTATAACAGCCAAAGCTTAAAGGCGCTGACATCATCAGCCTACTATTCCGGTTCCTCAGTGTTTTCCTATGGGTCTACTTAAAATACACAGAGCTGGTATTGTTTAGGTAATGCTGTGAGATTTGTGCGATGTAGCATGTTGTAACGAGAGTGGCTCTAGGCAAGGCGTCAAAGTCTCGCTGGATATTTGTGCTTCTTGAACTGTTTCCCAGTCCATATATGTTACGTACGTATTACACAGGAATGTGAGGGAGTGCTGAGCTGGTGGAACGGCAACTAAAATACTGGGTTCTTGCACCCCTTAATAAAAAAACAGGGATCGCATGAATATGTTCGTACCACACCGTGCTTGGAACGAAGACATCTTCAAGCCAAAATATTAAAGCATATGAATCGGTAACTAACATAAATTATAAAGTAATGACCTTGATCCTCAGGATAAAAGCTATGTACTATAATTACGAGAGTCAGCTGGGAGTTTCCCAACTTAATTATCGTAAAATCATGCGCATGTGAGCTCAGGTCCACTTCAAGAACACCTCCGATCACCTTATATGGAGTGGCACAAGCGATATTACAGACTGATTAAATTATTAGTCATTCCAGTTTTTCAAAACGGATGCTTACGAATATAGTAAGCATATCATGAGCATGGGCCGAGCATTTAAAGGCACGTCTGTACCGGTTTTCTGTCCATATAAAAATAATTTAGTATCTACATTAGAGATAGTAATTCCACATCCGGCTGACAGCAAGAAGGTCCTGGGTTCAAGTCCCGGGCTTCGCAAGGGTGTGTCTGTGTGGAGTTTGCATGTCCTCCCCGTACTCGCCAGGGTTTCCTCTAGGTACTCCGGTTTCCTCCAACAGTCCAAAGACATGCACATTAGGATAACTGGCTATTCCATTTTTTTTCTACATGTGAGTGTGAATGGTTGTGTGTGTTGGCCCTGCAATGGGCTGGCAAGCTGTTCAGGGTGTACCTGCCCTTGCCCAGTGTAGGCTGAAATAGGCTCCAGCCTCCCCGCTACCCTAGCAGGAGTAAATGGATCAGGAAACGAGTGAGTGAGTGAGTGAGTGAGTGAGAACTTACTTAATATCCCTAAATGAACATATATACAGTAATATACCATATACTATAATATACCATAACTGACTGGTCTGTGGCTAGGCAACCTCATACACAGCAAACTGGAATGCACTCTGTGTCCTGACTCCTTTCTATCAAAGCCAGCATTCACAGTTTCAGCAGTTTGTTCTACAGTTATTCTTCTGTGGGATCAGACCAGACATATTAGCCTTCACCCCACATATGCACCAATAAGCCTTGGGCATCCATGACACTCTGGCCAGTTCACTGGTAGTCCTTCCTTAGGCCACCTTTGGTTGGTACTCACTCCTGCATACCAGGAACCCGCTACAGGACCTGACATTTCATGGTCACATAACAAAGTTTACTCATTAAGCATCAGCTGACCAAGAGAGAAAGCAGGCTGAGATACTGGAGTCTCAGGAAGGAATGAGGCACAGGTGACTCAGTGTTGACATTAATGACGGTGAATGAACATTAACAGCACTTCAGCGAATTAACACCCAGACCCTCAGCACTGAAAAGATCATCCCGACGTCATCAGCCTCAACGAAGGGTACACAGAGTGACACGTTTGTTGTGATGCTTTGATGTTCTCAAATGGTGTCAACATGAAAGGGGATTCCCTGGCGTTCACGGCATGTGCCGGAAACCATGACGCTCCGCTTGTTTACAGAGAGAAGAAAAAATATTTCAACGTGAAATCCTTGCTTGGGTCATGATATTGATATGATGCCAGGAAATACATTTTTACCTCATGGAACAACCTTACTGTAGCACATACTTACAATCCAGTCTAGAGACAACACTTGTGTACTTGTGCTTTCTGTAAAATCTGATATGTCCATGTGGATGTGGAATTCATTAGTCATTACAATTCTTACTAAATGCACATGGACAAGCTCTTACACACACACACACACACACACACACACAGTGGAGGCAGGCATCCACCTCCGACTCAGGAAGCCTGTTGCCATGGATGCCAGTGTTTGCTTGTTCTGCCTCATTCAGTCTGAAAAAAGTTTATCGGGCAGAAATCACGTCCTGATCCAACAGATGGAATTCCCTCCAAATTTAAGTATAATGATATGGAAAAGCTCATCTTCACAAGAAAGTAAAAGATGGATCTCTAATGCAATAATCATAAATGAAAATCATCATTAAGAGATTTTCTCATTTCTAATTGGTGGAAAGCCACAGAACAAATCTTGGTGTTGCAATAATTAATATTAATAAATCAATTATCGCACCGCTCCCATCAGATAAGTGTAATGATTATTGCACGACTGGTACACGCAACATAGTATCGTGACTGTCTACTTATTATATGTAAATTTTTTTGAATGAACAGTAAAACAATTATAGAATTCAGCTTTCGAATTATAGAGAGGTATTCAGTCTCAGAGGGTGAGATAACAAGCTCTTCACCAAATAATTCTCCCTATATCACACTTCACCTCATTTAATAATTGCTTATATATTCATTCCTTTATTTTCTAAGCCGCATAATCCTAATTAAGGTCGTGGTGAAACTGGCGCCCACACTCACACCTGGGGGCAATTTGGAGCATCCAGTCATCCCACTGTGCACGTTTTTGAACTGTGGGAGGAAACCGGAGTACCCGGAGGAAACCCACACATGCACGGGGAGAACAAGTGAGAGCGAACCTAGGACCTTCTTGCTGTGAGAGGAACGTGCTAACCACTGCACCACCGTGCCCCCTCCTTGCTTTTATATATATATATATATAGTAACATATAGTTATATAGGTAGTGTATACATACCGGAAGTTCAACAGGGGTTCCCAACATTGATCCTGGAGGAACACCTTCCTGCACATTTTAGTGCTTTCCCTACTCCGTCACACTCACTTCAAGTCATGGATAGCTGTTAATTAGCTAATTAGTTAAATCAGTTGTGTTGGGAACATGGAAAATACTAAAATATGCAGGGCAGGGGGGTCTTCCAGTACCAGGGTTGGGAACTCCTGCATTCCTGCATGTTATTTAGGTGAGTACATCCATTAGAAACACATGTTGCATTCCAGGGTCATGACCCTGTATCTGTTTCTCTGCATTGAAGCTAACTGGGAATATGTAAAGTGGTAATTTCTTGTAACCAAGGCAACCAAACGGAAAGGTGCTCTCACAGGGCTGGGTAGTGAAAGCCTCAAGTGAAGACGTAAGAACGTAAGAATGTCAAGGAGTGCTCTCACCGTGCATTGACTAGAGAAGCCTGTTTGATCGGATGTGCTTGCTCACGGTTCCATCTTGGCTGTCTAGTATGTCTACAGACACGATCAGGTGATGACAACCAACTCGAGGTGATATTCTGTGAAGCGTGAAAAAGTTGCATTATGGAGTGCAGAGTATGAAACTGCCTTCGAGAAGAAATGACTATGCTTGGGTTGTGACTCTTTGGGAGGGAAGCAGGACGATGGTGCGGCTGCTTTTGTTGGAGGAGACGTTGCTGGAGGTCGTGGGGTTGAAGGCTTAATAGACTGATTTACGAGGGAAAAGTGTGTGTTTGGTGTAAGTGCCTGAGTGAGAAAAATGGAGGAGAAATGGAGCCTATTGAAAAGGTCACGCGGTAGTCGATCCTTGTCACTGTTGTTTTAATAAAACTCAAGAAAGGGAGCAGAACAAAAGCACTAGTGTATTCATGAATCATTAGCGAGGTTCCGGCTAAGAAAACTAGAGTAGTTGGAACAAATGTATACACATGGAAGTAAAACATCACCATGAGTTTAAACCAATCCATGTGGTCTAAAAAAACAACAACCCCAAAACCAAACAAAACACATGAAGTCATCGTGATGATACAATTAGCCTTGCCATCTGGTTGAACCCAAGCTCACTGTCTATTAAAGATGTCCATTCACTTCCCAGGTGGTATATTAAATAAATATGAAAAATACAGTGGTAACTCTTGGAAACAAAATGAAATCGGCCACAATGTCTTTCTGAAACCGTTTGCTTACTCCTGTACACGAGTGTCAATGACCCCTGCACAGGGCGCCATGATATTCATAAACATTGCCATCTTTCCAGAAATTGTACGCCTTCTTCGGTTTCTTAACACTTAATCTCAGACTTCTCCACTTTGTACCAATCTGTGTTGCACTGCCAAGTTACCACGTATACGCAAAATTCCTCTGGTTACATGGTCTTGGTATTGTAATTACCTCCACTGCCACTTGGCGGGGAACATTATGTATTCACCAGGGTCTGTGTGTTTGTTTGTCAATTAGCAGGATTACTCAAAACCTACTTAATCGATTTTCAACAAGCTTGGTGGAGGGATGGAGCCTGGGCCTGGCAAGAACCCGTACCATTCTGGAGTAGGAAGGCTTTGTAACAACCATTTATCCATTCATCCATTCATTTTCTGAACCGCTAAATCGTAATTAGGGAACAGTGTACACCCTGAACAGTTCGCCAGGCCATCGCAGGGCAGGAACATGCTGACAGCAACCCAATGGCCTACTCTTTATGAACGACAGCAATGGTTCTTTTATATGCCTGTAATCTGATGTGATCAAACTTAAGGTGGGATGGGGCCTGGGCCTGGAAATAACCCATTACATTTTGGAGGTGATCTATGAATGGAATTATGTTGGGGAAATCCCAAAAAAAATCCATATCTGTAATTAATATGGGACAAAATGTTCATCCGATGCCCACTAGGGAGAGACATTTCATTATAACTATACCAAGTTATAATAATCCAGTTCTGCCTGGTGGAGATACCTTACACTCTATGACTGCTCATCTATTTGTTAATCCAAACAGACACAGAACCAAAATAAGATGTAAAACAGGTGAATAAGAGATATTAAGCCCATGGGCCAGGGGTGGTTTTTCCCAGGAAGCCCTTGTACGCAGCCAAAATGAACTAATAATGGAAGATAAAGCACATCAGATATTCACTAGTGAATGTTTAAAGCCTTAAAGTTATTTCATATATAATACATTAAATTGCTAGTTGCTTGAGATTCTGTGTCTAACCGTCACATTTCACTCCGCCACCATTTCACCTCCTTCACCACACCGTACAGGCTCAGACCTGCATGTGGAACTTTATACACCTCAAACAGTTCAGCGGTGACAAGAAATGAGTGGGGGAAAAAAATCTTCCTGAACTTCCTTCTTCGTTCCATTGCCCAATCAGCAAACATTGCAACAGCAGGTCTGTCACATTCCCACTGAACCATTCTGAAAGGTATTGCGGAAACGATTTGGGAGGAACATTATTCAAATAATCCATCCAACATCCCTCTCTGCACACAGTTTAATGTTTTAATTCTCGATAGACTGTGACACAAGAATGAATTTATGCGTTGTGTAACATTTATGATAAAGAGAAGAAGCAGAAAGGTAACTATTCCTCTCCGGATGCTTCCTCCTTGTGAATGATAGCAGACACGTCGGTGAAGCTGCCAAGACTTTATATCTGAGGCTGTATGGTGTATTGTGAAGAAGCACAGGAAGAAAGTGTGTGGTCTCATGTCCAGAAAGAGATGCAAAGAAACTTTCAGGAAAGATTTTCCATTAAATACACAAACTTGTACATGTGACATGCAATCTGTTTCGCCACATGTAATTGAAATTCATCTCAAAGATGACACTGCGGTTATAATGTGAGCAGAATGGAGTTACTCATCTAGTCTCTGGATTGAAGTTTATAGTATTTATAGAAACAGAATGTCCCCATCTATCTATTTATAGTATTTATGGAAACAGAATGTCACATCTATCCCTCTCATGGAGGGTCCTAGGCACATGACCCCCTCCTGGCGTGGCCTTCAAAGACCTGTAGGGGGGAAGGTCATGCTTCCAGACATCCCTCACTATCCCAAGAGACAGAGGCAGATGGCACCAAAGTCCCAATGGCCTTCAGTCACAGGAAGTAATATGTACAGTACTTACATCACTGCTAGGGAAGGAAACCCAAAACGCTGATGAACTTAAGGATATACGACTAGCACATGGGCTACAAAATCAGCAAGAATGAAAAGGAATTTTCAGACCAGAGGAATTTTTCATAGTTCTTAGAACTGATGGAGGAAGTACCCCCTTTTTGTGTGTTTGCACTACATTCCGTTTTTATATCACAGTTATACACCGTCATAGGGATTTTTTTATCTCCTTTATTAGGGTACTATCCCAGCACAATAACATCCTATTAAGTAAGTGTGTGTTGGGTGATTGGTCCAGTGTAACATCGGGAACCGCCATGTTTATAATTCCAGTATGCCATCTAGACAATGTTTCACGTATTCCCTCTTGGCATAAAAATGAAGAAAGAAAAAAAAAACCCAGACCATTGCACAGAAAGTGAAGTCCAGGTTTTACTTGCGACGGAAGGAACTCAAACAAATATGACGTGTCTGAGCGAAATTTAAGGATCCATCGCTATACCAGCCTTTGCCTGGCTTATGTCACGTTAGCGTTCCAACTGGTCATGTGAATGCAAACATAAAAAAAAAAAGCCCTTGGTAAAATTAAGTTCTTGGAGGAGCTCCCCAGGCTGTAGTTCTTCTCAAAAAGTTCCTAGAACTGCTCAGTCTGAAAGCACTTATAGTCTGTGAGCTTTTTATGGCGTACTGAAAAAAACTACAACAAAAAGATTTGATATCCGGAAACTCTACATCCATTTACACATCTTTTCTTTGCATGCATGGAAAATGATTTACTTCTTCTTCTTCTTCTTCTCTCTGCTATAGAATCGTTTTCCATTCATCCCACTCTGAGAGGCAAATAACTCGTACTAGTTTGTTCACGCTCTTACGTGTAGACCCTGCGTGATGCAATCATGAGAGAAAACAGTTCTGAAATGAAATAATGTGCTTTTTGTTAAACTTAACTACAATTATCAGTGAAAATATCATTAGCACTGTGTGGTATCAAACTCAAAGCACATCATTTCAGAAAACCTGGTTACGTTAGCGTATGGACCCATGCAACACAGACATCTTAATAAATAAATGAATGAATGAATGAATGAATGAATGAATGAATGAATGAATAAATAAATAAATAAATAAAGAGTTCAATAATGTTTTTAAGTGGGTGTGGTGATTTCCAGCATTTTTACATTAAATCCAATGTAACTGTCTTGTTCTAACTTTCTATTAAATGCTAAGCTAATATTACCAGGCTCAGGCATTTATGCTTGGAGTTTGCAGGTTCTCCCTGTGCTTTTGTGGGTTTCCTCCGGATACTGCGGTTTCCTCCCACAGTCCAAAGACATTCACATTACACTAATTGGCTGTTCCATATTGCCCCTAGGTGTGAGTGTGAATGGTTGTATGTGTGTTGGCCCTGTGATGGCCTGTCGAGCTGTTCAGGCTGTCCAGCCTCCCCTTGACCCTAATTAGGATTAAGCGGCTTAGAAAATGAATGAATGACTGAATGAATGAATGAAATGTTTATATAAATAAAGTTTATCAATTTAAGTGCATTAACCAGAACATTCAATTCTAACAGAAATATTAGGGATACACTTGTCTTTTTGTGTGGGTGGGGGGGTGTTTTGTTAAACGACAACAATTAATATACCTTTCTATTAGTTTAATTTCACTGCACAGTGAGCTGGAATTTCTGATTTAGCACTCATGCCACGCCCCTCATAAGGGTTCAAAAACAAACCACACCCCCTGGATGAATTTAGTGAAACATTGAGCTTTTACAAGACATGATGGACCTGTCACAAAGCTGACACTAAGATATATATA
>JAQMYF010000023.1:20801270-20812647 GCA_030014195.1 Neosilurus mollespiculum | reverse complement strand
TGGGGACAAAATACAACCCCCCCCCCCCCCCCGAAACACCACTGGCAGTGAAAGGGCTCGAACCCAGAAACTTCCTGCTCTGAGGCAAGAGTGCTAACTACTACGCTATTAGGATCAAACTCTGGATCCAGGAACTTTTTTAATGATTGTTTAACACTGATCTGTTTTATTTGGTGATGACTTTTCAGAAAGTATCCCATTACAGCAGGCCCAGGCGACTACTTTGTGTCATATTCAATGTTTTAATATAAATGCTTTCACACGAACAGCCACGACCGAGCCTCATTATGGGATGGTGTGATAAATGGCTAAAGTGAATTTCACGTAGTCCGTTGCATATCGACCTTTCAAGCACTTGTGTAAATGAATAAAATATCATTTAGATGCAGTCTCTAGTCTTACTAGTGATACAAAATGTCACAATAATTTAATCTGTTAAAATGACTACCCTGAAGTATCAGAGGACACGGGCCAAAAACACACCTTAAATGAACCAGCGTGCTTTAACCCAGCCATGTATGAGATCGTTGTTTGAGTCGTACACATCACATGACTCTGACCTTATACAGCTCCACATCAATAACACCTTTACCAACATCGGTTATCCTTTAATTTCCATTCTGAGCGGACATACTGGAGATAATGTTTCACTCTTTGTACTTCTTAATTAAAAACCTACTACTAACCTATATTGCTTTGTATGTACAATCCATAAAATATATGACTGTGTGATTGCACTGTAAATTTTAAATGGAAGGTGTACTCATATAGTACTCAATCAGTACAGGCACAAGATTTTGGCTAAGCAAAACAAAACTTACATTTGTACACCTTTCACTTTGACAACTTTATACATAGTCAAAGCCAATAAAAGCGTTACCACCAATACTGATGTTTGTGAGGTACTAACAAATACAATAACCTCTTCAAAACAACTGAAGACCATCCAATCCATACCCCGTGAAGAGGTCTGCTTGATTAGAAACGCTGTGCCCAGACCGTGATGTATATCAGAAATATAAAAGTTTATTGTCTCTATAATACACGATCAGCAAAAAAAATGCATTTATGTAAACACCAAATATTTTTATGAGTTCACTCAAAGGCCTTGAAGTGGCCAGGACATGCCCAATTTACTTACAACAAAACCCCTAAACATTTGGCTTTTATTAGGCAGTACAAAGAGTGAAACTGCGGTAATGTTAAAACCTATAAAGAGAAAATCTAAAATACATTTTCACGTCCTCTATAAACGTTCTCCTCTGTGGAGTTCCGACTCCCAGGCGAAGGATTAAAACTACTCCTGATGACGCATGTCCCTCTCCTCAGTTTGCGATTTTCTCAATTTCATCCAAATCATCCGTGTCCAGTTTTTCAATTTTCTTATCTGTGGGGGGAAATAAACAGATTTTGAAATTACTGGATATTTTTGCGGTTAAAAAACAGCATGATTTTATATAAAAGCCTGGTTTAATCAAATCTATCCACACTCATAGCTTTTGTGGTTTTTCTCTGGTTTTCAGATGGAAGCTTGATGATCCGACTATTGTGATGAAATACATCACTGCTGGGGTTGTAACTGAAAAAAATGCTATTTTAAATTAAAAAAAGACCTGAATATTATGGCCAAAAAATAACTTTCCTGCATCAAATCATCCTTAACCTTGTAACACCACTCCTGGTGTCGAGTCAACTGTTTGGTGCTTCCCAATTTCAATACATATTTCTTCACAAATAAACCTTATAGCCCTGTAAAATAGGGTGAAGGTGCCGCTGTTAAGCAGGAGTCTGAAACTGTCCATAGAGCAGCGGCTTGTTGCAAAAATAGTTTCAAATGATGCAAGCTTGAATGAAATTTGGTACAGAAGTTCAAATGACCCTACTCTTTTTTTTTTTTTTTTTTTTTTTTTTTAAATGGTCACCTTTCTACCAATCCAAAACTGTTTAGTTTTCACTACACAGAACTCCACTGAAACACCCCATAACAAATGCACAAGAAGAGATGAAAATCATTTTCCTATTATTAAAATAACACCAAACTCTTTTCTGCGTTCTCTCCCTTACGTTCTTGAAAATTGCCGTTTTGAAATATTGGTTTCTTGATTAACTTTTGTCATTTCTTCTTTCATTTATAAACATGTCTCTGGTATCAGGAATCTTTCATATGGCTGGGAGTTATATTGGCTACAGGGATTATTCGGCAGAGTGAACAGGTCTAAACTTACTGAAATGCTCCTGAATGCGGTTGAGGACGTTCATGCTAAACCTGCTGTCCACCATGTTGATCGCCAGTCCTTTCTTGCCAAATCTCCCCGTACGGCCAATCCGGTGCAGGTACGTCTCGTTATCAGGGTTTCCGTCCTTATCGACGGGTAAATCGAAATTAATAACCACAGACACCTGCTCCACATCGATGCCTGGAATAATTCATAAGGATGAGATTAGAGGTGCGTTCATACCGCCAGTCCCGCCCCCCGACACACAAAATTTATCGTCACCTCTGGCACAGACGTTTGTAGTGACCAGGACTTTCTCTTTGCCATTGCGGAAACGCTCAATAACGGCGGCTCGCTGTTCCACCTGCATTTCGCCACTGAGTAGCGCCACCTGGTGGCCCTCCTTGGACAGCTCTCCTGCGAGCCACCCAGCTGTTTTCCTGGTCTGTAAACAAATAGAGGAACAGTTCACACCTTCCGCATCTATAGAGATATCATCCAGCTGAAGAGACAGTCTACGTATTATCGTACATGACAGAAGATCATGGCCTGTGCGATAGTAATGGCACCATAGATGTTACACAGAGCAAGGAACTTCTTCTCCCTGCTGTCACACATCACGTAGTACTGCTTAATGGTGTCCAGCGTCTCCTCCTCCCGCTTCAGTTTGATAATGTTCGGATCGGGGATGATTCGCTTGGCGAAGCACCACACGGATTCCTCGAACGTAGCAGAGAACAAGAGCATCTGGCAGGTTTTGGGCAGCATTCTGGAAAATCAGATCAGTAGCAGAAATAAAGTTCTGTTAGTTCTGACTTTTGGAAAAATGGACAATGCTTGAGATTTTAATTGAGTGCTATAATTATTTAAAATAGGATTCTTCATGCACCCCCCCCACCCCAACATTACTTTATGTGTGGAATCTTTACTAATGTAGGTTTAAAAATAAATCCATATCCATAATGCAAGATATTATGGACATCGCTAAAGAATATCAGAGATTAACCATGTACATACACACCTCTGGATGCGAATACTTTGGTCCTGGTGACCCTGTGTGGCAATCATCACGTCCGCCTCATCCAAAACAAACACTTTGATTTTCTTTGGGTCGAAGAATTTGAGCTTCTGGCACCAGTCCAAGACAGTGCCTGGGGTACCAATCACAATCTGCTCCTGGAGCTTCACCCCTCTCTCTACTGCGCAAACACATTCATCAGATTAGCAGCTTTCATCTCCAAATTCTCTCTTCATTACACAGAAATCCTAAAACACTAGTGTTTTACCAGGACTTTCATCTCTCTACAAACTTTTAAGATACCTAAAAAAGTAGTTAGTTACTGTTTGAAGCATAGACATGCTGACATGAACGTGGCCTGATAAACATAAAGGCTCACATTTGTTTCCACGGATCGCGTACACCAACTGGACTTCGGGGTAAAACTGGCCCATCTGCTCGATGACCTTGCCCGTCTGGAGGGCGAGCTCGTATGTAGGTGACACACACAGGCACTGGGAAGAAAAAACATGACAAAGATGGAAAAACCATGAAACAATGATTAGGAATGGAGTCTCATGAGAGACAGAAAAGAACCTCATGTTGTAGCCAACTCCGACTGTTGCTTTGCACCTTTTGCTCACTTTCTATTTTCAGGCAGTCTGTTAACATTAGCTCACCAGAAAAGCTAAGATCATTTGTTGTGTTCCTTGACATTTATTATCCACGCTGCAGGCATGGCATTACAAGAGAAAAACTCAGGTATTTTTAACCCAGGCCCTATTTTCCCAGCATTGTTGGTTACATGGTACAACATTGAGTTTGTTTGTTTTTTTCATAGTCACAAAATGAAGCACTTATTGGGCTCATCATATTATAGCTGAGCTCCGAAGCACCATACTTAAAAGAAACTGGTACAGCATCGATCTGATTTTTTGCATCAAACACTGTGATGATCTGTACATGTACACACACACGTGGGAACCCTGTGATATTTCTCATGGAAGTATATAACCGTGGTAAAGGGAATGAATGTCTAAGTGATGGTAACTTCTACTCCATCTTCCCCTCCAATCTGTTACTTGTTTCAAGCCATAAAATAAAATACACCTTTTTTAACAATGTAAACAGAATTCTATGTGCCATATGCAGCAGGTATCTTCATTTTTTTTTAGCTGGCAAAATAAACTATTACTGCCATGTAACGCATTACTTATTTGAATAGAAAGGCTTTTAATCCAATCACATTGAGGGTGACATCTCTGGCGTATAGAAAGTGTTTACAGAAGTAAATCTATCCAGCGGAATGGCATCACGAAGCAGCATGCGAGCTTCATTTCTCCATGTTTAACAGAAGTATTACATATTTTAACATGCACTGCCCGGGCCAAAGAAAAAAAAGAAAAGAAAAAAACAGGCTACACACTAATATTTTCATGGAGTGCCTTTAGCCTTGCTTACAGCACATAATCCTAATGCCATTATTTCAACAAACTTAAGCAACATAACATTTATTTCCATCCAGTGTCGGGTTCATTTCTCACCGATGTCTTGAATCGATGAGGGAAAAACTGAACCACTTCATAAAGTCATCTCCAGCACATCCCCTAAACTTTCAATAGGGTTAAGGTCAGGACTCTGGGGGGCCAATACACATGTGAAAATGATTCCTCGTGCTCCCTGAACCACTCGCTCATTATATGAGTCCCCATTTTATATCCGTGCCATCAGGGAAGAAAAAGTGCATTGATGTGATAACCTGCTCGTTCACTACATTCAGCTCATCAGCCGACTTCATTTTATTTCCACATTAATGTTGCCGAGCCTCGACCCGACCAACTGGAGTAACAATGCCATGGAGATTACATGCTGTGTGCTCAAGGTGAAATGCACTTCATGAAAATATTAGTGCGAATTGTTTTTGGGAGTGTACACGAGTGTTAACATTGTTTAACTAATTATCTACAGAATTTTAACTTTAATTCCAATAAAACATCATCAGGAAAGAATTTGTTTCTGTATATTTGGGTGTGCAGTGGCATCGGCGTTAGCGTACATGTTGTGTAAAGCAGTTTTATGGTACATAATGTAAGGTGAAGTAAAAAATATATATATATTTCTTTTATATTTTCTTTATATTACACACACCTGACCACATGGACAAGATCCTTACACAAATACACCTGTGCCTGTTTCCCTCAATAATTAAAGACAGCGGTGTCTACTAACTCGAGTCTCTGACACAGCGTCCCATTCAGTGTGTAGTCGATTATCACACAAGACGTTTTCTAATGTTTACAAAAAGAGAAGTTACGCAGAATTGGTGAAGTTGTCCATTTCCAAAGAAATATTAAACGCTCCTTTAACGTGTTGGAAAAAGTCTTCTTTAAATCCTGTGACTTCTTTTTTTTTTTCTAAACAATGAGTTTGCAAACCAATCTATGCAGAAACTGATATTTTCCTTCTTTTTTTGGAGTCACTAAGGTTAATATGACAGGTGTATCTCAAAAAGGATAATTTCTATGTTAGACATGTGTTACATTACAAGTCTGCCAGTGGTTGAATATACTTTTAATTTTTTTTGGGCATGGTTGCATTTTCAAGGGGTGCAGGGAGTAATAAATGTATGGTTGTCAGATACAGCATTTTAACTCAATACCAAACCAATTTCATTCAAGATTTTGCCAATCACTTATTCATCAATTTGTTGAATCACCCACTCTGGGTGAAGGCGGGGTACACACTGAACAGCTCGCCAGACCCTCACAGGGCAACATACATTCACACCTTGGAGCAATTTGGAACAGCCAATTAGCATAAAGTTCACATCTTTGGAGCACGAGGAGAACATGCAAACTCCACAAAGAAACGCCTTCACTGAACCTGGGATGTTGTTGCCGTGAGGTGGACGTGCTAACCTCTATGCCACAGTGCCAAAGTAAAATCAGTACTACCAGACCATTAGTATAGTCATGTTTTTAAAGACCTGTAGAGATCGACATCTTTCACAAAACCTCATTTTTATGTATTTTGATATTTTCAACGCATGTCCCATCCTGCCTTTAGGACCGAGTCCTCCTTGGGAAACGTCCCCTTTACTGGCTGGCTGTTACTCTGCGTCTATTCTGCATGTCCACTGCCACGACTGGAGACAAGGACTGTCAGACTGGACGCCTGTAATACGTTTCTGCTACTGCCTCTTCAAAATGTTCACCCAAAGTTAATCACAAGAACAGAAAAAGACACAGTGTGACATCATACGGTCTCTGAGCCCTAGAAGTCATTGTGAGGGTCTTTTTGTCTAAAATTCAGCCTTTGTCGTCGTTATACGTATTAGATGTCTACAGCATAATTAAGTTCTTTTCATTTCACGAAAGTGCAGGTCTGATTACAGGAATTTATTTAAACATCCTGATTGTGTGTCGCCACATACCTGAGGCCATTTGTTGTTGGGCTCCACATGACTGAGCATGGCCAGGACAAAGGCGGCAGTTTTACCCGTACCTGACTGAGACTGTGCGATAAGATTCTGTGGGCTGAAGGGGGAGGAAAAAGAGGAAAGATACAGTGACGTCAGTGTGGACATTTTTAATAACAACTAAAGGATAGCACCCAGTATTACAAGATTAGCTCTACTGCCAAAGACATGAGAAGTGGGTAAGGACAGATTGTGAATTGTATTACAGGCTCTATATTCCTATAGAGAAATAAAATCTGAGTCAGCGTGTACAGTTGAGCAAAAATATCCCATGTTTTTTTTTATCCCCATATACCATAAGACACAATACTTAATGTTGCATCCAGCAAAATGTGGTTTTCTCTCGTTACAAAAAAAAAAAAAAAGAAAAAACCCCACATACCTAACAACCTAAAACGAGATTTAAACTCCTAAATCTACAAGTGATGTAGAACACAGTATAATTATAATTTACTGATGGTGTTGATTTGAGGAGGTCATTCCTCCATCTGAACATGCTGTGGCTCTCAGTAAACCTGTCTACATCAAAACTACTTAAATAAATATATAACTATTCACCAAATATTATCTGAGGCGGAACATCATAGCATATACTAAATGAAACATAATAAAAGCAAAATGAAATGATTCTTATGGATTGTTGTTTTTGTTTTTTTTCCATTTTTAGCCGATTTCACATTTTAATCTGAGTTTGTGGGGTTCACGGTGTTTTATCCCAAGATACCAAACCAATCAGTTCACAGCATGCTTGTGTAGTATTAGGGTTGCAAAGGGGTGGTTAATTTCTAGTAAGTTTCCAGAAACAATGTTGGGAACACTGCAAGTTAGAAACAGGAACTTCCAGGAATTATCTGGAAATGTGGGGTAGTTTATACAAAATGCATCATATACAAGCAAAAATAAACGTTTTGGTATTAAGGAGACATTGGCATAGTGGCGTAGTTGTTGGCATGTCCGCCTCACAGCAAGAAGGTCCTGGGTTCGAGTCCCGGGCTTGCAAGGGTTTTTTTTGTGTGGCGTTTGCATGATCTCCCCTTGCTTGTGTGAGTTTCCTCCACAGTCCAAAGACATTCACATTAGCCTAACTGGTTCTTCCAAACTGACCCTAGGTGTGAGTGTGCATGGTTGTGTGTCTGTGCTGGCCCTACTATGGCCTGGCCAGCTGTTCTAGGCATACCCTTCTCCGAATGTTGGCTGAGCTCGGTACCAGCCTCCCTGCAATCCTTGTAGGGTTAAGTGGTTTGGTAAATGAGATGGGAGAAGACGACATGAATGCAAACCTTAATATTATTTTTAATGATACTTCTGACACTGGTTTTAGACGAGATTAATTTCCCTGTTATAATCTGCAATTTTGGAAATTTCCCATGGAAAGTTTAAAACCTGGAATTTTGCACCCCTATGTATTATATACCAAACTTACTCAAAACCAGACTAATCATCTAAAACACAAATATTAAGGACTAAAACTAATTATTTATCAATTAGGCGTTCAAGTCACTTACGGTTCGGCAAGCATCATGGGCAATGCGTTCTCCTGGATTTTGGAAGGTCTGTTGAAGCCCATGGCATAAACACCTTTCAGCAGCTGAGGCTTCCTACAAGCACGGGTACACAGCCATAAATACAAAGGAGAACACCACAGTGAATTCAGAAGCTCGGCACAAACGTGAACTCACAGCCGCAGCTCTTCAAACGACTTGACCGAGTAAAGCGGAGAGTTCGGATCCCTCTGAAGAACTTCCACTTGGTTGGTGGTGCTCACCAGGTTGCTTCGGATCAATTTATTCAAAAGTGACTGAGCTGCTTTGTCATCTGTGAACCAAACAGCCCATTGAGAAGTAAAATAAACGCTCAACATAAATGCTCACACACAGACCAGGCTGAGATATTAGTATTCAAGGGTACAGGGATGAAGGAAGGGGGAAGGCTGACCTTTTTCTTCCTCCTCAGGCTTTTCTCCTTCACCTTCAGCTTTAGCTACTAGTTAAAGTACAGAGAAGTGAATGCAATCATGTAGTGAGATCACCATTTAGAGAAAAATATTTAAATGTCATTTGAAGAAAAAAAAAAAAAGTAATGATATTGAATAACTTTTTTTTTTTTTAAAGTTACTTATTTACCATGTTCCTCTGCTTTTGGTTTGTCTTCCTTATCATTTAATTGAAGGCTGCTTATCTGTCAATTTAAGGGGGAAACACATCAGTGGTATTACGACAATCACACACAAAAACCATGCCACCATGTACAGCCTGGGTCTGAATCCCTCCAAAAAAATCCTTAGTCCCTATACAGGTCCACTTCATACACTATTACAGCATTATTGTTTTGCATCCTATGTAGTGCACTGCACTACCAACGGGAACCTATTTGTGACTTCACCAGACTCTGCATCATTACCTAGCGGGCTAAACATTAAAATAAACACTGTTTAACATACTAAATTACAGCTGCTGGGGTTAAACACACTCATTAACTTCTTAGCGACGGTTCTTTGTTATTAAAAGTTGAGAATTAACTACAACTCACAAAAAAGTCTAGAATTTAAAACCCAAAGTGAAAGTTAGTGAGTTAGCCGGCTAGCAAACAGGCTTTGTTAGCAGTAGCCTCAATAAGTTTCACAGTTCACAGAGTTAACCAAGTACCAGGGGAGTAAATAGCCAGCTGTGAAATGTTCAAAATACTAGAATGTAATGTGTTTATAATTTAAAAACAGGATAATTCATATATTAAATTTAAGGGGAATGAAGCACGCGCTCACCGACTCAGCTGCAGCTTCTTGTTGATCCACAGCCTGAGCCCAGGAATCCGTAGCCATGTCCGTAAATATAATTAAAACACTCACAACTTAAAACAAATGTTTCTTAGTTATACGACTCGTAGACACACTCAGATTAGTTAAATTTATTTTAAAACTGTTTAAATAAAGCGAATTCATACAATGGCGTGCTGACTTTCCACCAGGTGCGCTGCACTTATATACCTCCGGGGAGAAACAAGTCCGTCGAACAACGGTTCCTATCACCAACAATCCGCTTGATAAAAAGTGACGTAACCCTATTTCCGGTCTCTCCAAGGCTTTTCAACATCCACCGTGCTGAGTTCTTAAGCTATACCCCTGTTGTTTTAATAGTTATGAGTCCAAAAAGCTATGCATTTTTTGAAGGGGTGCCCTGATGTTTCTCACTAAATTTAGTTATCACACGATGGCTACCAACCAGGGAAGGCAAAGGTTACCGCATGCTTCCTACAGTGCATGCGATGCCACTCTCATTCACTCACTCGTTTGCCAAACTGCTTAGTGTTAGTAGGCCGGAGCCAATCCCAGCTGCCTTCGGGTGAGAGGCGGCATACACCCTGAACAGCTCGTCAGGCCATCACAGGGCCAGCAGACGCTACCGTTCACACACTCACAGCCATTCACACTCACACCTGGAGGCAATTTGGAGCAGCTAGTTAGCCTACTTAACCAAAGTACCTGGATGACACCCACACAAGCTCAGGATAACATGCAAACTCCACACAGTTCGCCAGAGCCCGGGACACGAACTCAGGATCTTTTTGATGTGAGGCGGACATGCTAACCGCTACACCATTGTGCCACTCCATGTGATGCCTGTCCATTGCATTTTTTTCTCCAAACTGCTACTTGTGCATCATCAGTAGCAGTGCAACACTCTCGGAGGAGAGACACTATCACCCCCCTTCGTAAACATGATTGGCTACTGTCACTTGGAAGTGACAAAGTGAACATATGCTTTCCATCCCTCCCTCCCTGAGTGCTTGGTCAATTATGGACTCCTTGCTACACAAGCTGTATGCCTTAAACTTGCAAACTCCATAATGCCTTTTTGTTGCATCATTCAGGAACCTCCAGTTGTCGTTTCTGTTGTTTTCACGTGAAGAGAGTATAAGAATGATGAGTTTGATTATACTATCTGGGAGAAATAACACTAAATCAAGCTCAGATACATATTCATCATGATCAATGTACATCAAAATATTCACTTAGAATATAGAAAAAAGAATTTTGTCAAAATGGAAAATAATACATATTCATTTATTTCTTAAATAAAGTATTTCTTATAAAAATAAATCATCTTTGGTCATGGCACTAAAAACTGAACTTTCTAATAAGAACAGAGACAAAAAGCAGTAACTGTAAGTGGCTGATCTTTATTTTGGGGAAATCACTGAAAATGTCAGAGAAGGTCGTTTGAGAGGTTTTGGGTCATAGTGGATGAGCTTTGCTACAAAGCAGATATTGAGAGACGGAGCTGTTGGAGTTAACTGCTAGTATCCAGCCTATAAAAAAAACAAAAAAAACAAAACAAAAAAAAAAAAAACAGGGTGGCACAGTGTTGTAGTGGTAAGCACATCCACCTCACAGCAAGAAGTTCCTACATTTACATTTACAATTCTACATTCCATACGTAGGTCCTGGATTCTAGTCCCAGGTTCAGCATAACTCCGTATCTCCATAAAGTTTTTATGTTCTCCCTGTACTTGTATGGGTTTCCTCCAGATACTCTGGTTTCCTCCCATAGTTTAAAGACTTCACTCCTACGTGTGAAAAGTTTTGTGTGTGGGGCGGCACGGTGGCGTAGTGGTTAGCACGTCCGCCTCACAGCAAGAAGGTCCTGGGTTCGATTCCCAGCTTGGGTGTTTCTGTGTGGAGTTTGCATG
>JAQMYF010000023.1:20787909-20799177 GCA_030014195.1 Neosilurus mollespiculum | reverse complement strand
GAGATGGGCGCCAGCCTCCCCGCGACCCTAATTAGGAATAAGCGGTTCAGAAGATGAATGAATGAATGAATGAAGTTTTGTGTGTGTGTGTGTGTGTTGGCACTGCAATGATTTGGCGAGCTGTTCAGGGTGTATGCCTTCGCCCAGTGTCGGCTGAGATAGACATAAGCCTCCCCACGACTCTAATAGGATTAAGCGGTTCGGCAAAAGAGTGAGTATCTACGTGAACATTTCCAAAATAATGAAATAAAACAATAAACAATGCATTGTGTATTGTTATAAATTTCTACTTCTTGACTGATCCTTAGTTTGACTTTTTGTCAAGTCAAAGCCCTCAGATAGCATAAGGCAATCAGCTAACCTTAACAGACTTCCTGTGATGTAAAACTATGATACAAGCTACTTAGAAATTCACAATTTAAATCTATTAGAAAATAATCCACTCTTTCCACTGCCGTCCCACTGATCATAAAGGTGTGAAAGCTCCTTTCCTGCTTCATGCTGAAGTTCACTATCAGCTTCTTTGTCTTGCTGACATTTAGAAGGAGATTGCTGGTTTCTGGCACCATTCAATCTTCTCCAGGTAAACCGGCGTTCACAAAGGAAGTGATGCTGGCGATTTGAACGACACTGTAATCGCTTCATGACGCAATGTGGCTAGATCTGGTTGCCTAGGTAACCCTTTCGCATGTTTCCCGCTACCACTTGTGACCCAATTGTGGCAAATTGAGCCGGAAGTCGCATTTTCTTGTTCCGAACTATGGCGGAAAAACGGATTGAGTGGAAATTTAATGAATGGAAAAACTCATTTTTTGCCAAATCGAGTTTTCATCAGTTTATGAAAATGTAACATCTCAGCTGTTCAGAAGTGTAGACCAAAATTCAAATTATAAATTCCCTTAAATGAGTCTTAAACGCAACTATAATGCTTGATTGAGGTAAAACAAAAGCCGGAAAAGTGTACATTCGCTGATTTTTACATTTTAAAGTTTAACTTAAACTTTAAAATTTTCCTTGCATTTCACACAAAAATCCGGTGGAGCCTCCCACTTATTCTACACCCCTCATGTCTCTTCACAGTGCCAGACTAAAGTCAAGCTCAACAGGGTCTTCTTTCCCCGCTGATTCTGCCAAGCCCGAACCCTTGGCTGTGGTTTCGTTAGATAGAAGGTAGGGACAGTGGGAATCTCGTTCATCCATTCACGCATGTCACTGATTAGATGACGAGGCATTTGGCCACCTTGCTTAATTAAAATTCTACTTTTCTAAATTAAATTTCTCGGTTCGCAGGTTCCAGACACGATCATGTTTAGAGTCCGGTTGCTTGACTTCTAGGTGGGCTCGAGATTCATGTTATATCTGACCTGAAAACTTAAAATTTTTCTATGTTAATGTCAACTCAAAATTCATCTTCATCAACATGTGACTCTTTTTGCCAAAACGGGTCACAAATGTTTCTGAGTGAAACCATGCAGGAAGTGTAGATCTGCTAGCTCACAAAAAATAGCTTATATTAGCATTAGCATATATTTTCAAATATAATATAATATATCAAATATAGAACAGCGACTCTTGTGCATGCTGAGCCAGGAAGAGTTAAACATGTATAAATTTATACTTACAGGAAATACCAAATGTTTCGGAAACGTGAACCCAAGACTCAGAAAAGGCAGACCAAAAAAGGCAGACCACTCTATTTTTGTCTAATTTAATAAAATCAATTTTGGATTCCAGGTCAAACCTAGTTATTCTAAACCAGGGTATTCTGAGTTAATGTAAGTTAAGGAATTGAGAGGCTAATTTGAAAAAAAAAAAAAATGTAACATTCATTGGAAAAAAATTATGAGGGGTTTGATTGTGTTTCACCGCATAACCAGACAACTCCAAAAAATATATTTATTTTTCAAAACAGACTCCATAACATGAAGTTATATAACTTCAAAATTGCACTGAAATGTCAAGTATTCTGCTTTGTGAACATATTAGTAACAAATTAGTGAGTATTGTTTCCTCTAGAAGAGCCATGGAAGTATCCAACAATAATTGACTTGGTTGTCATACAGAATGGAATCTGGCAAGAGCAACACAACATCTCATGTGTCATCGCTTCCTTCCCCTTCGTCTCACAAAAGCAGCGCTTGAACAAAAATTACTGAAATATCTCGCGCATATGTCATAAATAATGAACATCTGAACCTATTTTCAGCTTAAATAAAGTTTCCTGCTGATGCAAACTACCAGAGTTATGAACTTGTTTTTTTTTTTTTTTTAAATCATAAACTAACACACAATAATACAGTGAGTCATGTGTTCATGACTCTGCTGAATCTCATGCATCTTCTTCACAGTGAGATCTGCTGGTAGATATTATCACATTCGGGCACCTGATTGGTTGGCATGGAGCTGTTGCTAGTTGCAGTAAAATGGGAGCGGCAGCTGTCAATTTTTGAAATAAAACCTTTACTTTCGATGTGATTATTGTTTTGAGCTGTCGGCCTTTATGACAAAACGAATGTGCAACATCGATATACGGCGCTGCAACCTGTCTGCTAGTAGGAATGGTTCTATTTTTGTCTGAATGGTGCTTGTCGGCTTTTGGGCTTGAACTCTAGTTGTATAGTACACGGCAGTAATGAGCTGCTCTTCAATGCTGATGTAGGTGGAATCATTAAACTCGTGTTCATTGTTTTCCTATGGAAAATGTTTTGGGAACTCTGGGGCCATCCGTCAATCAAGGGTATCTTTAAGCTCTGATTGGTTATCGTTCGAATTGTGCACTGTGAAAGTTCAGCGCAGTTGAGCTCCATGACCACCTACTTTGCATTTTTTTGCACTTTGCTTTGAGAAAATTTCTCCTCTCATCAATCATTCCACTGACTTCACGCCCCTTTAAGAGATCAGCCTCACCTCAGCAGGTTCATCAGTGAACTTGAGACGCACCTGAAAGAGACACAGTACTAGGGGTTCCAGTGAGAGAGTATGGGACATTTGCCCACATTCACGTATTGTTCAATATTCAAGGTGGAAGTCAATTATGCTATAAACAGTGCGGCACGGTGGTGCAGTGGTTAGCACATCCGCCTCACAGCAAGAAGTGTCCTGGGTTCAATTCCCGGGCTCGGGTGTTTCTGTGTGGAATTTGCATGATCTCCCTGTGCTTGCATGGGTTTCCTCTGGGTACTCCGGTTTCCTCCCACAGTCCAAAAACATGCACAGGAGGCTGATGGGCTGTTCCAAATTGCCCATAGGTGTGAGTGTGAGTGTGAATTGTTGTGTGTGTGTGTGTTAGCCCTGTAATGGCCTGGTGAACTGTTTGGGGTGTACCATGCATTCACCCAGAGTAAGCTGAGATGGGCTCCAGCCTAATTAGAATTATGAACAGTAGGCCCACATTTTTAAACAAGACCTACAAACCAGTTGCCGAGTCACTTTATCCTAGGGTCACAGGGAGTCTGGAGCCTATTTCAGCTGACTCTGGGCGAAAGCAGGGTACACCCTGAACAGCTCGCCAGTCCATTGCAGGGCCAACACACACAAACATTCACACTCACACCTTGAAACAGCCAATTAGCCTACTGTGCATGTGTTTGTACTGTGTGAGGAAATCGGAATTCCTGGAGGAAACCCACATAAGCACGGGGAGAACATGCAAACTCCACACAGAAACACCCTCACCAATCCCAGGATTCAAACCCAGGACCTTCTTGCTGTGAGGCGGACGTGCCAAACACCACACCACAGTGCCGCTCGCACTGCAAACATCCCATTTCTTATTCGCAGCTACTGAAACTTTAAAAAAGGCAATTATAATTAGGACAATTATAATTAGGAAACAGCAGTTTGAAATTGACACCCCTGCTGTCATCTTTTAAGACATTGAGAGATTTAATAAATCATTTGATCTGGTGGTGTTTTTATCTTTCTACAGTAAATTTAATTGTACAGATATCTTGACATGTGCAGTAGATTTAATCTAGTAGTTTTTCTTCTTCTTCTTTTTTTTTGTGGATGCACTTATGTTCGGTTTAATTGGCTTCATTCCACTAATCACTGTGTACTGGGACATCATGCTCTCACAGATGGTGTCATAAAAGAGAATGGAATTAATTTCATTCATCTTTATAACCACATCTGTGAAAATCTTTATTGCCTCATTGCTTGATCATTTTAGGATTTTCAGACAGAAGTTATAAAATGAAAATCTGTGGGTACTCTCTTTCTCATGCAGAGAGGTTGGGCTTGAACTATGGTGGCCTACCAATCCATCCATCCATCCATCCATCCATCCATCCATCCATTCATTCCCCCAACCATCTAACCATGCGTCCATTATCTATACCGCTTATCCTTCAGGGTCACGGGGGAAGCTGGAGCCAATCCCAGCTGCCTTTAGGTGAGAAGCGGTGTACACCATGAACAGGTCGCCAGTCTGGCACAGCTAACACAGACCCGAACAGACATGTTTGCCTGTATGGGCAGTTTAGTTGACTTAATGTGCATGTCTTTGGACTGTGGGAGGAAACTGAAGTACCCAGAGGAAACCCACGCAGACAGGGAAAGAACAAGGAAACTTCACACAGAAAGATCCTTTCTGGCCATGAGCAGACTCGATCCCAGAACCCACCTCTTTTTTATGTTTGGTATTCAAAAGGATGAATTACTCCATAAACTGATGATGACAGCTTAGACTTACTTATGCAATGCAATGTGCTGATTAACGTTACGTGACCCTGTTGCACAAATAAAGAATGTCTTGCTTGTTTATCAGTTCCACCTCCATGTAGGAGACCTCAGTGTTTTAAAGGCAGCTTTTTGAGGAGAATGTTTTGTGTGTGTGTGTGTGTGTGTGTGTGTGTGCTTGCTGCTATGCCACCATATGGAACATATTAATTATTTCAGAGTTGACTACCTTTACTTTTAACCTTGCTGTCACTACGACGCGTTCATTCTTTTGACTGACTTCCGATCTGTAACTGCTCAAACTGTGTGTTTATCACTTCTACACGGATCAGAATTTTAGCCACATCTCACTCACTCATTTGCTAGGACTCAACCCTAGGACTAGGGTTGCGAAGACGCTGTGCCTATCTCAGCCGACGCTGGGCAAAGACAGGGTACACCCTGAACAGCTCACACAACCATTCACACTCACACCTAGGAGCAATTTGGAACAGCCAAGTAACCTAATTGGGGGCAGCCATGGCCTAAAGGTTAGAGAAGCGGGTCTGGGACCGAAAGGTCACTGGTTCGATTTCAGAACCAGCAGGAAAATATGGGTGGCGGAGGGGGGGAGTAAGTTGCACCTTCCCTTCCTCCACCTTCATGGCTGAAGTGCACTTGAGCAACATAATTTATAATATATATATATATATATTATGTGCATGTCTTTGGACTGTGGGAAGAAACCAGAGTACCCAGGGGAAACCCACACAAACACAGGGAGAACATGCAAACTCCACACACAGACGCCCGAGCCGAGGAATTGAACCCAGGACCTTCTTGCTGTGAAGCAGATGTGCTAATCAGTACACCACCATGCCACCTTAGCCACATTTCACAATCTTTATATAAAGAACAGCAAACAGTACATTTTTTCTTCCACTTTTTATTTTTTAATTTTTTAGCAATAATATGACACTGGGTTTGTGCACCTAGTCTGGTCATTTGTTTTATCAGCCTCTGACAAGAGCGATCATTCTCCAATAACACACAGCCAGTCCTGCCTTATTACTCGCTCAATTATGCATCGCTTCCTTTATAGAGCTGATACTTAACACTTCTACGGCTTCTCTCTCTGCCGAGACCACTGTCCATTACCTAATACATGAATATTTTTATTTGGTTATTACATATCAATGTAAACTGCCTGATTATCATTTAAATGTTTGTATCGACCAGATTCTTGCTTTACTGATCATTTGTCTAGTGAGGAGTCATCCTCCATACATCCAGGAAAATAAGATATTCATTTAGCTGTAATTGGGATTTAAGTGCAAGGATACAAGTCATTGTTACTCCAAGTGTTGAACATATGTCCACGTGCAAACAGTTTTCTTCTTCTGGCTTATTGCCAAAATTACAGAGCAGGAGGCCCATGGTGAACATCCATCTGGGCCAGCATCTTTTATTTAGGAGAGTCAAATAGACTCCGCAGCCATCTTGTGGCATGAAGACAAAAGGGCCACTTGTGTTTAATCATGTGTAGCAGTTTGGGATCATTTCTGTAGGTAATACAGACAATGGGAGTGCCCTGTTTCTGTCTTTACTTGTCAACAGGGTGGGGAGGAGGGTTGAGTCTTATGGATTCATCTTTTTTATTAAAAAAATTAAAAAAAACAAAAACAAAAACTGCAGAAACAATCCAAAGGACAAAATCAAACTTTTTGACTGGGAAATACATTAAATTGTGTCTTAAAAGATATTTATTAATCCACATTTATGCCTATAGACTTGTGGAAGTAGACCTGAAGTCTTCCCGCTATGAGGCTTGTTTTCTGTACAGTGAGCACTGAGGTGAATGCAAATGCAATCTAGATTATTCTATCCACACACACACAGTCGATGGAAATCGCCTCCTGTGTAGTCGTTGTTGTTTTTTGCCGTGAATAAAAGGACTAAGTCTAGTTTCGTTGTATGAGATGAGCGCTTCACACCCTGCACACTGTCATAATTTCATCTCCCGTGCATGAAACCTGAAGCCTTTAATAAAACACATTGTCTTTCTCATTTCCATGGACTGTCACCTGTATGTAAATGATACACACTCTCACACACTCATCCTTACTAAACATTAATGAGACACCAGACAGTGTGTCGTTAGCACGTTATTATCATCCCCACACTGACATTTCCTTCTGAAGCCTCTGCACCAAAAAACAAACACCTCTCTCTCTCTCTCTCTCTCTCTCTCTCTCTCCGAAAACTTCTCTTGTATGCTACCCCCCCTCCCCCCCTCCCCCCAATGACTTTGCAGCAGCAAGCGGAGCCGAAACCTGTAATGGTTGCCATGGAAACAGTCCGGTCAGCCAACAGCATGTCTCTATCTGGCATGCACGGTGTACATGCAGAGTGCGCTTGCTTCCCTTGGCTTCAAAACAACAAGCAGCCCACCATACGAATCCATGAATCCGATTTCAGACATCTTCAAACGTACAACAGCTCGACGCTGCTTTATCAGTTTTATCACAAATAGATAGATAGAATAGATGTGGTGTTTTTAGATGATCAGGTTTTCATCTCCCATGACATGGGGGATGTGGAGGATTTAGACCTCGGACAGTTCTGGAGAAACTTCTCCTCCATATATAATGCTAATGTTTTATCCATGCAAAGAAATCCAGAAGGTACAGAACTGTATCTTTTAGTGTTTTTTTTTGTTTTGGCAGTAGTTTCCTGATTCCCTGGTGTTGGCTTCAATGGAACATCTTTCCTACCCTTGATGGTGAACCTTTGTGCACCTTACCTGTTCAAGTAAATATTTTAATAGGTGAGAGCCTTTTAAAAGGAATGCAGCTGGATCTTAATTATTGTTTGTACTCCAGAAAACAAACATGGATCTTTACGGTATTTAAAATTCCAACAACGGAATGGAATCCTCAAAACTTTCCCCCGTACTGTTTGGGAAAGCACCGAAATAGGTTCCTCTTCTGGCCCATTACCCCGTTTTCCCCAGCAACCATTTCTCTGTGAAGTGACTCACTCTTTTTGTGGTAGAATGGGGCACTCCCATTCATCCTCGAGAGGGAGGCCCCATGCACCACGCCAAAAGGCATGCAGCGAAATGCAAATCGCCCGATTCGCAATATTTGCATGTCTCCAACACAGTGCGTTTTTCTGTGTGCCACGGCGGGGTGGGGTGGGGTGGGGTGACTTCCCCGGAGCATTACGTAAGGGCTTCTGATGAGAGTTAAATGCTCTTTGCCTTTCCATCTTCATATCTCACTAATCCCTAATTGTGACTAGTCAAGAAGCACTCCTGATGCCAGAGTGTCCCCTTACTGACCTTTTTTGCTCAACCTCTCCTTTTTTAAATTACTATTCATCATTTGTAGCATGTGAGGCGTCTTTAGCAGTCATTCACACACCACTTTCTGTTCATCCTTTTTCAGAACGCCAGTCAAAAAAAATGAATAAAAGAATGGGATAAGAGCTTAGCTGAGAATTTTTTGTGCGGCATGTTCAAAACATGATAGAGATCTTGAATCCACAGCAACGCGGTGCTCACATCACAGACAAGAGAAAACAGGCAGTGCCTGGTGAGAGGACACACTAGGCGTGATCGGTTCCTGCTTTTCCTACAGTGTAGCTTTCCACAGTGCTGAGCGCAAGGTGCATCTGTTGCCATGGCAGCCTATCCAGTCCATGTGCTTTGAATGAGTGTGAAGCCCAGACTGGTAAAGGAGTGGCAGAAGCCTGAGAAGCTCCGTGCCATCATCCTCTTTCCTACAGATCTCTTGCAAATTATATTTTATTTCCTGCTAATTTCTCTCTCTCTCTCTCTCCTGCAATCTCAAGACAACCAGCTTTAAAATGCTTCAGTCTGACAAAGGCACTTCCCACAACATGAATCATTCAACACGTGCAGTGGCTACGGAAATGTCACGTCCCCTGGATTTACACTTACACACACATACAAACACACACACAGATATACCCAAGCCAAACACAGCATTAGGATGACCGAGAGACAGAAACATTTGTGACAGAAACAGTTTTTTTTTTCATTCCATTCCTCAAAATCTTTAATATTACAGATATTCCCGTAGAAACTTTTTTTTTCCTGTGAAATCAACACAACATTAGCCGTTATATAAGATTCTTTTGAGGTCGTCAGGTTCGTCATGCATGATTAAAGTACATCACTAGTATGAAAAAGCCCTGTAAACATGAACACCGAATATTAATAAAACTGTGCGTGTGACGAGAGCACAGAAATACATATTTCTGTCATGATTATTTGGCACACCTACGGTAAATATGTAGTACAATAATAATCATAATGCGACAGTAAGGTTTCTGTTCTTTTTTTTTTCTTTTTTCCTTTTTTTTTTTTTTTTTTTTTTTACTCGATATACCTGATCTAACCCTTGTCAGCTTAGAAACATCAAATGCATGAAATAGCAAGAAAGGAGGTTGGGTTTGGGGTGGGAGAAGAGGGGGGGCGATTTTAGGGGTAGACCATGGTAATCCTTTAGTCAAGCTACATCCAAAACAAAACAAAAATAAAATAAAACCTGAAAGGAAAATCACTATTTTCCTGTCATTCTCTATAAAATTTGCTCAGACCTCCAACACTGCAAAAAAAAAAAAAAAGGTATCCAAAGATTTAATAAATAGCCTTTTATCTTAAATACATTGTGAATTTCCTTTTGAAATTCACCGTGGAAGAGAAGTTGACATTGCTATTTTACCATTAACATCATCAGCCAGCGACTCAGCTAAGCCTTGGACTACAGCTTGGGGAAGAAGATACTGGTTCGATGTTATTGGTACAATTCGCTCAGTCACTCTAATTGCTTCATTAGATCCCGGTAGGACGGGCCGGCCTCGGTTAACAAGGCGATGCCCCCCTCATTGCACATAGCTCGGACGAAGTTTGGAAAACACAGTATTCCCATCCCATTCCCGGGCCCCATTCGTCCAGATTCCCACGCAAGCCCGCCGCACTGTCCATCAGCCATCCCTGTTCGATGGAAAAAAGGGGTGTTTCGGAGAGCAAGAGAGTGTGACGTGCTTGGTTGCCGGATGGGAGAGGGGTGCTTCTTTACAATGTCTTTGGGTACACACATCAAAGGTCAAGTGTCTTTGGAATCCGCTCACGCAGACGAGGACGACTTGTCCGCTGTCTTCTCCAGCGCCTCGGCATCGCCGTCTTCCTCGACTGTTCAAAGGCAAAGAGGAGAAGAGTTGACATGGGGGGTTTGGATCCACTACTTGCTTATAATAAATGTGTTATACTGGGCTGGTCATTTGCTTTAACACACACACATGCATTTGGATGGATTATTATTATTATTATTGTTGTTGTTGCTGTTATTACTGTTATTGGACAAATATAGACTGTTTTAAAGGTGGTATAATGATTTCTGATGTCTGAGTGAGGTCGAGACAGTGTGATAATATCTGTCCTGTCAGGAATTCAGGCAGAATGCAAACACTGGATGCACTGGAACAAATGGCGCATGAAGAATTGCGCACCAAACGCATGACGCTCAAACACAGCGCGTGAACATCAACCTGAAAATATCATAATCCACCCTTTCCAAAAAAACAAACAAAAAAAAAAAACGTGGCGCGCGCTCACACACAGATACATACACACACACACACACACACACACACACACACACATATATATATATATATATATATATATATATACACACACACACACACACACAAATCCCTGTTACCTCGTTTGCTTCTCCCAATCTGGCCAAGCTTGGGTGGTCGCTTGTTCTGGTTCCCACTGAAGAAGTTGTTGGTGTCCTGCAGGCGACAGGTGAACGAGAGGTGGTCCTCGTCGTCGCCGTCGTTCCCGTAATGAGCCATTTTCTCGTCGCTGTATGGCAGCACCTCCGACATGCTGAAAGCACGAAGCCAGGCGCGCAAACCGCAGCTGCCGTTCCCGTCGAACCCTCCCTCCGCTCGTTCTCTCCGCGCGCGAGGACAAAAACCACGCACACGCACACGCGCAATCAGTCACTCCGCGCGCGCGAGCACGCAGACGCACAAATACACACGCGCGCACGCGACGACGAGCCTTTTCCGGGCGACTGTTCAGCCCTTTAGCGCGCGCGCTCTTCTCCTTCTCACCTCTCTCACTCGCTTTCTCTCTCCCTCCCTCGCCTCGCGCGCCGTGGACGCCCCCGGACGTGGGGCAAAAAAAAAAAAAAGACCAGATATTGCTCCCTCCTGGTTTTTTGTTTTTTTTTGGGGGTTTTGTTTGTTCCCCCCCCCCAACAAACAAGGCGGCTTGGATTCTTCCGCTTTTCTGGAGGGTTTTTGGTTCTTTTTCTGAACCCTGTTAATAGCGCGAGCGTCCGTGTCGGTGGACGTGCGTGCGTGCGTGCGTGTCGAGGCGCGCGACAGAACAAGAAAGAAAGAAACACACCTGAGAATTCAACATGCAAATGGACGAGCGATGCAAAACAAAAGCCCGACGCACGCGCGCGCGCGTGTGTGTGTGGAGATATATATATATATATATATATATATAGAGAGAGAGAGAGAGAGAGAGAGAGAGAGAGAGAGAGAGAGAGAGAGAGA
>JAQMYF010000023.1:20761643-20774143 GCA_030014195.1 Neosilurus mollespiculum | reverse complement strand
CGTTTTTGAATGTCAAGGTAAAATTTGAAGGTCAAAGCAAGGTCACAAAATTTGGAGATGGATCATTTATAACTTCGAAGCGAGTAGCTGATAGGTATGCCATTACTATGGAACACTAATAGGAACCCATATATGGAGTTCCAACTGAGATAATAAATTTTGACCTTGAGTGACCTTGAGTGACCCAGATATCTTATAAATCCTTCCAGCAAGAGAGAATTATTTATTTATTTGTTTGTTTGTTTGTTTGTTTGTTTATTTATTTATTTTCGATAATTTGGGCCTATTTGTAACACTAACCAAGGTGTGTGGTGGAAGTATCTTACAGTCTATGACTGTCTCTCTGGTTATCTATTTATCTAGCTAAATAATCAATGGAGCTTTCATATGATGGGAACCCAGTAAACGTCATGTCATGTGGTTCACAGGGAGGCTGAAGCCCATCCCAGCCAACTTTGGGTAAGGGCAGGGTTACACCCTGAACAGCTTGCCAGTCAACGCACGAGCCAACACACGAATAACCATTCGCACTCATACCGAGGGGCAATATGGAAAAGCCAATTAGCCTAACGTGCATGTCTTCAGACTGTCGGAGGAAACAGGAATTCTCAGATGAATCCAACGCAAACACTGGGAGAACATGCAAACACAGCATAGAAATGCCCTTGCCGAGCCCGGGACTTGAACCCAACACTCTCTTGCTGTGAGGTGGACGTGCTAACCACTACGAAACTGTGTTGCCAACCAACAGCAATATATGATCACCTATACTCCACCTCATCTATATGGATATGTTACACACAGTAGCTTGAGCCTGCACTAGCCTCTTTGTGTTGGCTTGACTGCTGAATTTCAGCTCCAGGGTTTTAACTTGGTTTGGAAAGACATCCTGTCCGGGTGTGGCTATCAGCCCCAGGGAGACAGCAGAACAATACCATATAATGTGCACTCACTAGGTAGCACTGCTTAAAGAGGTCAGGAGAGAAGAAATAAACACGGAAATACGGGCACAGACAGATTACATGATGATAACATAGTGGAAAAGGATGATCTCGGCAACAAAATCTAGGTGTATTGTCTGACTGGTGATTGTGGATTAGTTAACAAGGAACTGGTTAAATTAATGTGGACTGGTACATCAAAAATCTTATAGGACACAATGGTTGGATCAGCACTGCTATACTGCAGATTCTTTCTTAGTTTATAAGTAAAATATATCAGGCTACTGACATGGAAATCATATTTTTGAAAAAAATATTACAGGCCAGAGTAGCGTATATAGTTCATTTAGCTGAATCCATTGTTATCCTGTCAAGCCGCAGACAAACTGGAGAGACTCAGCAGTTATTGAAAATAGCATTTCACCAAAACTATTGAGGTCTGTTCTACTGGCCTAAAGCTTTCCCTAAAGTTGTCTAGGTCTGAGTTGAGAAAACAATACCCATGACAAGAAATCATACCTAAGGGAGGGATGAGGTTACAGTATAAAAACAAACTGAAGGTTCTCAGTGTCACCAGTGCTGAAGGACCTGCTATTTGTAACCAGTAGTGCATTTGCCAGAGAGAAAGTGAGTACTGTTACGGATGAAATAATGGCCATTTTATAAAAATTACAAGGTACAAATAGAATGTTAGACTGTTTAATCAATAAGACAAATTTTATTATTTATTTTTTTTTGTAGCTGATTTTTCACCCCTACTTTTGTGTCTGTGTTTTTTAAGTATGAAGAACTGTGTCGAATATTCAGTGCTTTTCATCATTTCCATCATTCAAGGTAAAGTTTACTTTGCTTGTAATTTACATTACTGGTCATAAGTTTTAGTACACCCTCACCCAAATTTTTCAATTTGATTCAAATGTAAGAATTTCAAGTCAAGTGAATGGGCATGTCAGAAATACCTGGTCCCAGCACAGTCTCCAGTCTTAAACCCCATCGAGCTGGTCTGGCATGAAGCGGACAGAAGGGTGAAGGAAAAGCAAACGACAAGTGCAACACATTTGCACTAGGAAGTTCTGTTATAGTTTTGGGAAGAATGTATAGAACATTATTTGAGTTCCATGGTTGAAAAGAACTCCATGAGTGTGTTCAGCAGTAATATCCGCAAAGGATGCCTGCTATGATGAGTCAAAAAAATGACACTGAATTGTACTAAACAACCTTCAGCTGTTTTTTTTTTTGTGTGTGTGTTTAATTTCAGTATTCACAGAGACACTAACGTGTGCAAATTCCAGTAAAAACTGAAAGAAAAAAAACATGGTAGTGTTTTAAAACTTAAAAATAGGCCGGCACAGAGGTATAGCGGTTAGCACGTTTACCTCATAGCAAGAAGGCCTGGATTTGATTCCCGCGCTTGAGCATTTCTGTGTGGACTTTGCATGTTCTCCCGTTCTTGCGTGGGTTTCCTCCGTGTACTCCGGTTTACTCCCCCACAGTCCAAAAACATGCATAGTAGGCTAATGGCTGGTCAAAATCACCCCTAGGTGTGAGTGTGAATTGTTGTGTGTATGTTGGCCCTGCGATGGCCTGGCGAGCTGTCCAGGGTGTATCCCCGCCCTCGTCCAGGCATCGGCTGAGATGGGCTGAGATGGGCGCCAGCCTCCCCATGACCCTAATTAGGAGTTAAGCGGCTTAAAAAATTAATGAATGAATACAAGTCAAACATATATAATAAAGTATTCAAGTTTAATACTTACACTATTATTATTAATAATAATAACAGGTATAATATAAACATTAATAATATTTACAGGTATTTTTATTCGGCAAAATCAAACTTTACGAACTTTAATGGTACAAGATGGCGGCATGGTGGGGCAGGGAAAAAGGTTCATCTCTAAGCTTATGATACTGACTGTATGACATTTCAAGGTCCTCAAGGGTTTTCTCCAAGTCCTCCAGGTTCTCTCACTTTCCAAGAGATGCCAATAGATTAGTTAATTCGCTTCACATCTAAGGAAATTTTGCGTACTTGCAATTATGACTAATTGTATGAACCAAGAGGAAACACATGCAAACAGTTACCTAAGCTCAGGATTGAACCCAGGTCCCTGCAGAGGCAAGGCATCAATGTTACCTGTTGCATCAATGCATTCTTGGGTCTGGGCTGTACATCGAGCCTGGTAAATATAATACAAGTAAGTGAAAAATACAAGAAAATGCAAAATATAATGCTTTTTGGGAGGTTAGGTGCGAATAAAGAATGGTGCATAGTAGGACATCGGAACCAGAGGCTAATGGAAAAGCAGCACTGCAGGTGGATTTGGCTACAATAAATTGCCTCTTGGTGTAAAGGGGTGTGTGCATGTGCTTGTACATGGTGCCCTATGATGGACATCCCACGTGAAGTGTTCACTTATGCCCACTGTTCCTGGGGTCTGCCTAGACTCTAATCATGATTAAGTCAGTAATGAAGATGAATGAATGAATCCACCTACTGGCACGTTAATGAATAATGAAACATTAACCAAGAGAAATTCCAAGTACTAGAGTTCCTTCTATTGACAGTTTCCCAACAGCAAAGGATCATTGGAGGCCAAGAAGTTGACCCCTACTCCATAAAATACCAGGCATCATTACAGTACAACAGTAATCATTACTGTGGAGGAACTCTTATTCATCCACAGTGGGTGATATCTGCTGCACACTGCTGGAAACCGTGAGTACTGCAGCCATAGCAAATCGGCTTTACGTAATACTGCTGACTGCACTCTTAATGATACTTTTTATTGCTTGAATCTGAGAATTAAGCCAAACTGGAAAGAATCCAAATGAAACAGCTTAGCAGCATCTGTGCTTCGACTCAGACGACTAACAAAGAACATCTCTGATCTGCAGAAACTATTTGATCACAGTAGTGCTGAGCGAGCATGATCTTTTCAAGAAAGAGGGAGTGGAGCAAGTGTTTAGTGTTTCCAAAACCCTGGTCCACTACTTGTATAACTACAGGACTTTTGATAACGACATCATGCTCCTGAAGGTAAGTGAAACCAAACATCATTTGGTGGCCCCGACTTTGGACCAAATCAACTCAGGTTCTTCACTGATTTAAAACACTCTACCGAACATTTACATTATACTCTTCTTGGATTTTACTGGAACCTGATTGGATGTAGAACTCTGTAGGTGTTGTAGAGGTTTTCTCCTAGAGGAATGAGCCAAAGAAATCATGTGAAGGGTTGGAGGGTTTAGTTTAAAGGTAGAGTGTGTAAGATTTGGCGGTATCTAGCAGCATCTAGTGGTGAGTTTCCAGAATGCAACCAACTGTAATTTCAGTCCCACAGTCCCACCCCCGACCACTTTAAAGCCTAGTGTGGAAACACTGCGATGCAGGATGAAGGCCTCCATGAGAGAGGACGCCCTCCCCAGTTGGATATAAACAGCTTTATTCTAAGGTTACAAAAAACTCAATGACTTTTACAGATTATTATAAATTAATAAAAACGTATTTTTTGATGAAATTTAAAATGTTACACACTGTACCTTTGCAGTGATAGGGCAGCGGGTAGGACTCTGGATTACTGATCGGAAGGTTGGGGTTCAAGCCCCAGTCCCACCACAGTCTGCCACTGTTGGCCCCTGAGCAAGGCCCTAGACCCTCATCTGCTCAGTTGTATAAATGAGACAAAATGTAAGTCGCTCGGGATAAGAGCGTCTGCCAAATGTCATAAATGTAAATGTTAAAGTGTACCTTCATTACCTCTAATGTGAAGATTTATGTGGAATTCTACTGCAGTGGGTATAGAGTGTATGGGGTTTAATGAGCATAAATATTAAAGGGTGATTGTTTCTTGAAGGACAAATATAATTTAACATTATTCATAATTCATTATATAAATAATAAATCTGTTAGGAATTTTCTCATAATTATGGTAATAAACTAAGAATTTTGTACCCTATTATTTGTACGGTACACTCAATCCAGGCATTCAAATGGACAGGTTCTCACAATATAAAGTATTTAAGCTCATATTTGACTCTTTATTTTTATTTTTGCACTATTTACACCTTTGCATTACTGGACTAAATGCTGAGTAACTGATCCAAGTGTCTTGAGAGCTGCAGCAAAAAAAAAATTGCATAAGACAATTTGGGCAGAGCTTGTATTTTGCGACAGGGCAAGCCTTTCTGAAGGGTCCAACTGAACCAGTATGGCAGTTTGAGGATGAATTTTCGCTTACAGCTTTCCATTTGTAGGGATAGAATCATTGCTTGTTCAGCTATGACAACCCTTTCAAACTGTCCCAATGATGCAAAACTCCTCATAGTGATGGGTCCAGGCAGTGCTTTGGTTGAGGAAGCTTACTGTCACTGTGTACAGTAAAAGTGATGGTAACTTGTAAAGACATGTTAATACCAGTTATTATCATCCACCCACCCATTATCTATACGCTTAACCATCAGGATCACAGGGAAGGTGGAGCAAATTGGCACCAAAAGTTGGGGGTACACCCTGAACAGGTCACCAGTCTAACACAGGTCTAACACATAGACAATCAACCATTAACACTCACATTCACACCTTTGGACAATTTATAGTAGCCAGTCGAATGTGCATGTTTTATTGGAGTGTTGGAAGAAACCCGAGTACCCCGAGGAACACCATGCAAGCACTGGGGGCATTCTGTATAAACTATGCTAAATTGCCCCAAGGTGTAATGAGGTGTGTGAATGTATAGTATGTGTAAACACTGAACTGGTGTCCCATCAAGGGTGTATTCCTATTTTGAGTCCACTGTTCCTGTGTATTTCAGCTTGAACAACCAGCTGAACTGAATGCTAATGTACAGCCGGTTCAGATGCCAAGCGTAGACAGGCCACCACTCTATGGGGGCATGATGTGTACAGTGAGCGGCTGGGGGGTCACCCATGTCTACAGTTATCAACTGTCTTCTGTGCTTCGTGCTGTGGATGTACAGATCATCCCCAACTGCCAGGACTACTATTACCTCAGAATAACCCAAAACATGGTGTGTGCCGGTTTTCCACTGGGAGGAAAAGACTCGTGCCAGGTGAGACAGGATTGGAAACTTAATACAGATGTTAAGTGTACAAGGTAGGTTCAGTTGTAGTATGTGCATAGTAGTACTGAATGTTGGACAGGGTAAAATGAATCAAAATTGTTGGTTGGGATAAAAGTCTTGTTGCTGGGTAAGTTAAGACTAATCATGTTAGAATAAACTTATAACACATAAACTGTTTTTAAAGTTGATATCGTATGGTATTGGATTGTGGAGGTTTTGACTCCACAATTGACTGAGCCCACATTAATATTTGAATTATTGTTGTGGAAGACATTTTTAAAAATACAAATGACAACGTTGGGGTGGCACAATGGAGCAGTGGTTAGCATGGCTGCCTCCCAGCAAGAAGGTCCTGGGTTCGATTCCCGGACTTGGGGCATTTCTGTGTGGAGTTTGCATGTTCTCCCTGTGCTTGTGTGGGTTTCCTCCCGGTACTCCGGTTTTCTTCCCACATTCCGAAAACATGCACAGTAGACTAATTGGCTGTTCCAAATCACCTCTAGGTGTGAGTGTAATTGTTGGATGCATGTTGCCCTGTGATGGCCTGGTGAGCTGTCCAGGGTGTACCCCGCCCTCTCCCAGAGTCGGCTGAGATGGGCGCCAGTCTCCCGGCGACCCTAATTAGGATTAAGTGGCTTAGAAAATGAATGAATGAATGACCGAAATGACAATGTTAACATTTTATGTGCCTTGACCTTTTGTTATTTTGGGTTATAGCACTTTTTTAATGTTGGATGTATATTTTTATGTTCCTTATGACTAGACGAGTAATCTGGTATACATATTGACACAATTGGGACACCTTTCAAATTTTACCCCTATTTGATCTCTATTGCTCCTCGCCAAAATCTCCAGGATTTTCAAGTGGCAAGTGTAAGTCAAAAATGTACAAAATACTTTCAGACTTTTGTTCTAAGTACTTACAAGTTGATACTACAAGCTGATCCCCTACTAAAATTATAAATGTTGAAAAAACAAAATTGAATAACAGTATTAGATGTGAAGTGAAAACGTGCCCCTGTGCTGGATTCTCTTTCAGAAATGTTTATAATTAAAATGCACACTGCAAAAGTTGTGCACAGTAATAGATTGTTGGAGCGTCTTTAGCACTGATTACAGATTACAGTAATCTCCATGACACTGTTGTTTCTGTTGGCCGGTCGAGGCTCAGCAACATTACATGGCAATAATAGAGGTCATCTGATGAATTGAATGTACAGAATGAGCAGGTTACATTATTTTCTTGGCACCGATATAAATTTGGGGCATGAATAATGAAAGAGTGGTTCAGGGAGCATGAGGAATATGTATGTTCACATATGTATTGGCACCCCAGAGTCCTGATCTTAACCCTGTTGAAAATTTTCGGGATGTGCTGGAGAAGACTTCATGAAGTGGTTCGATTTTCCCTCATCGATTCAAGATGTCAGTGTTTTGATGTTGCTTAAGTTTCTCGAAACAATGCCATGGAGACTATGTGCTATAATAAAAGCTCAAGGCGGTCCAGCAAAATATTAGAGTGCAGGACTTTTTTTTGGTTTGTTTTTTAGGAAGATATAAAGGAATCCTTGTTACACTACATGATGCACTGTAGAATGCAAATTAGACTGTGTTTTCCAAAGACTGTGACACTGGTTTCAGCAATGTTTCCTCATAGCTCCAGGGTCACAGGTTAGATCCGGAGCTCAGGTTAAACGTAATTTTTTGTTTGTATGGGATTTCCAGCATCCACCTCCTGGAAATAGGTTAAATGGGCTGGTTACACAAAATTTCCCCAAGGTTTGAGATTGTATTTTTGTACAGAGTTCCCTGTAGCACTGGGTGTTTTCTCTCCTTAAAGGGACAGTGCCATGGTTATTTAAAGATAATAGCCTAAATAACATCAGTGGGGATTTTAAAGAAGGCATAATCATTTATATAAACGGAAATTGGGTTTATGAAGGATACCAGACATGAATTAGGTTCATACAGCAAGTTTGCTTGGAATTTACAAGGGGATTGAAATCTTTGAAAAGCGTACAGCCCAACAAGATTTCAAAACTTCCATGTTGCAATACTTTTCCATCCGCTATCTGCTCCATGTCAGGTTTTAAACTTTAAACTCCTTTGATTTGCAAGTTGAAGGGCAATTTTAAAAATACAGGTAGTATTTTGGACATTCATTGCATATTTTCAGGAATGTGGGGCAAAAATGGTGACACAGCCCCTTTAAGCACCCTGTTCCTGGAATAGGCACTGGATCCAGGGATAGGATCAGGATAAAATGGTTACTGAAAAGTAACAAGTGTTTGACGGAATCAAAATAACTGCGTCAAATACAAATTCAGAATTTTTTTACCCATGGTATTGGTCACTAGGTAGAAGAGATTCAGAATATCACCACTGGTAATAAAATCCTGCTTCATAGAAGAATGATTTCAGGCTTTGTGCGGCTATGGATACGATAACATTTTATATTTTATTCCTTTCATGGCAGGGTGACTCTGGAGGACCTCTTGTATGTAATGGCAGCTTTGAAGGCATTGTCTCCTGGGGCATTGGTTGTGCCAATCCATATTTCCCCGGTGTCTACACCAGAGTTTATAATTACCTAAGCTGGATTAACTGGGCTATTAAAACCTATGAAGACTAGACTGCTTATGTTCTTTTACAGGATGAAGTGCCATATCAAATGTTCAGTGAATATATGTGTGTGTGTGTGTGTGTGTGTGTACTGCCTGACAGAACATGTCACTTTCTATGGCATTAATGAATAAATTGTGGTTTGAGGTTATAATGAAAATCACACATTATGAAGTAAATTAAGTGACACAAAACGTGAAATGTTCCCAAACTTTTGGTGGGATGTAAATGGTAAAGTTAAATTTTTGGGACAACAAACAAACAAATATTTAATATGTTAGATTTTTCTTTATTATCCCAAGTAGCAAAAGCTATGGTGACATTTCTGAAATGGAGTAAGAGATAATATCATTTTAATTGTAATTTACTATAAATTAAATACAAGGTTGTGAAGCCATTTTTGGTTAGATGTTGACCCAATTCAATAAATGTTTAAAACTTGAAAAAGGGTGTTTCTGTGTGGAGTTCATGTTCTCCCTGTGCTTGCGCTGGTTTTCTCCAGGTACTCCAGTTTCTTCCTATAGTCCAAAGACATGCAAGTTAAGCTGACTGGGAGTTCCAAATTGCCCTTTGGTGTGTGTGTGTGTTGTCCCTGGTATGGTTGGCAAGTTGTTTAGTGTGTACCCCGCCGTCGTGTGAGATAGTCTTCAGCCTCCCTGCGACCCATAAAACAAAGCAGCTCGGCAAATGAATGAATAACTAAAATTTCAAAAGGTATCCACTAGCAGAATACCACTGTTTCAAGATTGCAAAAGACAATAATCACATTTAACGTTTAATAATTACATATTTGGGTGATGGCGGCTCGGTGGGGTAGGGTTATAGTAAGTCTCGTGCTCGAGTGTTTTTGTGTGGAGTTTGAAAGTTCTCCCTGTGTTCGCGTAGGTTTCCTCCAGGTTCACCGGTTTCCTTCCATAGTCCAAAGGCATAAACATTGACCCTAGGTGTGAGTGTGAGTGTGAATGGTTGTGTGTGGTGGCCCTGCGATGGTCTGGCGAGATGTTCAGGGTGTACCCCTCCTTCGCCCAGAGTCGGCTGAGATGGGCTCCATCCTCGACCCTAGCAGAAGTTTCAAGTTTCAGGTGTTATTGTCATATACAGGTAACAATAGAACATCATTACCGGCAATGAAATTCTTGGACTCAGAGCCCCATCAACACTTACTGCACTTAAAGAAACATTTAGATTAAAGTAAACAATAAAAGCTATATAAATAAAAGAAACAAAAATATAAGCTAAAAGAAGTAAATGTTTTTGAACACAGTGAAGATATTTTCACTTGCTAAGATGTCATATACCGCCTTCTTCATATCTCACTTGAGGACTGACAGAGTCAGAATAAAACGTTTTTGGTTAATCTGCTGTTCTCTTGTTCCATACTTCAGTTTTAATGAAAAATGTAAATACCTTAATAAATTTCTTCTTTCAAATATTTTTGCCCTCAGTGCTTTACATAAGTTATGTTGATCTTGATAGTTGGGGGGTTGGGGGTTGTTCAGGAGGAACCACTTCACATCAGAAAGTCAGTTTGTGGTGAACGTCTTGTTTGTGTTGGCTTGTGACCTATCTCATAGATTATAATGTTTGCCAATGAAATGTCATTTTACTATTCAAAATAAAGTCAGTATATGACTGCTGGGATATAAGATGCTCGAATATTTCACTTGAAAATAAAAGGACGAATAAAATATATCTGTTCTTCTTGTGCTGGTATTGTTGCTTTTCTACAGAATTCCAGTGCCGTAAACAGGTATAAGCAGCAATATCATTAAAGAGCAACAACTACATCAACAAAAAAAAACCCAAAAATGATGTCACTTGTTTTCTATTGGATGCACTTGTATAATCCAGTCTGTTTGTGTTTCATTTCACGTTAAACTTTCTATTTCAAAGAGCAAATGGATTTCATCACGACTTCACGCAAACATCACAGTCATCGCTCAGTGACCTTCGACTTTGAGGTGGTTATGTAAGCCATGTGCACATGATGCATAAAACCACTCTGAATAACATGGAGTGGGGGGTGGAGTGAAGGAGGAGAGAAAATCCTAGAACGGGGATTGGCTGTATGTCAACTCAGGGAACGTGTGCGATGAGACATCGCAAAGACATTCAGAGGATGCAAAGAGAAAAAAGAGACACTCAGCGATAGTAAGAGTCACACACACACACAGAAAGTACAGAGCCAAATGGGAGACCTAAAAGGAAGACGTGAGCTGCTACATGGGCTGACAACAGGCTTAAAGATAAACTCCTCGGGGGTAACAGGGCTGATCCGACAGTCTCTGGAGGCTAAGAAATTTGCATACTGTCCCTACAGCAAGTTCAGAGTTGGGGCTGCACTTCTGGCCCATGATGGTAAAGTGTTCACAGGTGAGAGGCTGCAAATCAAACTGATATTATTAAACACCCAAAGAGTTGTGAGAAATGATCACTTTCTTTTAAATTCATATTGATGGAAATTAACATCTACAATTAATAATATTCAAACTAACTACAAATGTAACTACTATCAATCAATCAATCAGTCAATCAATCAATAAATCAATCAATCAAGTCTGTCTATCTATTACCAAGAAAATTACAGAGTAAGATTTTAACAGGGTTTTCCTTTAAAAAAAAATATATATATATATACACACACACACACCATACTGTGCAAAAGTCTAAGGCACCCTATTTTTTTAAGTATAAACTAGGCTATAGATTTTTATTTTATAACTTGTGTATTAGCAAGTAAGTACAAAAAACACTTTAGATTTCCAAACATTAGTTTTCCAGCACAAAATGAAATGTTACATAAAATAACGTTAGTACAGTATGTGAATAAAGAAAGAAGCACATTATGTATAAGAGACGACTTTTCAAACAAAAATAGAATGAAGGCTGCATCGATTTACATGCAAATAAAGAATCAAGTGTGACAGTCAACATTTCCAGGAGAACTGGGGCTGGTTCTGTAAGAGACCCGGTAGATACTGTACACAAAGGAATGGTGTAGAGCAAAGATGCCTTGTATTTACATATAAATACTGACATTAAATTAAAGATCTCTACATAAAGTTTCTATAAAGCACAGTAAACCGTAATAAATGAAACTAATTCAATATTAGGTGTTTTTGTTTAAAAATATAATAGAATCAGGTTGAGTTTGTGCAGTTTTATAAGTACAGGAACTATCTTACAGAACCAGAACCAGTTCTCCTGGAAATGTTGACTCTCACACTTGATTCTTTATTTGCATGTAAACCGCAGCATTCATTATATTTTTATCTGAAAAGTGGTCCCTTATACGTAATATGCTGCTTTCTTTATTGACATACTGACATATACAACATTTCATTTTGTGCTGGAAAACTAATGTTTGGAAATCTAAAGAGTTTTTTGCACTAACTTCCTAATATACAAGTTATAATATTATTTATATACACACATACATACTGAAAAGATTTTTGTAGGCTGCATAGAGTAGGCTCTCATAGCCGTCAGCATGTTTCTGCCCTGCGATGGCCTGGCAAGCTGTCCAGGGTGTACTCTCCCCTAACCCAGAGTTGGCTGAGATGGGCACCCCCTTTCCCGCAACCCTCATTAGGATTAAGCGATTCACAAAATGAATGAATGAATACATTTTTCTGAAAAATTGGTATTTTCAGTGTTTTTGTTTATTAGCCATACTTTTACCTTAATATACTTGTCAGAATGATTTTTTTGGTTCTCACTGCCTACAATTGCATTGTTCCATACATTTTCACCAAAGAATTATAGAGAAGTCATTTTTTACTTCTTTTTATTGGGAGCCTTTTTAGACAAAAGTGGTGGTGTATAATCTTCACTGCACTCTACTGTGTGTGTGTGT
>JAQMYF010000023.1:20682446-20729281 GCA_030014195.1 Neosilurus mollespiculum | reverse complement strand
TATATATAAAACAGGCGGTGTAGCAGGCTCGGCTCAGGTGTTCCTGTTTGGAGTTTGCATTTTCCCCCTGTGCTTGCATGGGGTTTTCTCTGGGTACTCTGGTTTCCTCCCACTGTCCAAAGACATTCACATTAGGCTGATTGACTGTTCCAAATCTCCCCTAGGTGTGTGTGTGTGTGTGGCCTGGTGATGGGTGGGGGACCATTGAACTGTATTATGAACTGGAACGGTGATTGCTCCGTTTGTACGTTATCTGCAAAAGGGACACGGAGCCGCCATATTGGAAACAGGAACATGGTGGTTAAAATGTAAGTGAATGATTAGAGCCCACGGCTATCATACTGAAAAAAAAAGCTGAATCCACGAAAAGGAAAAGAGTGTTACGCCATAAATTGCAATAATTACCAGAATGTAGAATCCAGAAGGATTAAGTGGTTCGGCAAATGAATGAATGAAAGTTTCATGACTGAACAATCAATAAACAATGCTGTTACAACTCGAAAAAGAATTTCATCAGCCTCTCTTTACACACATGCCCTTTGTTGTCAGTTGTTAAAACAGATTGTCATGTTGTTTGTATCAGGTCAGTGTTTATCCCAACATATCAACTGACCTTAATGATCCGGACTAGGAAAAATAACACAGAGAGGAACGGAAGCCAAACGATCACCAGAGTGAGATAATCGATAGGGATTGTGAGACACAGGCGAGCTGAGAACAGAGAGATGCTGTTCAACAGTTAAGAGTTTAACACTAACAGCATGGGTCATTAAAGTGTTACACATACAGCACCATTCATCCAGAAGTATCGGCACATTTTTATAGAAATCAAAAGGCTGGACTTTTGAAGCAAACTGTGCATTAAACTCCAGGTAACATCACTAAAAATAAATAAATAAATAAAACAAACATTAAAATTTCCCTGAAGGAGTCATAAGTTAAGTTAAGTTAAGTCTAAGTGCAAGTCACTAACCAACTATATGATCAGCAGCTGCCACATCCACCAGGACATGAACATTTCCAGGTTGTCTTCTAAAGTGAGGCCTCCTTTCTTCTTTCATGTAATATACAACAGCTGAACAGTAAACATGCAGCAGGCTAGTAGTAATGGTGATGGACCAGCAGAGGAAGACTTGAGATGGACCAGCAGAGGAAGATCACATAGACCAGAAGAGAAAGACCAGCATGGACCAGCAGAGAAAGACCGAGATGGACCAGCAGAGGAAGATAGACATGGACCAGCAGAGGAAGATCAACATGGATCACCAAAGAAAGACCGAGATGGACCAGCAGAGGAAGATAGACATGGACCAGCAGAGGAAGAAAGACATGGACCAGCAGAGGAAGACTGAGATGGACCAGCAGAGGGAGAAGGACGAGTGTCTTATATAATCAGCCCACCAAATCAAGGTGAGTACAATAAAAAAAGTAGCGTGTAGAGTCGGCTGAGGATAAATTGGATAAATAGGATAAATTGGTTCGGCAATTGAATGAATGAAAAACAACAAAGCCTAATCGCTGCTTTTAAATTAATAATACTATGAAAATAAGTCTTTTGTGGCTTAATGCGGCAATGGCCATCTGTTATATAGGAGGGAGGGAGGTAGAGAGAGAGAGAGAGAGAGAGAGAGAGAGAGAGAGAGATTACTGACCTGTATGATGTCCATTTCAAGTTCACTGAGGTTTTTCCTTAGTGTGAACATCTGCATGGACTGTGGCTGCCTTCGTCTGGACGATCACACCTGGCTTCTTGGAAATAACCTTGCCCTGCACTGAGGACACTGCTGTGGTGTGCCTGATCTCATAATTATGACCTTTAATATCATGGCTGTTTCAGAATTGAATAGCCGTACTATTCAGTAACATCCACCTCGCTTTCAGCGAATAATTATCTACTACAGTGGCACCTGCCGGGGAGTGGGATGCATTAGGCAGGAAGTGAGCAGTCAGTTCTCTAAGTTTATGTTTTGGAAACAGAAAAAATGAGCAAGAGTAAAGTATCTGAAGTGACTTTGATTTTGACAAGGGCCACATTGTGCTTGATGATAAACGACTGGGTCTACTCATCTCCCAAACGTGTGGGGTGTTCCTGGTATGCAACGGTAAGCACATCCCAAAGGTGGTCCAAGGAAGGAAAATAAGTGAACTAGCAAGAATGTCACTGATGGGCGTGAGGAGCGAAGGCTAGTACGTCTGGTCTGATCTCCTAGAAGATGTACTGTAGTACACACTGCTGAAAATAGCACCCACAGTGAGTGCATTACAGCTTGCTTTGTATGGGGCTACCTAGCTGCAGACCAGTCAGGTGGTGGTAATGTTCTGACTCATCAGTATAAATGTGTGCAGAACCCCTCGCTGTGCCTTTCTGATGTTCCAGGGGTTTCAAAAGTGTATATGACAGCATAAATCAGTCAGTCAACAGCCTCAGTGTTGCGGGTCATTAATTATTCAGGTGTCCTCGCTGATGTTCATCAAAACAGCATAAATAAAGAGGCACATATACCAGAGTGTAAAGAAATAACACCCAGTCAAACACAGGACAATTCACTTTTAAAACAGCCTGTTTATTCGTTTAATTTTAAAAAATAAAAACTAAAAAGGACTATTTCATTGGAGCTATAAGAAACAGTACGGAAGCACTGATAGTCTTTGAGCCTTTCTAAGCTCTTCAAGTATGTTCATTCTGTTTACGGGTCGGAGGCAGTGCCTCTGTTAGAGCAGGCCTACAGGGGGCGAGATGCGCAGAGCTAGAGAAGCAAAGGCAGGGCAGCCTGGGTCTTTTATAGGCCAAGAACTTTCTTATTCCGTGGCCCAGTGGTCCAGTACGGCCCTGCTAATCAACTGCAAAACTCACTTGCACGAGCTGAAGCCATTTCTTCCAGTGATGATTGTACAGAAGTCCTGCAGCAGCAATAGGTCATAAGCAAGAAGAAAGAGGAAGAGGAAGCGGACAGCGCTGCAGGGGGAGGGAGATTTTGTTAAAGACAGATGTGCATAAAGACAGAGAAGGGGAGAGAGGAAACAGTGATGAAGGAAGAGTAAAAGCAGACTGCATGGTTTAGAAAAGGAAACACGCCGAGCGACGATAGTGATGACGGCTATGCTGATGAAGAGAACGTCATCCTGTGTGCACTCGAAACACTCCAGTGTCTGTTCAGTGCCGCAAAACCAGATCCTGGTTATTTGCATAAATTTTATACTCTTACTATAATTATACAAGGACACCAAGCAACACAACTTGCATCACTTTCAACACCAAATAAAAAAAAAAAGAGAAAAAAGAAAAAAAAAAAAAACCCCAACAACTCTGCATTACAATTTTTTTTTCAGTAGACAGAAAAAAAGGTCTTCATCAAAATGTAAACAAATTCACTCCTTGGGCAAGGAACAAAGCATACAAATCATCTGTGAGATCTTTCTGGACATCCAGTCCCGTCGAGCGCCGTCGTCTGGAGCCTGTAGCGGCCGAGGCAGTGCGCTTGTCTGCAGGCCTTTGGTTAGGCCCCGCCCCTTCTTTCCCTTCATAAAGCCGATATACCTTTCCATGCAGGTCATCTTGAGTGCAGCAAAAAACGATCCAGGTACTGTGACATGGCTTCCCAGTTCCTCCAGAGGAATGCCAGGAAGATGACGAGGAGCAGCGTGGTCAGGGTGCGGCTGCGGGTTTTCATAAGTGGGACCACACAGTTCGCCACCGTCGACACGAACACCAGCAGGACAGCCATGACAGCCAACAGGACGTTGATGAGCTTGCCGAGCAGGGTGCGTGCCGTGGCGTTCTCCAATCCCTCCAACTGCACCACCTGCTGCTGCTGCTGCTGCAGCTCCATCTTCGAGATGCGTGTCTGACAAGCCTCCAACGCCTCCTACAGGACACAGAGTGCAATGCAGGCATGAGTTTCAATGCCTAAATATTAATTATTAGTTTTTCTGTAAATAGGATTATTTGAAATGGATTTGTCTTGACTTTGCACGGATAAGACAAATCATTTTTTATTATTGACTTTAACAAGCTGAGCTGTGAACCATGGATCGTTTTCTTTTACAAATGTTTATCAGCCCCGCCGCAGAATGTTATTATTAATTTATTCAGCTCAGTTTGTTGAAATGCTTTAAATTATTTTATGAATTTTGTTTGTCTTATGAAAAAGTTTATGCAAACAGTGTCCTGGTTGTTTGAAAATAATCTGCGCATTTAATTTATTCCGTAAATATCCAGTACGTGTGGTGAGATTTAATAACCTGTATGTCTCTGGCCCGTTCATAAGACTGGTATGCGATTTTTTCCTCCATGCTGGCCAGCTCCTGCTTCAGGTTGAGAATTTCATTCTGATGGAGCTCTGTAAGATCGTTCAGCTGTTCTTCTAGACGTTCACATCTGTTCATGCACGCCCATGTGCACACACGCACACACACACACACACACACACACACACACACACACACACACAGTGGACTTTCCATGATCACCAGAAGCTTAAAATTTATTTTTAAGGGTACAATGCGTAACAGTTTGGAGAATTTATTAGCAGATATTGAATATATAATCAATAAATAAAGTTCATTAATCTATAATCAGGTAGCACAGTGTTGTAGTGGTCAGCATGAACAGGAAGAAGGTCCTGGGTTCAAGTCTCGGACTCGTTTGTGTGGTGTTTGCATGTTCTCCCAGTGCGAGTTTCCTCTGGGTACTCCGGTTTCCTCCCCCGGTGCAAAGACATGCACTTTAGGCTAACTGGCTGTTCCAGATTGCTCCTAGAGGTGGATGTGAGTGTGATTGGTTGTGTGTTGGCCCTGCAATGGACTGGCGAGCTGTTCAGGGTGAACCCCGACTTCACCCAAATGAATGAATAAATAAATAATCAATAATAATTTAAAAATAAAACTCATTGAGGTTTTTTTTTTTTTTTTTCAGAACCTAAACTAAAGCTCTTTATATCTACATGGGAGCGAGTCCCCTCTCACGGAGGCCGCAATCTTGCGCTGCCATGTTTCTACAGTAGCCCAGAATCATACAGGCTTCAACTGGTTGCAATCTGGAACCTCACCAATGGTTACACACTGTACCTTTAAGTCAACACCATACTGATTTTATCCATAATTCCCGTATCACTACTAGTCATGGATGTATAAGGCTTTCGCAGTGTCCGAGTGAGTCGCTGTGTACCTGTATCTCTCCTCCTGCAGAGCTTGCATGATAAGCGTGTAATCCCTCTGATAGTGGCTCTTCAGATTCTCAAAGGACTCCTCCAGCCGGCCCTGGTTCTCCCGCAACTCCTGGATCTCATGAAACAGAGCATCAAGGCCCGAGGTCTGGCCTTGCTCCAGTGTGTTGCCCTTGGAACTCGGGGGTCCTCCGGGGGCTCCGGTGGTACTGTTAGCTTCTGCCGATCCTGAAGTGGCGCTTGAGCAATCGTCCTCACTGCCATACTTGGGGCTGGACTGTAACTGTCCAGATACTAGGGCTCTAGTAGATGATGTCCCGGACCCTAGTACAACGCCTGGCACAGCCTCGTCACCCTGCGTCTCATCCAGAGAGTCTTTTAGAGATGAGATGTTATCCGCGCTGCCAAATTTGTTGCGGATGAGCGAGGCGAACTCACGGGGTTTGGAAACAACAGCGCCTGCAGCTGAGTGTGTGGCCTGGGAGAAGCTGGAGAGACCTCCGGTCACCTGTTTAACACATGCAAGCATTTTATTATAGGCAATTAAATGCTCTATAAACTTTTATAACTTGGTAATAAAATGACAGCCATGAAAACAGCAACAGACATACATTCCGGCTTTTTCTACATCAGGGAACAAATAATTTCAATCCTTTGTATGACTTTTGCTTGTATTTGGTTATAAATCTATGGTGATATTTTATGGCATTCTATTGGCTGCCTGACAGCATCCAAGCATCCACTTCATTACCAGTGTATTAACATAGAAATCTTGATTTTCTGCATATTTTAAAGTCAGCATTCAATCACAAACACTTGCAAACATGGCACTTCAAATCTAACATCATTTCTAACATCCCTTTTTTCCTTGAAGTAAAAGTAACTGGACAAAAACTAGCTAACATTAGCCAACACAAAAACACAGTTGTTGACTCGAAGTAAAATACTTGTCACGTTGTAGGAAGTGCTGTGAAATGTATGTAGGCTCATTCTACCCAGATCTCAGAAACAACACCATGCATAAATACTGAACTTCACTGAGATTATGTGCCTTGATAACATATTCAAGGCTACGGTGTTCTCAGGATAATAAGCAATGTGCAAACTGAGCTTTCTTTATTATTTAAATTTGGTCTTTGCCAATCAGAGAACCCACACAGCACTTGTTTGCTGATTCTTCAACATGCCGTTTGGTAAACAGGATTTTATAGAACAATTCACCACTTTTTCAAAAAAGCTCTCAGGCTCTGATGAACAAGCTTTTTCAATTTGGATTTTTTTTATTTTACTTAATTTTATTTAGTTCCTTCAGGGGTAATTTTGGCAGTTATAGCAAGTCTCCTCCATAGCAAGTCACTGAATCTTGGTGGAGGGTTTCCTTTCAGAGTTGTGTTATCTTTCCACATTGTAATTAGCCGCGGGGTATTTTGGATATAGTCAAACTGTAATTCATACTTTTCTGTAATCTGAACTTAGTCCCAGAGTTGTTTTGAGAGTACCTGGGTCTTTATGATGCTGTATGTTTGGGTGTGTTCTCTAACAAACTCTGGAGCCTTTCAAGATCAGGACTCAAAATTATAAGAGCTCAAGAATTAAAATAAAGAACTTAAATAACGTGACCATTTAATTAATGAGGAGACTTCTGAGTGTCCTGACGTCACTAGAACCAATTTAGGGGATTCAAAAAAACGGGAATGAATATACAATCAAAACTTGGAGAGTGCAACCCTACGCCAAGCTAAACTAAGATAAGATAAAATAAAATAAATAAATTATCTATCTATCTATCTATTTATTTATTTTAAAAGAAGTACAAAGTACCCCCCCCCCGCCTGCTTTAATTCCAGGCTTCCAAAAAAATTTTTTTTTTTCCTATCTCACAATGTTAAAGAAACCTTTAAAAAAATTATGGATCCCCCGGATTGATGCCACAGCCATCCGTGACCAGGAGTCCATGGGAGCCAATTGGCCGAGCTCTCACGGGAGGGAGGGATGTCATATGCTCACTTCCCTGTCACTCACAGCGATCACCAGCCAATCAAGGGCGTCTGTGAGCTCATTCGTACGAGGGGGCGGATAGCGCTTTCCCTCCGACTGTGTTAGGTCGCCCCCAAATACGCATGCGCAACAGTTCGAAAAGTGGCGGGTGGCAGCATTGCATGTCACGGAGGGGGCGTGTGCTTGCTTACGCCCCTCCCTGGTCGGTGGTGGTCATGTGATAGGGAAGGCAAAAGTTGATGGGTGGGAATTGGATACGACTAAATTAGGAAGAAAATGGGGGAAAAAATATAATAATAAAATAAAAATTTCTGGATCCAGAATTTGATCTGGATTATCTTTAAAGTTATCTAGGATGCCTCATGCGCATGGAGGACAAAGGCCATCCCCCATATGAACAGTTTCAGACAACATTTTATTAGCCACCCTACACACAGGTTTAGGTCATATGGAGTGCCTATGTAAAAGTTCAGAAAGCTACTGTGCATATAAGCTGAGAAAAGGGCCGGAAAAAATGTATATGTTCAATGTCACTGTGGCAAGGTCAAAGGTCGCATATGCAAATTAGCTACCCGATGCACAGGTTAAGGTCACAGGGAGTGAGCAATGGGCCAGAAAAAATTTATATGTTCAAGGTCACTGTGTCAAGGTCAAAGGTCATATATGCAAATTAGCTACACCACACACAGGTTTAGGTCATAGGGAGCGCCTATGCAAAAGTTCACAAAGCTATCATGCGTATGAGCCGAGTAATGGGCCGGACAAACTTTATATATTCAAGCTCACTGTGCTCACATTATGAATAGTTCAGAAAGCTGGCCTGTGCATGTGCCAAGCAACGGCCGTGACAAAGTTATTGTCACTCCAACCACCCGCCCAGTCACCACGCCAACAAAAATACCCCTCCAGCCATGAATGGCTGAGGGGTAAAATCCAACCTCTTTGGCAGAGATAACTACAAACATTATTGTAAATAATCATGGGATATTAGGTGCAGATTCAGGACATGTAATCCCAATCAAGCCTATTTCAGTTCCAGGGCAACCATACATAACACGTAAAAGTTCAAGTAGCGTGAATATTTGTGCACCTCATAATGCTATATATGACAAAGGCGGACTTCAAAGTACAATAATTAATTCCAGCAGTCTGAGAGTAGCAGCTTAACAGTCCTTATCCAATACTTCACTAATATGCTGGGGCCATTTAAACAAACTAGATTTTATTTGCCCGTCTATTATGAGTTTAAGATAGTAGTAATAAAAAATCCTCAGGAAGTTAAACATGCAATAATCTGTTCCAATAAGTTTCTTTTACGACCTTTTTTATGCAGCTCCTTTGGCATTTAAGTAAACTTAATGATGATTAGATATAATGACACGCACATTGCTTTAGTTTTAAACATGCTCAGATCTGTTACTCTATACTAAAAGTGCTATATTACTACAAGAAGAAAAGTCCATGAAATATTAGTATTCCAGATAAATCCGATTCATAACCTTAAGTGTGATGAAGTACCTTGGCACCAACGTCCTTCAGCCCTTGGTGCATGTCACGCAGCACGTCTTTGGGCTGGCGCGGGATGCCGTTGTGCTCCACCTCCCTTAGTTTGCGGTGGTAATGCTCCAGCTTCCTCTGCAGCTGCTGAATGGTCTGTGCTGACTTCTGGTTCTTCTTCTCAAATACTTGCTTGATGCGCGCACTCTGCTGCTTGTCGGCATTGTTGGCCAGCTTCAGGTACTCAGCTACGTTGTCGTCGCGCGCCGTCTGCTCGATCTTGATCTGCTCTGTGAGCTTGAGGATTTTCTGCTGCAGCTGTGAAATGGCTTGTTTGGTGCGCTGCGGGTCAGGAACACCATCCACCGAGTCTACGCTGTAGGCTCCGCCGCCATCGGAACTGCTGGACAGAGCGTTAGGGGACACGGCCAAGCCAGACACCTCTAGACGATCAACCTGAAAGAACATGTGATAAAGAAAGAAAGAGAAATGAGAAAGGAACAAAGAAAAAACAGAAATTAACAAAAAATTAAGAACAGTTGACCGTATCACGTTCCTTTCCAATGACAAATCAATACAAAACTTTATAAAACCGACCACAAAAAATCAATCAAATCACCATGACTGTGAGCACACTCCTGACGCAGGCCATGACCAAGCGCACTCACTGCAGTCAGACTTCCACATAGTGTATGCAGGAATTTGCAACCAAATAAAAAAAGACTCTGACTGCCTGGACCTCTGTACTATGACAAAACGTCTGCAATCCTCAGATAACACCTGAAGCTCGGATCACTGATAAAGTGGTACACTGCTCCACATTAAAAGGCACGTTGTTCGAAACAGCATAAGGACGAACCTCAGCTTGACATTCAGTAGACCGAATTATCACTTATATATCAGTATAATATCCTCATATTGCCCAGCTGTAGGTTCAATTAACATTTTCCAAGAAAATCAATCAACTAAAGCTGTTAGGATTATTAGCGAATGGCTAAAATTAACATGTAATGCCTTATATTTCGTTTCCGTAAAGGGTTACACTCAGTCAGAAAGGGGAGGGAAAACTTTTTACTGCCATCTATTAAAATGGTTTCAGTGCCTGGTACAAGTGTTCATATAGCTATCATTCGCTTTATTACATAGAAACTGCTATAAAAGAACCAAGCAGCATTACGTCATTCTACACTGAATGGAAACTACTGGAGAACTGGAAAGACCCTCATCAGACGTTCCCTTAATGAGTCATCCTTCACAGCTGGTGGATCTACCTTGACCCTGGGTCCTTTATTTTAGTTTGATTAGAAGACTGGTAAAGCCTCTTGGAAAGCTGACTTAGCATGTTGAGCGGTTATGAAGCACGGCTTAATATAGATAGAATGGTGGAAAAATACAAGGCTTAAGAACCTGTCAAGTTCGTTCATTCATTCATTTTCTGAAGCACTTAATCCTAATTAGGGTCGCGGGGTGGCTGGCGCCCATCTCAGCCGACTCTGGGCGAGGGCAGAGTACACCCTGGACAGCTCGCCAAGCCATCGCAGGGCAGAACCATGCTGACGGCTTTGCAGCCTACTCTCGAACCTGTCAAGTTACTTCAGCAATTATAAGGAAAAAATGAATGAATAAACAAACAAAATAGTTCCAATGACTACAACCTGATATGTGCTATCACTGTTCGAAATTAAACAAAAACTCTGACATAAAATTTGTTAGCTAGCCCACCAAAGAAAGGAAAATCACCAGTCCTATGATTTACTAAGCTAAAAATGTTAGCTAACATAACACAAGGTGAGAAAACTAAATATATTATATATTAACGACAGTGTGTGCAGTCTGATTGGTTGATGAGGGGCCAATGAATCAAATATCCAGACCAATTAGCTAACTTGGCCGTTGGCTAACTGTAGTATGCGCAATGATCTTTTGCAGCTTCCAAAAAATGATTTGATGTCTTGAATGTAAAAAGTGTACAGGAAATATTCTGATGGACAAACAGCTTATGAGGTCCCGCAAAGTACAGAAACCTTTTGTTTGTCACGGGAAGAGAAACAAGCCGAAAGCTACGAAACCGCCACAGACACGGATGAAAACACCTTGTTGAGGAGTAGAAAAGCCGCCTGGTATGGAAAAAGTAACTGCAACTCAAGTGAAATAAAGAAGGCCGGCTTTTTAAATGGCCATTCAATAAACTACTTATTAACCTTGTTTGCTCGGTCTGTACAGGGAACTATCAGCCCTTGGGCTTTTGTGCAGACCTCGCGCTGAGATTTCTCTGTTTCTCTCGCGTTCGGATATTAAGCCACAAAAAATTATTGTAATCACTGTGTTTGACCTTTGACAATGAAAGCCAGAATGTTTTGCCTACAAACAGGGCTGTTACATCATGCATAACAGTTACATATAATTACAATCCCTCAAGCAACTTTCTTTTCTTCAACCAATATAGTTGACGTTATACTAAACCATTCCATTGTTGGTATAAATCCTGAACTCTTGGTGTGTGCCACTAGATTTTGGAGCATGACGGTGGGGATTTGTGCACATTCAGCCACAAGAGCATTAATGAGGTCAGACACTGATGTAGGGTGAGGAGGCCTGGGATGCAGTTGGCATGCTAATTCATCCCAGAAGGGTTTGGTGGGGTTGACGTCAGGACTCTGAGGAAGTCACTCGTTTTCCTCCACTCCAACTTTGGCAAACCATGTGTACAGGGAGCTGGCTTTGTGCACAAGGGCATTTTCATGGTGGAACAGGTTTGGAATAGACCTCACTTATTACATTTAACCTATATCTGATAGTTTGAATTAACCCTGGAATATCCACGATAATACACATTCATGGCTTCAATTAAAAACGACACATGGACTATCAACTACAGTCACTTGAGCTTTATTGTACTTATTTCAGATTTAATTTATTTAATTTAATTAAACAATTAAAAATTGTATAAATACCTAATTTTTAGCCATTCTAAGTTCACTTTGTTTTAATACATAAATATATCCAGAAATCTATCTTTAATAGATTTGAATGAAATCTATTAAAAATCTGTCTGCAGTCATTTCTAGCAGTACGTTTGAGTATGAATATTCAGCTTTGTGGGTGAAAGAAGGTCTGAAGGATCTGGCAGGTCAGTTGAAGGGTGCTGAGTCTCCTGGGGAATCTGCAGGGTCCTCTCTGAAATGAAAAAAAAAAAAAGTGCCAAATATAATACATCTAGACAACCCATCAAACATAAATTTTTTAAATTATGATTTTGATATGCTGTATTAAGCCCACAAGGGAAATTATTGCATCCGTATTTAACCCATCCAAAGTAAGCACACACCCCCTGGGAGCAGTGGACTGCCACACTTTGGGGTGCCCAGACAGCAGTTGGGCATTAGGTGCCTTGCTCAAGGGCACACCAAATCTCATACAGACTCCTAAAAAAATTAATAAAAATAAATAAAAAATTCATACGGAACCACATGCATGCAGGAATGCAAGAAACAGGCAAAAAATTTAAATGACAATCCTACATTGATAAGTTTATTATAATTATTTACATAGAAATATAGAGAACAAAAGCTAGAAGAGATGGGGCAAAGTTTCAGCTCAATGTACTGTACATGTGGTTACGTGTATCTGTAAGTATGTACAGCATGTCAACAATGACTATGATTGACAAATGAAACACAAGCAAAACACGGCCATTTTTGCTTCCATAACTGTCTATACATTTTTTATACACACCATGCATGTTATATTAAGTGCCTAAAGTTAGACGGAAAATCCTAAACCGAAAAGCCTGAAAAATAGACCGCATGGCATGCATCGCAGCCAATATTAGCCAATATAAATACGAATGCATGAAAATGCATGCTAGCAATCAAACTTGCAGATGTACTTACACGTGGAGAACATAATCCAGTCCTTCCTGGAATGATTCCTCTACGTAAGAATCCAGACTTGATCCGTCTGAATATGCTTCACTTAAAGGCTCCTCGTCGCTATCAGAAAGCATCGCTGACATCTTCACCGACGTACTTAGCCATTATCCTTTTAATGAAAACAGACATAAAACTTTCCACGCAGAGAGAAAGGGAAAAAAAAGGGGGGGGTGGGGGTAAGATTCGTGAACCGGAGTGCACTTAGGCATTAATCACCCTCTGCGATATTCTGATTTATTACTTTAACACTCTTCTAGGCTTTTGTTTTTGAAATGATGGTGTATTTATGTAATTATGTTGAATGGTAAGGGACAGGATTACACTGTTTTTTGTGTGTCTTCCTACTTCTGTTTGAGAATTTGGTGTTAATGTGCAAAATAAACAAAAAAACTACTAATAATTAACAACCAGAAGTACTTAAAACCCTGCAATTGGGATGTCCCAGAGTGGTGGTCCCCCTCATTGTGTGTGGGTCAATCAGTAGCTGACGACGTCACATAAAGGGTGGGTCAATCAGCAGTGGGCAAATAATAATCTAGATTATGTCTAGAGATAGGTGGTAATGTGTGGGTCATGTAACACTGGAAGGACCTCGTGATAGAGAGACAGAGGGACATGGAGACCACAAAGTGGTCCATCCCATTACATGAGGCATCACACAATTATGCACTGCATGTGAGTTGGACTGCAAATAAATAAATAAAACACATTGATAAGGTTCACTAAAACATTTCATTTTTAAAAATCATGACAGATGTATAAACCCAGAGGGCACACGTGAGCAGAAGTGTCATCTAAAGACGTCTCTTCAATTCTCTTTAAGAGTATTGAAAGAGAAGCAAAGAAAAACAAATTAAAAACGAGAACCATGACAGAGACGGGACAGGTGAGCTCTGTGCTTCAGAGTTTAGTACACTAACATTACACAGAAAGTAAACTACTAAGTAAATTACTATTTGCAATACAGTATATTTCTTGAATGCAAGTGAAAGCTGTTAGGATATGCACAAGTTTACCTGTGCTGTTAGGACTTTGTTGACGCAGCCCCTAGGTCGAACAACCCAGGTTACTGCAAATACACATCAAAAATTGCCCCTTTGCGATATTAAAAACACGTGACTGACAGTGACAGATAGAAGATTTCACGCCCGTGAAATAGTGAGCTACTATTATGGGATGTCTATGCTTTATGCACTACTGAGCAGAACAAAACAATGATGTAGGTGTACAGTTCATACCTCTAGTTTTCCTGAACGTAGTCAATGGCCATATTTGTTAAAAGCCAAGATTAAGTTCTACTGGCTGAACTGGTTGTAGTAGACAGTGATGAAAAGTATTTGCCCTCTTTGACAGATTGGTTTTAAGTGCGGAAGAGGTTTGTGTATTGGCTCATGAAACCAACTAACAAACAAGACATGTATTGCATTTTGGCAATAAATAACAAACAAACAAACAGTTTCATAAGAGACACCTGATGCTTTGATTATGATTACATGCTTTTTGGAAAGAATTAATATTTTGTTGTGGTCATTACGAGTTTCGGGAACACAACAGTTAAATGGACTGGAAAAATATGGACTTTTTGAAGCACCACATAAGCAAATAAACTACTACCAACTAACTCATGTCAACAGATACAGTATAAAGACTTCCATAGTCTTATAAAGAAAATCTGAGGAGAACGCAGACAGACATAATGAATGGTGCCACCAATTTCTACCAATACCAAGTGAGTCAAATGACGCATATTTCCGTAGCAGTTGGGAGACCAACACACTGCAGGGACAGAAAAATGAAGAAAGTAATCTCCGAGATGGAGTACAACAGCACCACCTGTTGGGAAAACGTAATCTGAAGACAAACACATCTGAATTAAAAAAAAAACAAAAAAAACATCTGGCCCCATAGATAGATAGATAAAATCAGATTTATTGCTACCTAGATCCCATTTCAGGATTACTTCCTTTGCTGATGCAATTTGCCTTCGCTTAGAGAACCTAGTAATATGAGTTAAGTTCCCCAGTCGACTCAAAAATAGATAAATACAAATTCTTACACTGGAAGTAAACAAAGCATCTTTACCATGCGAGTTCTTGTGAAACATTAAATAAACAGGTTGTGGTGTGATGCAGGATCCTATAAATAGTGTTCACACCTCAAATCTTGGTGCACTGGTACAAAACAAGAACGAAATGAACAGGTACGAAAAATAAAGCAAAGAGTGTTAATAATTAAGCACAAGTGTTATTATCGAGATTTCTCATTTCAGTGAGACCTCTTGGATTAGGAGACTCTTGCCAGCTTACAGAAATAACCACAGCTTCCATTCCACAAATAAAAAGGAAGTCACGATTGCCTTGAACCAATTCTCCTTGCATGTTTGAGGCTCTAGTTCCAGGTCAGGTTCACATCTGAACTATCTCGTCTACATACAACTCCTTATCTACTACAGAATTAAAATCCTCATTAATTGGCTACTGTCAGACCTCAGGAATAACGATAGGATGAGTCTCCTGGTTTATGGAGAGGGTTCTAGGAAGTTGTAGATTAAGAAGTAAATTTCTGTCCCACAGGATGCCTCTACAGGCATTAGCTAGGTTTGTGATAAACAAAAAGAAAGAAGGGGGGGGAAAAAAAAAAAAAAAAAGAGTCTGTCCTGGCCAGAATGAATAAAGAAAGCAATTGATTATTAACCATCACTTACTCGATCTGATTCCTCTGTGGAGTGATAGCCGGAAGTCAAGAGCATGTCGACCAAGGCAGGGCTGCTGGGGGTGTCTGTGGTGGAGGAAGACCGCGGACGTCCAGCCTGCAGCAAAGCCTCCTGGGTACTGCGCCGATGGATCTGGGGGCTGCCTTTCTGGGGGGGCTCCCCTCCACCCCCAGTCTTGCTGCGGCGACTCTGCAGGCTGGTCCCTCGCTTCATCATGGGGGGAGCACCTCGGATCTGCTGCAGCACACGGCTCAGAGCTGGAGGGGGGGTGGAAGTGGGGGTGAGGTCAGAGTCAGTTGGTGTGATGTTAGGGATGGAGGCTTCCCCCAACTCTGACCCCGCCTCTGCGGCCTCGGGTGCAAAGCTCGCAGAGGAAGAGGAGAGGTCTTGAGGCACGACAGATGAGCGCCGGCGCTGGGATTGGAAAAGCTGCTTCAGGCCATAGCCGAGCGCGCCCATGTTCTCCAGGGCATTCTGAGTAATTCTGGACAAGCTGTGCTCGGGCTCAGAAGCCCTCCTGCTTGCCCCCAGCTCGGCTTTAGGCCAGGAGTCTCGCTCCTCCGTGGCAGGTTGCTCGCTGGCGCCCTGATCCATCTCAAGGCTGCCAGGTTTAATTTAGAGGGTCGGCATAGGGGCAGGGTCTAACTAAGCCCAGTCACCGCTAATCCTCTGACGGGCAGATTCAAAAGCCAGGAAGCAGGGGGCTTGACACACGGGTGGAATCTGTGAGTGTGCATGCATCTGCGGATTGGCTCAAAGTCATGCTCGTCTACCACAGAAGGAAAACAAGATGGATTGTGACATGCAGCACTGAGTGATGGCAAACAAGCAGCAAATACAGGAAAGCTCAAGCTAAAAACAAAGCAGAAGCACTTCGGTTGGCTTGGAGAGATCAGGGTGTGGCAATCTTTTCACGTAATCATATTCAGAGGTGTCAGGTTCCTCAAGTGAAATCATTAGAACATGACTCATTGCTTTGCCAATCCCATAAGCGTTAAGTCACAGACCAAACATGCCAAACCTGTATGTTTCTCAAAGCCAAGGTACTACTGATGCAACTGCTGCACTAATAATGAATCAGTCTAATAAGCAGTCTACAGTCATGGGTGGTGGTTCGACAAAACAGTGACTAAACTTTGAGTTATGAATTTCTGCAATGCTCGTGATAGAATTGACTGAACACAACATGTCTTATGAGTTTTAACTTGTGTGCATATGAACATAAATCCTCTTTTAAATCAAGTTATAAATGTATAAGAACTGAACAGCCAGAATCCAACCCCTTCAGCAAAGTTCACTGCAGAAATTCACCCTCAATCTACTGTTAATTATTCTTCAGGATGACATTAAGGGCACAAACACAAATCAGAGCAGCGTTTTAGTGCCTGTGAGCCATGTGAGGTTTGCGGAGTGTGGATTGGGGTGACCTGAGGCGGCAATTTCTCACTAGCGATACGAGGAGCAGGCGACGCTGGTAATCTTTCGGCAAAGCACTTTTACATTAAGTGCACTCTTAATCGTTCGTATATTAACACTGAAGCACGTTTCATACATTGTATAACATCCTATAAACAATACTAAACATTTCACGGAGTATCTGGCAAGGAAAACATCAACCCACACAGTACATCTTTATCTTTTTGGACGAACAAAGAATACACAGAAGAGAGGAGAGAGGGGGGAGAAAAAAAAAGAAAACAAAAAAAAAAAAAAAAAAAAGAGAGTGTTGCTTACCATCAGACCAGCCCGGCCTCCTCTGGCTCTCAATTCAGGAATGGCTATGGAAGAAAATGGACGCTGTTTTCAGACTCACATCATCCAATAACCAGTCTATTCTACACCCGTGCATATCAGCCATCAGTAAATGAAACATTAGACTGGAAGATAATTCACAGCAGGGTATAGACCCCGCCTGCGTGCAGCATTTTGAAGCTCCTGCTCCTACAGACTACTTATTACAGTAGATTTATAAGCTCACTGCAACCTGACTAGATGAACATTCTAGAAGTTCCTGGCTGACATTCATAAAGCTTGGGAATGCTGAAGTGAGACCATGGTAAACAAGTCTCAGATATGATCCCGAAGCAACCGTCAACAGCCCTACCTTGCCTTTAAAAGCTGCATTTACATTTCAATTGCTTGAATTATTCATTACTAATTGAATTCACTCAATACGCTTGCTGCGTTGGGAAGGCAACATTAACTGGAAGACAGAGGTCCAGATGTGGACCAAAAAACCCCCCTAATCAACCAAAATCACTGTAATGTTATCTGACATCTTCAATATCGATGAGCCCATAAAGGACCACGATCGGCTAGGTTGGCCGTTGAATTTACTCCCTTGGCTCGCCCCAGTGGTATCGTTGGGATTTGAACTTGCGAGCTCTTGAAGACAGGGCAAACAATCTTCTGTTGAGACACTCGGAGACCCTGAAACAGGATTTTTATGACGGACATCAAAGACTGTATTTGTTCTCTTCCCTTCAACTTTAGAATAGGCATCAGTAAGCCCAAAGCTTGAGTGATGCTTGGTGTAGGTTAGCCGCTTGTGCTGAGGTCACGCATAGCCATATGATACATGAGAACCGTGGCTGGGACTACCTCGGCCATTCTGGTGGATTTTTGAGATCCATCACAAATGCAGGTGAAGGAAATATGCAAATGAAGACACTGTAATTGAACTGAACCAAGGCAATATTCAACATGAGAAAACTTTCTGGTAATGGAAGCCACACCCTCCTGGTTCTCAAGATTCCCGGAATGCAAGTATTCCGACAGAAAATGCTCAGGACATTTGCGGTACAATGGCGGTGGAACGCTGGAAGGCAAAATATCGTCTAATGTTATCTACTGTGAAGTAATTCCGGCTATGTCAGACTGAGGCTTTATCCAGATACGGATACAACAAGGACACAACAGCGTTGAGGAATTTTGTATAATTGTAAAATCTTTACAAATTTTAGTCGGACAGTATGACGTAATGACACAATCAAATCAGTCATTTCAAATATTTTAGTGACTTAATGCTTTATAATCAAAACCCTAAACAGCATCCTATCCACTATTTAAACTTAAAACATGAGTGTACCTTACAGGCATTACAGAACCAACATAACACACTATACCAGCAATACAATCTCCATACATACTGAAACTCAGCTTGTCATCACTAAATGTCCCCCCTCCAAAAAAGACACGTCCTTGCAAAGAACAAGGCTGAAAATGAAGACCTTTTCCAGAAGTCGGTCAGCAAACATAGGCTCTCACACTGCTGACCTACCAAGCAGTACTGCATCCCCCTCATCATCAGTTGATAAAGCCTTGAAAAAAATGCAAAGGATGCACAAAAATGACCGCACAAGCCAAAATCAGACATGGCAGAATCTTTACCTGAAGAACAAAACAACTCCAAACATCTCCCAGATGACACCACAGATGACTCAGAGCTGTTATTCAGTTCCTCAATCTGCAGTGTCTGTTTAAAAAAAAAAAAAAAAAGTCACCCGAAGCCCTTTACAAGACTACACGATCGATTAGCCTTTCAGGCAAGCCGCTGATCACTGAGCCGCACGAAGACGTAGCCTTGATTAACATGAAAGACATGTTGAGCAGTATACATGAGTTGCCAGTGACGGCGCCAGCATGTTCAATAATTAATTAACCAGATAAACAGAGACATGTTACATCCGCACACTTAGCACAGCGATCACATAGCATACCTGAAACGCCCTAAGGGATTAAGGCTGCAATAAAAGCTAAATAACTAGCTCAGAAAGTGAGTCATGGTCCTATATGCTGTTGAAAAACACATGTACTCATGCACCAAGGGCAGTGCGTTGTGTGCAGATGAAGTGGGTCAGCTCAAGCTCCGTACCACTCTCTCCCTCAGTTTTAGTCACAAAGCTCATTCATCAAGGTCACAGGCGAGTAGCAACGGCTGGTACAAACAAGCTAGCAGGGCTAAACCCCGCCCACGTCTCAGTGATCTAGGATAACAATATAATGTTTAAGATTATCATCAATTTAAGATTATTTGCTTTCAAAAGGTGTGGGATAAAGACACAAGGCTGCGACTGCTTTTTTCCCAGCCCAGGCTGTAGATTTACACAGTGGCAGTAATGACAATTAAAACACACCCAGAATGTCTGTGCGTTTAGGCTGATATTTTTTAGCCTCCTTCAATAACGCACCTAGCAGTGACAGAGAAGACTCATGAAATGCAGCTGGGTTATTTACAGCCCAATTATCCCTAGAAATACACGAAGGACACATTATCAAATGAGAAAAGTACACCTTCCTTCTTGTTTAACATGCTCGGTAAGTTACTCAGGTTTGGAAAAACAGCTTAAACGCAGTAGAACTCTACAGAAATCCCAAACACAGCCCTCTATCTGTTTTTTAAGCATGTTTAATAGTTTGGCTCACTTCATTCTCTTTTCACCATCAACGAGACCTTGTGATACAATCCATCGCTCAACACTAATAGCATCACTGTAGAGCTACTGATGGATATTAGCCAGATTTCAGCCCTCTAGTCTAACATCACATCCAGTCACCATTAAAGATCAGTGTGCGTGTGTCTATGAACACAGGCGCTCCCATACAGGAGGGGGATAAACTGCGTCCTATGGATAGTATTAGAGAAAGACAGCTATTAAATGTAATCTTTAAAAAAATAATAATAATAATGCCTCTTTTCTCATCCAAACCTGGTATGCGTCAGTAATTACTGCACAAGAAATCAGAAGCCAGCCCTCGCCACCACACTGTGACCGTTTTCCCTCGAAATGACAAGATCACGAATAACCAGCACTGTACCTCATCCCATTCATCAGATCGCCCGCTCTGTCATCTCCATTTACAAAGATAGTGTGATTTAATCCTGCGGGGTAATCCAAAATAATCTCTTCAGGTCATAGACGAGAACTGCAACTCGATCCAGACAGGAAGGAGCACTTCTTCTTGTTCCTGTCTACTAGTGATATTGCATGCTGGAAAATAAAAAATAAAAAAATTTTAAAAAATTTACACAAGACATTACACAATATCACAGCACCAAAACCTTTAATCAGGTGTGTAAACAAGAACAATTTCAGATCTTATATTGATCACAGCAGGCCACGTGTAGTGCCAGCTTCACGTCCCGTGAGACGTAACATCATGCGTGTATTAATTGTGTGTAAGAGCTGCATTGATCATTATTTGTTGAATCTGATTGAGGAAATAAAGTAGATGAATGAAAAGCCCTGTACTAGACATTACAGCAGATACTAGCTGAGAATCAAAACCAGCCTAATTGTGCAGTGAGATAAGCCATAAAAGCATCCCAGCCCTCAGCATGCTTTTGAATAATCCCTCATGTTTATGGTATCTGATCATCAATCATCTGATCAAAATTCCTTTCTAGGATTGTTCATGCGATCAATCTGTGTAGTCCTGATGGTCAGTTTACGCCCTTCTGGCTAGCCTAGAGCTTAAAAGAAAGATGTGATGATGATGATGATGATACATCCCATCCCATTCCATCCCACCCCATCTGCATCAGCTTCATCTACAAGAATGACACGTGTAGGAAATGTCATCACATCCTGGTTCCATCTGAACAGCCAGGACGGCTAAGGTTCGCTAGCAAGACACCTGCCTCACGATTATCTGTCCGGCTCGAACACCACTCAGTGTGGAGACTCAGGGAGGACACTGAGCTAACTTATGAGACAGTAAATGATCTGACAACTCGTTAAAACCCATCCTGTCGGGACAATGTCGTCCGTTTGTGAGAGCAGAGATGATATGTTAGTGTCCCTGATGTCAGTTTAACACACACACACACACACACACACACACACACACACACACCTTGCTAGCTTTCAGCTAGCCTAAGTCACGCTCAGAGCCGTGTCTATTCCGGTTAAACATGCTAACTCGGCTAGCTTAGCTTAGACAGATGCTAGTTCGAGTTAGCATGCTAAGGGCAGCAGCACACAGCTCGGTACCTCAACTGACTCGGCAAATGTAGACAATTCTACAACTCATAACGTCAACCAGCTTGATATCAGACGCTATTTCGTGTTTCGAGAAGAATACAAGGCGGTACGAAACTTACGTGAGCCCTGAGAGGATTGCATCGATGACCGTTCATTTCATTTCTGCCGTCGAGACACTCCCACGGTGACGTCAGCAGCACGCACGGCGCGAGACACGCCAAATAGGACGCGAGCTCGCCCTGCATAGAGTGCACGTGAAAGCTGTGCACTGTCAGCACGTGTTTACATTGTCTGCTTATTGTTGTTTCTGAAATCATTACATAAATGCAATGTAAACAGCCCTGGACAATGTGTGATAGTATTGCCTCTTGTCCAGCAGGCCTCTTCACTCAACTCTGGTGCAACCTCACTAATGTTCTTGTGATCTGAGACTTGGGTCATGCTTCAAAATCTGAAAGCCTTTCCAAAAGACTGGAGGCTCGTGTAACATCCAAGATCAGGGAGCACTCTGGAGTGGGCACATATGGGTGCGATTCTCTGGTGGTCAGGTGTTCACATACTTCTGTACACTGATTTCCAATATAATCGATCTCAGATAAACAACCACTTTTATCTAAAACCAAGTCATATCTGATCCACACTGGATATGGTTCAGGTCTCATAGATACAGTACCATGTAAACAGACAGGACAAAAATAATATTGGCATCAAAATATTTTCAGAGGAGCCAGTTGAGGTGACTCGGGCATCTGATTAGAATGCCTCCCTGGTGTGGTGTTTCGGGCATGTCCAACCAGGAAGAGACCCCGGGGTCAACCCAGAACACGCTGGAGGTATTACGTTTCTTGGCCGGCCTGGAAACGCCTCGGTGTTCCCCCGGAAGAGCTGGAGGAAGTGGCTGGGGAGAGGGACGTCTGGACCTCACCGCTTAGGCTGCTGCCCACGCGACCTGACCCCGGAACAAGCAGAAGATGATGATGATGATATTATAATTGTGCATCAAGGACCACACAGTAATCATATACAGCCATACACAACACAGCGCTGAGCAGGAAATGTATAAAAACCTCACACACACTTCACACATTCAGCAAAAAGAACACTAACATTATTACTCTTAAAGTATTAGCGAATCATTTGCCTTGATATATTTACATAAGACAGCATAGCACCTCTGCAAACCATAGCCTATAACCCAGTAACATCTTCCCACTAGACTATTCTAGGTAATCATCACCATGGTAACAGCTTTATACTCAAGACAAACAGGACCAGAACCATGTTTTCAGATTTCTTATCATTTTAACTGAACCTCAAAACTTACAAGATGGAAAATACCATAAAGAGTGTCAGATTTAAGTTTATTTTGAAAATTTTAGGGAGGGATTCGTAAACTCCATTTAAATACCCCTGGTTTTGGAATATGGATGTAATGTCCATATGCATGAACATTACATCCATGAAAAAAAGGAAGGTGCAGCAGGTGGAGGCATGGTTAATAGGGGATCTGCAATCAAAGGGTGGTGTTTGGGGGTCCAATCTAAAACCCACACCCCTACCCCCCATATATTAATGTGATCTCTTTTCTCTCTCTCTGAACAGTGACACTGATCGTGTATGTATGTGACCATGAGCAGAGCAAAGCAGAAAGCGATGAGCAAGCTCGAATGCTGCCAAGTGTTTTGTGCTGAAAGGTTTGTTCCACATGCATAAGAATAAATCAAAAGCTGACATTCTGCTGCGTTTCTGAGTATTACAATGCTGCCATTATTTCATTGGTGCTTCATAGGGAACAGCGCAACACAAGTTATATGTTACATCGTATACAAAGAGAGATGAAATGCACTGATTCAGCTGGAGTGAATAAGGGGTCTGCATCCAGGCTCTTCTAACCAGATAAGCCAAGATGGTGAACCACTGTCTGTCACCTGATGATGGTGTGACGGAACTAGTACTTTGTAACTGCTGAGTCAGAGAGTATGTTCAAGTTCTATTGTTTTTGTATCTACAATCAAATCCGACTCTTGACCATCTGCCTGGGAATCCGAAAATGATACTTCAGTTAAAGAGAAATGTTTGGCACATATGACATTACAACGATACAGGACACACTAGCTGTAAATGCACTTTAAAGACAGATACAGGTTCTTAATTCAGCATTTGAAAGTGCACCAGAAACAGGATGCTATAGTTTCATGCAAAAGTAGAGTTCAAAGGACAGGGTTTGTCTACCTTGTGAGCACAATATTTGAATAAAGAAGACTGCCTCCTGTAATTCACCCTTCACGATAAGTGCTTTTCGCACTGCAGAATGAATTGAATGTGGAGCTGATTGCAGGTTTAGAAGTTCTGTCGTTGTCTATACCGCTTATCCTTTGTGGATACAGGTGAACTGGAGCCTATCCTATCTGACGTTGGGCGAAAAGCAGGTATATCCTGAACAGGCCACTATAGACAGACAGCAGTTCACACTCATTCTCAGTAGATAGTTGACCAGACTTATGTTTTTGGATTGTAAGAGGAAACTGGAGCACACAGAAGAAACCCCTAAGGCCCAGTATATTACATTTACATTTATGGCATTTGGCAGACACCCTTATCCAGATAAGCTTACATTTATAATTTTTATGCAACTGAGCATCAGTGGCAGATTAGTGGTACTGGGGCTTGAACCCCCTGACCTTTGGACCAGTAAGGCAGTTAACCACTGAGAAACCACTGCACGGTAAGAACATGCAGACACACAGAAAGGCCTCAGTTATCTGGCTGGTTCAAACCCAGAACCTGCTTGCTGTGACGTGGGAGTGCAAATGACAGCAGATGAAGCAACTCTCCTAATCGTTTACAGTTCCTTGAAGTCACCTTTCCAGTTATGCAAGCTCTTGAGATGTAGCATATTATCATCAATTTACTCTCTAAAACATGCCATCATTGCATGAGGAAGAACAAAGAAAAAACATCACAAACTCAGAGATCCTGGGGGTTGCTTATAGAGAAAAACTGAGCAAAAATGCCAGCAGGGTGTGTCTGGAGTACCATTCATGGGTGAAAGGAAGCAGTAAGGTTGTTCAAACTGATCCAATGGAAGTGCCAGCCTTTCTAAACATGCCAGCTTGAGAAAGAAAGATGTGCTCATGGATATGATACACTATATAAGAAAGTTCATACTCAAAAGACTACACAGTAGACAAAGACAAATGCATGGAACTGGGAAAAGCTCACAGAAGTGCTGTCTAAGGAGAACGTATTGTGATTTTAGGACCCAGCAAAGATCATTTATACTGCATACATGCTGTCCAGTGCTGACCAAAGCAAATGAATAAGTCCAAGTCTATGTAGCTATGGTGACCTCAGCACTAATCTTTACACATGCAAAGATGACACTGATTAACCGTTGGTTTATAAAGGATGAGATCCTGAGAAAACTTGAACAGGTTGTGTTAATGGGTTGACTATTGCAAAGATACAGAGTAGTTAATCAGAAGAATTGAACTGAACTTGCTAGAAAAAAATTGTATATAAGGCATGATCATCCTAAAATCCTTAACAAAATGGATTACAGCTAAATTCCATTAAGGACATTAAGCATGAAGTTCAAGAAGTGATGTTATCGTCTAGAATCAACCATGTTTGTTTTTTTGTTTTTGTTTTAATTTTCACCACAAATTTTAAATCAGATTGATATCTGATTTGTGAACCGTTGGATTGTTTTCATTAAATTAGAATAATATCTGATTTGAGACCATGTGATTAAGTTGATATGCTTTTCCTAAAGAGAATCTTATGCTTTGTTCTTTTGCAAGTGGCATTATCATCCAGAAAAAAAATACTTAACCACCAAACCTGCCCATGGAATGAGAAAAGTTTGTAAAATTTTGCTGTATATTTGTGCACTGACTTTTGACGTGCCATCTCCCTTAGTCCATTACCTGACATATAACCCCATATCATAAATGAGTGGAGAAATTTGTTTTCTTCAGGCAGTCAGTTTGATGTTTCATTAGTATAACACCAGATAAACATTTCTTTGGCCAGTGCAAATTTTTCATTCATCATTGAACATCTCTTTAATTCCTTTTCTTTGACCCACTGCAACCATGACTTTCTTTAGGATTTTACTATGCAAATCCAATTTTATCCAGCCACTTGCTTACAGTTCTGTCACATCCATTGATTCCTTTTCTGCCCATTTGTTTTGTTGCACATTTTTGTAATTTTCAAGGCATATTTTATTTAACTTTTCTATCCTTATGATGTAATGTCTTTCTTGGTTTACCCGTTTGTTTTTCCTTTGTTAACCTTACCATTTTTAAGTGCTTGTGCACAAACACTCATAAGCACTCTTTTAATCGCAACACAGAGTATTTAGTGTTCCTCGCTGGCACTGTAATTTAATTTTAGCAGTGAATATAGTGAAATAAAGTCAGTTATGAGGTTCCTTTATTTAATTTTCTAATTATATGGGGTGAACTTGTGAAATGTGGGTCCCTCAAGAAAAGTTTTCAAACCACTGCAGTAAGCAGCTTTTATTCTATTGCAATGAGCAGGCTTTTATACTGACTGAGTGGTTGTTTGGGCAACTGGACTATACGGCATACCATAGCCATAAGGATGATACATTCCTAGTAATCAATGACTAATAGCCTGTTGAACAGCATTGGTTGATTCAACTTGAATAGCCTGAGTGGTTGGAGCTGTGGTTCTTTGGTCAACTGGACTATACTGCAAACGATACAGCATACCATAACCATAAGGACGATACGTTCCTGCTAACCAAGGACTAACAGCCTGTTGATCAGCATGGGCAGGTGCAACTTGGGTAGCCGTAGTGGCTGGAGCTGTGGTTGTTGGACAACTGGGCTATACATTATATCATAACCATAAGTACAACACATTCCTGGTAACCAAGAATTAACAGCCTACTGATGATCACTGGATGGTGCCACTGTGGTCACTGGGGCATCTGTGAGTGTTCCAAGCTTCCCATAACAGAAGTGCCATAATTTTAAGGGAAATAATCCACAGAAATATCTGGACCAGGGGACAAAAGACGCAACATAAATGTTAGCAGGTAAAGGATGACCTACTGGGAGCAGAATAGCAGGGCAGGACAAGACCAACTTTTTATCCATGTACTGCACAGGCAGAAGTAATTCAGCACCCTGGCAGAGGGATACAGGAGTAACAATCTAGATGTCAAGTCAACATACAAACCTAGAAATGCAGAATTACCTGAAAAAACATCCCAGGTAAATCCAGATTTAGAAACATGGGTTGCCACTCACCATTTACTAAAATAAAATGCTTTGTTAATGCCAAACCAAAGTAGTTCATCCCCAAACATTGTATAGCAGGTGACTTCATGAAAGGCAGTCCTAGAGCACAACCAAAAGTCATCCTTCAGCTTGACGTCACTGGGAGACAGGCCAAGACAGCTGAAGGACTACAAGAGTCAATTACAGAAGGCAATTTTGGGACACATGACAAGTAATATTTAATTGACAAACTAAAAATCTGCTATAACCAGGTCACTTGGTTGGTGCAGTCATGCATCAGCTACCATTGCCATCTTCTATTAGGACCATCCAGATTTTTTATTATTTTTTTTAAAGAATTAAACATTAAAAGATTGTGTGGTATTGCAGCAGTCCCAGCAGCCAGGGCCATGTATTTTTCCTGCAAGTAGTAATGCATAAATTTATGCAATGTCTACTGTAAGCAGGGATTTGAACAAGGAACATGGTATTAGATTTTAGATCCAAGAACTTTAAGCTGGTTTTTTTTGCATTTGAGATTGTGAGTTGTGTGGAATAAGTGCAGGGTTTGACACAGGTAACTCCCCCAATACATTAAACACACTGGGTCCATGCCATAATTCCTTCCAGTTGCCAGCATGCTGCTCATTCCATATAGCAAAAGTAACCAGGCGACAAAGAGGAAGGGATAACAGGTTCAAAGAGTGCAATAAATATGGATCAGAGGGCACCAGTGGCCCATCATTAAAGGATCATTTGAGCAAAGAAAAAAAAGCAAAACATTACTACAACCCATGGACAAAGAGAGGTGGGGGTGGACAAAAACACCACTACATTTAAAATTTTTAATTTTTTTTTTTATTTCAACACCACCTTCATTTTCAAATCTCACCCAAGAGCCACTCATTTTCCTGGACCTTTGACCTGTAATGGAAAAAGGTGCCCAGGATGTGAAACAAATTTGGAAGGGTTAGCAAATGGACAGCCTGGCTTTTTATGTGGCATTAGGCTGTTGGGAGAAGCGTTCAAGTTAGGCACTTGGTTTGTCTGTTGGACGCCACTGCTGGAGCCAGACACTGGAAGACCAGATGAAGTAATAGGTAGTTCAGGACACAAATGCATTTGATCAGAACTTCTTGGGGCAGCTGTGGTAGTAACTGGGGCAGATACTGGCAGGCCATATTGAAGATGCCATGGCATACCATAATGATAGTGTGTTCCAGGTAACCAAGGTTTAATAGCTTGTTGGTCACTGCCTGGTGCAGCTGTGGTAGTAACTGGGCGAGATACTGGCAGGCCATATGGAAGATGCCATGGCATACCATAACCATAAGAATGATGTGTTCCAGGTAACCAAGGATTAATTGCTTGTTGATCACTGGCTGGTGCAGCTGTGGTAGTTGGGACTGTGGTGGTAACTGGACGAGATACCGGCAGGCCATATGGAAGATACCATGGCATACCATAACCATAAGGATGGTATGTACCAGGTAACCAAGGCTTAATAGCTTGTTGATACCTGGCTGGTGCATCGGTGGGAGTAACTGGGTGAAATACTGGCAGGCCATACTGAAGATACCATGGCATACCATAACCATAAGAATGGTGTGTTCCAGGTAACCAAGGCTTAATAGCTTGTTGATACCTGGCTGGTGCATCGGTGGGAGTAACTGGGTGAGATACTGGCAGGCCATACTGAAGATACCATGGCATACCATAACCATAAGGATGGTATGTACCAGGTAACCAAGGCTTAATAGCTTGTTGATACCTAGCTGGTGCAGCTGTGGTTGTTGAAGTCAGAGGGGCATCCGTGGGACTTCCAGGCTGCCTATAGTGGAAATACGGTAGTCAGGCAAATAGTTACCCATTAGCACATGTTATAAAGGAGTCAGGCAGGACATACATGTTAGCAGGTAAAGGACCAGTGGCTGTGTACCGAATAGCTGGGCAAGACAAGGGCAACTCTCCATCCATGTATTGCACTGACAAAAGCATCTCAGAACCCTGAGAGAGAGTTAACAGTTGAGTAATTATGAAGATAGCATACAAGTTTATAATTGCAGAATTACCTGAAATTGCCAACAGTTGCTTGTATATGGTACAGTGAGTCTCAGTGCACCTTCCACAACATCCCAGGTAAAGCCACAGGCTGTAGCCTGGTAAATGGATTGCCATTCACCATTCACTAAAATAAAATGCTTTTAGTGTCAGACAACCCAGAAAAATTCTACTCCAAAAACAAGTCATTCATTGAAACTAAAGCCAATCATAGTGATAAACATCTCACCTTTCAGCCTGACTGCATCTGGAGACCGACCAAGACTGACAACCATGGCTGAAGGATTACAGGAGACTGTAGCAACAGGACGAGGCACAGGACAGACCATCTTGACAGCAACTCCCAAAATGCTCAGTGGCAGGATATAGGTGCTCCCCTGCAATTGCCAGTTTGAGAAAGGGTCAACCCAATGCAAGTACATTTAAAAAGCTATCCAAACCAATAATGGCAACATTGAAGAAAAACACCATCTCCACAATGGACAAGTCAGCAACAGATTACCTGTTGAGCAACATTACAGCCATCATACTTGGCAACAAGCGTAACATCTCTGCGGGCCCTCTTCACAGAGTAGCCACAGTGGGATGGTATTTTTGATAATGGTACAGGGCCATCTTCATCTATGGAAAGGAAAGAGACGTTTGATGCTTTACAACCATTCTGCATTCCAAATCAAACTGAGACAAGCAGTCCTGTTTTGATTTATCACTTGAAAAATATTTTGGGGTAAGTAATTTTTCCATCTGTAGCAGGTTAGGATCAACACAGGGGACAAGAACTAAGTTTAGTCAGTGCAATATGGTGCCAGTGGACAAGGAGTAAAAACACTGACAATTAGAATAGCCTTTGAAAATGTGCCTATTCACCTACCCCAGCATACAAAAAGAAATATGAATATTTAGATTACCCAAAATAAGTAAATACAGGAACCTGCTAGGTTTTTGTGAAACTTTGTTTAATAATGTAGGCGAGTGTTAGTGTCACCTGCAACAGGCACAAATTAGTAAATGTTGCCTTTTTTTTTTTTTTATTTCTCTTGAAATAAGCAAGTCACATGCCTCCGGTGTTTAACTCTTGACCCTTTTACTAAATCAGGTTTAACTGTTGAACGCTGACCTTTAAACCTTCTGCTAATCAGGGTTGCACTGCCAAGTTATCACAACACATAAAACCAGTGACTAAGAGATACCTTAGCTTGTGAGCCAGGGAACCTCCATATTTAGCCAAAATTAACAGAAGGGTAAAGACACAAGCTATTCACTATGGCACCTTTAAGACCCTTCATGATAACACTACTGAAGACATATCCTTCTACACATCAAATGCTACGGGTCAGACATGCACTCAACATTAATTGCCTAAGGGATTTTCCCAAAATTCCAAACATCTCCTGATACATGAAGGGCTACAAAACATCATACGTAGCAAAACAAAAACCACACTTACCTGTCTCAACCAAGAAGTTGGGTACTTGACTTCCCTGCAAATGCAGGGTCATTGAATCCTTATCACACCACACCGAAGGACTCCAATGCCTGAGCAATAACTTAACAAGTCCAGACCCTTCTAGCAAGCAAGAGGCAATTACACCAACATTAGTACAAAAACATGCTACATATAAAATTCTTGCATATATTTTTTTACCCGTAAAAGGTGGCTGATCAGATTGGTATCCCTTTGTATCTCCAGCATGTTTATCATGCACTTTCTGGTCAATACCATCATTTGGAGATCTGGAACCAATGAGAAGTCTACCAGGCTGGACCAATGTAGCTTTAGGAACAGTCTCAAGACAAAGCACTGAAAAGCTCAGCATCAGTACTGCCACAGGTATTAAATAGTTTTGCTTTTTCCACAACATTGGAATACTTTATTTTTTTATATATACAGATATCTATATTTAAAAAAAGCTGTATTTGTGAGACAGTATATATTGTACCCTTTAATTAGTTTCTGAAGGAAATCAGCAGTAGAGCAATTTAAACCACCTGCAACCAATTAAAGTAATTGTGTGTTGCGTTTGTTTTTTACTAATAATCTACATATAATTCAGTTTGCTCAGTTTAGATAAAGTTTCTACTCATCATATTTAAAAAAAAAAAATAGAAGTCAAACTCCACTTTCATAAAAACAAGTTTTTCCTCTAATCAGTTTTTGTGGTCAGAAATTCAGGTTCAAAAAGAACTTGACCTTGTGGTGAAAGCCCTATATTCTGGTAGCCCATTGGTCCGACAACCTTAACCCTTACCCTAACTCAACTGAACTGCGTAGGGTACCCAACTGATCGAAGTAAGATACTCATCTTATATGAGTAGGGCTGTCAGGCCAGTGGGTTGTTGGAACATAGAGCCGTCCTAAACCTTTTTTCCGAATATTCTCTTATAACATTCAAGAAATATCTGAAGAGTCATTGTTTGAAGTTATCTTTATTCAGTGTGGTTACTTTTTACTTTGGTATTATATTATCTGTTACGGTTGTTATCCTGTCTGATTTATAGTTGGGCTGCTTGGTGATAAGTGTAGAAGTTGTGCAGAGCTTTAGAAAATCAATAGTATAACAGTATTTTCTCAAATCTGATCCAGGGCTACAACCACTACCACCTTGCACATTTTGGGTTTTTAGTTTCTTGATTTAACTCATCTATTAATCAATAAACAAATTTCCACAGATTATTAAGTTGTGCTCTACAGGAAATGCCAGCGTGACATCTTTCTTTGGATGCATAATATATCCCACACACTCTGGTAGGCAAAAGAACAGCAATGGCGATTAACACTGTAGAGGATCCATCATACTGAGTCTAGGATGAAGTTGTGTAGGATGGTTATGACTTGTGTAGTTGTTGGCTGCACAAATCAATTCAAACAGGTATCAGGCATAATTCCTTAGAGGACTCACTGTAGAGGGTTGGGAACATTAAGTGCTGTAAGGAAATAATACATGGCAATATCACAAGTATGACCTTAACAATTCTGATGAAACCTGATTAAGACAAATAAGGGACTTGTAGCAATATGCTACAGATATAGAAACACAAATCATCAATTTTAAATTTAATATATCAGAAATTCTATTTTGGTGGCATGGTGACACTTAGAAATTTATATGTAGATTATACATGCTCTCCCTGTACTTGCATGGGTTTCCTCTGGGTACACCAGTTTCCTCCCACAGTCCAAAAGACATGCATATTAGTTGAACTTGTACCCTGTCTTCATCCACTGTCAGCTGAGATAGGTTCCAGCCTTCCCACAACCTCAGTAGGAGTAAGCAATCGAGTGAGAGATGAATTCTATTTACTATTGCACTGCTATTGAAGTATGAATGAATGATGTTTATTTTAAATATGCAAAAAAAAAAAAACATAAACAAGAAACAGTATCAGATTACAATTAAACAATTAAACAAAATGACTAAAGAAAAGAAAACAACAAGAATAATAAACTGTAACATATTTGAAAAAAGGGGGGAAGAACAACAATCTTAATCGCATCCCATAACTATCAATTTCTGATTGATAACAATGTACCCGCTTCCCAGTTGATATCTCCCCTTTGTGCACCCTCATACCCCGAAACATGTACAATTCTACCAAATTATTTACAAGAAGAATACCCAACAAACAAAAGATAACTAAAATAAATAATTTAGAATAATTCAACAATAAACCCCTTTTAAAAACCTAATAATTCATAACCCTATTAATAAGTAACAATGTAATCCATAACCTTGAAAACACCTGTTGATTGACTATCCCCTCTTTATCCCTGTAACTGATGAAATGATTTCTTTATATTTGATTTTAAACTGCTTAATGTTTGGACATTGCTTAAGTAGCACATTCATACTGTTCTATAGCTTGACTCCAATGACTGATATGCAAAATCTTATTTTGTAGACACCAACATAAGCAAGTTGCCACTGATTTACTTTGTTAGTGAAAAAGTAACATTTTATTAATTCAAAATGTTTTCTTGTTTGTGATTGGTGGAAAGCCACCAACTAATTATTGGTATTCTTTTATGAGCCAATTTATTCCATCATCTAAATCAGTGGCTGGATAAGTTGAAAGATTGCATATCACATGACAACTAGTAAATTACTTGATAGATGCATCTCAAAACCCTTAAACTGCATCAGTTTCTCTGTTGCATCTCACCTACCCCCAAGACATGTGTAGAAATGTGAAAAGCATGGGGTCCAAAAAGCATGAGCTAAGAGAAATGAGACATTGTTTCCTCTTAAGTGTCATGCTGCCCTGCTGTGTAACAGTGTCTAATATTGTATAAGGGGGTGGTACACTATACACTAACATTCAACTCTTCCAGCAAGGCAGCCATCATACATGGCTACCAGGCAGCAGGAGTGGCAGAACTCAAGTGACAAAGATATTTAAAAATTCTACCCAACAATTATAAAGAACAGAATTCTTTTTCTGAACTACTTAATCCTGATTAGGATCTCAGCCGATTCTGGGTGAGGGCAGAGTACACCCAGGACAAATCACCAGGCCATCACATGGCAGAAACATGCTGACAGCAACCCAGTGGCCTACTCTCTACAAAATAACAATGGTTCTTTTACATGCCTCTCACCACAGTGAGAAAAATGGCTGGCCTTTGATAACCCGGTTAGCTGCACTGAGGGGACAGCATTGACAACTTTGACAGTGGCTAAAAATGAAAGCAACAAATGCTACTGAAGATAACATTACCATGTTAAAGTTGACTAATTTTCAGCCATGATTCTTGCCTCATTCAAATTTTAATTGCATCATGAACAGTTGCCCAACCAGCACAATCCTACTTATTTCAAACGGGGAACATAACCAGATGATTTGAAGGTTTACAAAGAAAGGGATGATCAGCTCAAAGAAACAATAGCTAAACCTGTAGAGGGCGCCAGAGACTTAACATTGTGTCACTTGATCAGGGAGGAACATAAGAAAAACATGACCACCACATAGCTTTGATTTGTTTATTTCAACACCAACTTCATTTGTGAACCTTACAAGAAACTCATTTTCCTGGACCCTTGATCAGTAGTGGAGTAAGGCCAGGATTCGCATCAGGTTTAGATGGGTGCAGCTTTTGCTGCAGTGTTGGGTTCCTTTGAAAAGCATTTACCCCAGGAATCTGGTACACTTGTTGAACTCCACCAACAGCAATAGGGACATAAGGATTATATATTTTAGCTAGCCCAGGATGCACAGGCAGTTGATCAGAACTGGGGACTCCTGTGGTAGTAGTTTGGGGAGATACACGCAGGCCATAGGGAAGATACCATGGCTTAACAGGAGCATGAGTGTATTTTCCGGCTAACCAAGGATTTAATACCTGTCGATCTCTGGCTGGTGCAACTGTGGTAGTTGGAGCTTTGGTGGTAACGGGGTCAGATACACGCAGGCTGTATGGAAGATACCATGGCTTAGCATAAGCATAAGGAGTGTATGTTCCTGCTAACCAAGGATTTAATGCCTGTCGATCTCTGGCTGGTGCAGCTGTGGTAGTCGGGGCTTTGATGGCAACTGGGTCAGATACACGCAGGCCATATGGAAGATACCATGTGCGTGCTAACCAAGGGTTAAATGCCTGTTGATCTCTGGCTGGTGCAGCTGTGGTAGTAACTGGGTCAGATGCATGCTGGCCATATTGAAGATACCATGGGTAACCATAGTCATGGTATGCACCAGGTAACCAAGGATTAATAGCTTGTGCCCTGTAATGGAAAGGACAGTCATCAGGAAAAGAATAACCCTTTAGCACATGTTAATAGGAAACACAGGTGGGACATACATGTAAGCTGGACCAGGAGTATATTGAATAGCTGGGCAGGACAGGGGCAACTCTTCATTCATGTATTGCACCGACAAATGCATCTCAGAACCCTGAGAGAAATAGGGAAAGCATTAACAGTCAAGTAGTTATGAAGCAAGCATACAATTTGAGTACAAAATTACCTGAAATTGCCAACAGTTGCTTGTATATGGTACAGTGAGTCTCAGGGCACCTTCCACAACATCCCAGGTAAAGCCACAGATTGAAGCCTGGTAAATCGATTGCCATTCACCATTCACTGAAATAAAATGCTTTTAGTACCAGACAATTCACTCCAAAAATCATACTTGCTGAAACGTCTCACCCTTCAGCCTGACTGCATCTGGAGACAGACCAAGACTGGCAACCATAGCTGAAGGATTACAAGAGACTGTAGCAACAGGACGAGGCACAGGACAGACCATCTTGACAGCAACTCCCAAAATGCTCAGTGGCAGGATGTAGGTGCTCCCCTGCAATTACCAGTTTGAGAAAGGGTCAACCCAATGCAAGTACACTTAAAGCGATCCAAATCAAGTGACAACATTAAAGAAAAATACATGTAAAACAGCATCTGCATAGTGGATGAAGTCAGCAGAAATTTACCTGTTGTTCAACATTACAGCCATCATACTTGGTAACAAGTGCAACATCTCTGCGGGCCCTCTTCACAGAGTAGCCACACTGGGATGGCATTTTTGATAAAGGTACTGGGCCCTCTTTATCTAAAGAAAGAGATACTTCATTCTGTAGGACCAAGTGTCATTTGACATTCCAATTCCATTGTTACAGAGAGCAGTTCCATTTCAAAAGGCAAGACCGCTTTACTACTCCAAAAATATTACATTTGTTCGGGGCAAGTAATCTGTGACCCAATCTGGCAAAGGAATCAGAATGACCAAAAATTGACAAATGAGTTAGTGACAAGGTTCTTTTTACTGACATAACAGGTCATTTTATTTAATTCACTTCCCATGCACCTGTACATGTGTGGAAACATAGCCTCGTTCTGAACCCAAGAAGCAACCTTCATAGTGCTCTACAGTCGAACAGTAGTTCTCTCCAGGGCCTTTTATTCCAAGGGCTATTGAGCCCAACCAAAGTGGCTCGCTCAACCTTCCTATAATTGTGTGGCGCATGCGCTAGCACAAATCAAGTCACCCATGGAATTCTGGGAGGGCTACTGAGCCCAAACATTAATGCATTACAGTGTATTTCGGCCTGTATTGCTAAAGTAGTACTGGTGACTCATTTTGCTAGATCGGGTCACATTCAACACCTGCAGCAGATTATGATGCAGACAGGGGTCTCATCTGCAAGAAGGTAACCTAATCAAACCAATTAAAAAAAATAAAAGAAAAAAGTATCAAGGGACAAGGAGTAAAACATTCAGACATTAAAGTAGCCTTTAAATCATGACATAATAAAGCTAGAGAAAGTCAAGCACTCAACTCCAGAAGTAAAACATTGTTTCCTTTTATACTGCAGATGCTCAGGTTCAGAATTCCACCCAACTTTAGACTAAGTCACTTCCTCAAAGGTCAAACAAGAATACACTTCTTTTTCCAAACTGTTTTATTCTACTGGGGGCACACTGAGGCTGGAGCCCATGCCAACCAATTCTAGGTGGGGGCAGGATACACCCTAAACAGCTCCAGTCCATTGCAGGGCCACACACAGTCTAATTTGAATGCCTGGACTGTGGGAGAAGAGATACAGTACACTGAGAAATCCTACTCAAGCATGGGGAGAACTATACACAGAAACCCCCTCACCAAGTCAGACCCAGGACTTTGCTGCTGTGAGGCAGACATGCTAATCACACCCCCTTGAAAGGCTACAAGCAGGGACACACTTACCTGTCTCAACCAAGAAGTTGGGTACTTGACTTCCCTGCATACGCAGGGTCATTGAATCCTTATCACACCACACAGAGGGACTCCAATGCCTGAGCAATAACTTGCCAAGTCCAGACCCTTCTAACAAGCAAGAGACAATTACACCAATGTTAGTACAAAACTAAGCTATATATAAAATTCTTGCATACACTTACCTGTGAAGTGTGTCTGGTCAGATTGGTATCCCTTTGTATCTCCAGCAAGTTTATCAGGCACATTCTTATCAATACCATCATTTGTAGCTCTGCTGGAACCAATGATAAGTCTACCAGGCTGGACTGATGTATGTTTAGGAACTAGCTCATGACAAAGCACTGAGAAGCTCAACATCAGTACTACCAGTAGTAATACACAGTTTTTCTTTTTCCACAACAGTGGCATTTTTTTAAATTATTATTATAATTTTTTCCCAATTCACCCCCAACACAATAAGCCAAAAGAGAACATAAAATTGCCGTTCTTTGTGAGTTTATATATTGTGCCCTTTAATTAGTTTCTCAAGGAAATCAGTGGAACAGCAATTTAAATCACCTGTGACCAATTAGTGTGTTGCGTGTTTGTTTCCACCAATAATCTACATATAAACGAGTTTGTGCAAGTTGGCTAAAGTTTCTACTCATCATATTTCTAAAAAAAATATCAGTCACTACTTTCATAAAAACAAGACTTTTCTCTAGTTCCAAACAGAACTTGACATTGTTCTGTGTATTCCCTCATAACCTTCAAGAAATGTCTAACGGCTCATTTGTTCAAAGAGCACTTCAACACACCTGCAGTTCTCACTTAAACACTATACAGTGTAAATCGTATATCTTTGTTCTCTTTTGGTATGAAGTAATTGTTATTCAGTGTGGTTACTTTTTACTTTGGCATTTGGGGAAGCCGTGGCCTAATGGTTAAAGAAGTGGGTTTTGGACCGAAAGATCTCTGGTTCGATTTCTGAACCAGCAGGAAAAAATGGGTGGCGGCGGGAGGAGTGAGTTGCACCTTTCCTTCTTCCACCTTCATGGCTGAAGTGCCCTTGAGCAAGGCACCTAACCCCCAACTGCTCTCCGGGTGCCCCAAAGTGTGGCAGCCCACTGCTCCGAGTGTATGTGTGTGTGTGTGTGTGTTCACTGCTTACGTGTGTGTGCTCACTTTGAATGGGTTAAATGCAGAGGCAATAATTTCCCTTGCAAGATTAATACAGTATATCAAAAAAATTAAATAAAATTACTTGGCATTTAACAAACGGTTAGTACAACAATGTTTTCTGAAATCTGGTCCTGGACCACCACGAGGAGCTGGAACTTCTACTTTGTTGTTTCAACTGACTTCTTTTTTTCTGACTGTGCTTATTAAGGGTCGCTACAGCGGATCATCCTTCTGCATCTTGCTTTGTCCTCTGTATCCCTCACCTTCACGCCAATCACCTGCATGTCCTCCCTTACCACATCCATATATTTCCTCTATGACCTTCCTCTTTGCCTAAGGCAACTAGGCAGTTCCATCCTCAGTATTCTTCTACCCATATACTCTTCATTCCTTCACTGCACATGCCCAAACCATCTGTCCTACTCCTGGAGACTTAAATTCCTCCACGGCATACCTCTCCATCTCCAGACTCATTTCTATCTGTTCACTGCTCTCACTACAGATCACAATGTCTTCATCTTCATCTTCATCCACTTGATCCTGGGTCACGGGGACAGCAGCCTAAGCAGTAAGGTCCAGAGGTCCCTCTACCCAGCCACTTCTTCCAGCTCCTCTGGAAGGACATCATCGCTTTCCCAGACCAGCTGAGAGACAGTCCCTCCAGCGTGTTCTGGGTCAACCAAATCCCAAATCCCAAATCAAAAGAGGGCAGTGGTGGCTTAATCAGTTAAGGCTTGGATGGGTTACTGATCCGAAGGTCAGCGGTTCAATCCCCACTCTCACCACTGTTGGGCTCTTGAGCAAGGCCCTTAACCCTCAGTTGCTCAGCTGTATAAAATGATATGATAATTGTAAGTCGCTCTGGATAAGAGTGTCTGCCAAATGCTGTAAATGTAAATGTAAATGTAAACCCTGGGGTCTCTTCCCGGTTGGACATGCCAGAAACACAACACCAGGGAAGCATTCTAAACAGATGCCTGAGCCACCTCAACTGACTCCTCTCAGCTACTCCGAGCTCCTCCCGGATGACCGAGCTTCTCAACTAATTTCTGAGTAAGAGCCCTGCCATCCTGCGAAGAAAGCTAATTTCAGCCACTTGTATATGCGATCTTGTTCTTTCAGTCACTACCAAAGCCTGTGACTATAGGTGAGGGTAGGAACATTTATTTGACTGGTAAATTGAGAGATTTGCCTTCCGGCTCAGATCCCTCTTCACCATGATGGACCGGTACAAGCTCCACTTTACTGAAGAGGCTGTACTGATTCGCCTGTCAATCTCCCACTCCATCCTTCCCTCACTTGTGAACAAGACCTCAAGATACTTGAGATACCCTTTTCTGGCTGAGAACCATGGCCTAGGACTTGGGGGTGCTGATTCTCATCCTGGTCGCTTCACATTCAGCTGCGAATTGCTCCAGCAATAGCTGGAGGTCCCGGCTTGATGAAGCCAAAGGACAACATCATCCACAAAAAGCAGAGACAAAATCCAATGGCCACCAAACCAGAACCCCTCAACGCCATGTCTGTGCCTAGAAATTCTATACATAAAAATTATGAACAGAACCTGTGACAAAGGACAGCCTTGGTGGAGTCCAAACACCACTGCAAATGAATTGAAAAACTCCCATTCCCCCTCCAGGATCCTGTGGAGTGTGTAGAGCTGGTCGAGAGTGCTGCGACCAGGATGAAAACCACATTTTTCATCCTGAATCTGAGGTTCAACTATCAGTCCGATCCTCCTCTCCAGTACTCCTGAATAGACTTTCCCAGGTGGGCTGAGGAGAATGATTCCACAATAGATGGAACACACCCTCTGGTCCCCGTTTGTAATAATGGGAACTACCACTCCGGTTTGACAGCTCAGCTCCTCTCTTCACCCGAGTGTCCAGAACATGCACAACTAAATGTTAATTTAACACAACTAAAAACTGCAGCCTATCCTCTACCACCCTCATATACTTCTCTGCCACTCCAGATTTGTTAAACATACCACAACTCCTCTATTGTCACTCTTTTGTATGTTTTCTCCAAGTCTAAAAACATGCAGTGCAACTCCTTCTAATCCTCACTGTAATTCTCAATCAACATTTTCAAATCAAAAATCTGTGGTGCTTCTCCTTGCCATGAATTCATACTACTGTTGACAGATCACCACCGCTCCTCTCAGCCTGGACTCCACTACTCTTTTCCATAGTTTCATGGTCTGACTCATCAAATTTATACCTCTGTAGTTACAGCAGATCTGTACATCTTCCTTGCCTTGAAAATTGGTACAAGAACACTGTATCCACTCTCCTTAGGCATCCTCTCACCTTTTTGAACCAACCACCCCCATTTACCTGGACGTGGGACCAGCACTAAGAGCACACTGGCTTGTGTGACTCCAATAGCTGGGTTGATTTAATTAATGTATTAAATGAAGGGCTGAGAGATCAGTGGGCTTATGATTTGTGTAGCTGTTGGCTGCACAAATCGATTCAAACAAGTATCAGGCTTGACATTTGACAAAATACCCACTGTAGCAGATTGGCGACATGAAGTGCTATAAGGAAATAATACATGACAATATCACAAGTATGACCTGAACAATTCTGATGAAGACAAATGGGGGACTTGTTGAAATCTGCTTCAGATAGAAAAACAAAGCATCAATTTAAAATTTACTATAACAGAAGTTCTCACTCTCTCACTAACTCAATTGCTGAACCATTTAAATACACTACTAAGCTCATGGGGAGGCTATGCCTATCGCAGCTGACACTGGGCAAAGGAGGGGTAAATCTAGAACAGTTCACCAGACCATCGAGGGGCAACACACACAACCCTTCACGCTCACAGTCACACCTATGAGCAATTTGGAGCAGATAATTAGCCTACTGTGCATGTCTTTAGACTTTGAGAGGAAATTCGTAGTACCCAAAGGACAAGAAGAGTCCAGCAATTAAACCCAGGACCTTCTTGCTGTGAGTGGACCTGCTAACCATTATGCCGCCATAACAAAAATTCTTTTTAGTGTAAAATGCTATTGAGGTATTGGACACCAACATAAGCAAGTTGCCACTGATTTGCTTCCAGACAGGTTTAGATGGGTGCAGCTTTTGCTGCAGTGTTGGGTTCCTTTGAAAAGCATTCACCCCAGGAATCTGGTGCATCTGTTAAAATCCACCAACAGGGACATAAGGATTGGAAGGCCATATGGAAGATACCATGGGTTAACAACCATAAGGATGGCATGTTCCTGCTATCCAAGGATTTAATGCCTGTTGGTCTCTGGCTGGTGCAGCTGTGGTGGTAACTGGGTCAGATACACGCTGGCCATACGGAAGATACCATGGGTTAACAAGCATAAGGATGGTATGTTCCAGGTAATCAAGGATTAATAGCTTGTGCCCTGTAATGAAAGGGACAGCCATTGGGAAAGAAATAACCCTTTAGCACATCTTAAATGGAGACACAGGTGGGACATACATGTAGGCTGGACCAGCAGCTGTATATTGAATAGCTGGGCAGGACAGGGGCACCTCTCCATCCATATATTGCACTGACAAATGCATCTCAGAAACCAGAGAGAAATAGGGAAAGGATTAACAGTCAAGTAGTTATGAAGTAAGCATACAATTCGAGATGTGCAGAATTACCTGAAATGGCCAAGTTGTATATGGTACAGTGAGTGACAGTCCACCTTCCACAACATCTCAGGTAAAGCCATAGGTTGATGCCTGGTAAATGGATTGCCATTCACTATTCACTAAAATAAAATGCTTTTAGTGCCAGACAACCCAGAAAAATTCCATTCCAAAAATAAAGCTGCAAGTCTTTCGCTGAAACTAAAGCCACTCCTTGAATGGAAACATCTCACCCTTCAGCCTGACTGCATCTGGAGACAGACCAAGATTGTGTTGGCATAGTGGTTAAGGCGATGGGTTTCTGATCCGAAGGTCAGCAGTTCAATCCCCACTGTTGAGCCCTTGAGCAAGGCCCTTAATCCTCAATTGCTCAGCTGTTAGCTAACCAAAGCAATAATTGGAACTTTCTCAAAGAGTACATGTAAAACAGCATCTCCACAATGAACAAGTCAGCAACAGCTTACCTGTTGTGCAACATTACAGCCATCATACTTGGCAACAAGGGCAATATCTCTGCGAGCCCTCTTCACAGAGTAGCCACAGAGGGATGGTATTTTTGATAAAAAAAAAAAAATGTCTCTTTCCTTAGACCTCATGGTCTAAGGAAAGAGACATTTTAATCTGTAGCACCGAGTGTCATTTTACATTCCAGTTCCATTGTAACAGAGCAGTACCATTTCAAAGGTAAGACTACTTACTACTCCAAAAACATTAAGTTTGTTTGGTGCAAGTAATTTAACACCTGAAACAGGTTAGGATCAAGACAAGGGACTCATCTGTAAGAAGTTAACTAAATCAGATCAATTAATGGTGTCATGGGACAGGGAGTAATACATTCAGACATTAAAGTACATGTGAAACTCGAAAAATTAGAATATCGTGCAAAAGTTAATTTATTTCAGTAATTCAACTAAAAAGTATATTCAACTAATATTATATAGACTTATTACATGAAAAGTGAATGATTTCAAGCATTTGTTATAATTTTGATGATTATGGCTTACAGCTTATGAAAACCCCAAATCCAAAATCTCAAAAAATTAGAATACATGAATTCAATTTTAAAAAAAGGATTTTACTCAGTACTTGGTTTGTGTCCCTTTTGCATGAATTACTGGATCAATGCGGTGTGGCATGGATGGATCAGCCTGTGGCACTGCTGAGGTGTTAGGGAAGACCAGGCTGCTTCAATAGCGGCCTTCAGATCTTTTGCATTGTTTGGTCTCACGTCTCTCATCTTTCTCTTGGCAATGCCCCGTAGGTTCTCTATGGGGTTCAGGTCAGGCGGGTTTGCTGGCCAATCCAGCACAGTAATCCCACAGTCATTGAACCAGGTTTTGGTACTTTTGGCAGTGTGTGCAGGTACCAAGTCCTGCTGGAAAATGAAGTCAGCATCTCCATAAAGCTTGTCTGCTGAAGGAAGCATGAAGTGTTTGAAAATGTCCTAGTAGAAGGCTGTGTTGACTCTGGACTTAATAAAGCACAGTGGACCAACACCAGCAGATGACTCATCTGCCCAAATCAACACAGACTTCAAGCATCTTGAATTCCTCTCCATTCTTCCTCCAGACTCTGGGACCTTGGTTTTCAAATAAGATGCAAGATTTGCTCTCATCAGAAAAGAGGACCACTGAGCAACAGACCAGTTCATTTTTTCTTTAGATTCCTTTAACTTTCTATTAATGTGCTTTGATACAGCAACTACCTTTTGAGGCTTTTCTCTCCTTGTGGAGGGTGTCAGTGATGGTTTTCTACCAAACTGAGAGATCATTTAAAGGCTCAGGAACCCTTTGCAGATGTTTTGGATTAATTAGCTGATTACATTGTGACACTTTGTGCCTACAATTTTGAACCTTTTCACAATATTGTAATTTTCTGAGATTTTGGATTTGGGGTTTTAATAAGCTTGTAAGCCATAATCATCAAAATTATAACAAATAAAGGCTTGAAATATTTCATTTTCCATGTAATGAGTCTATATAATATATTAGTTTCACCTTTTAGCTGAATTACTGAAATAAATGAACTTTTGCACAATAATCAAATTTTCCAAGTTTCACCTGTAGACTTTAAAGCCTGCCATGATAAAGCTAGTGAAGGTCACACACTCAACTCAACAAACACCTTGCCTCCTTCTACACTGCAAATGCTTAAATATAGACATCCACCCAACTTTAATAAACTAAGGGAATTCTACAAAGCTCAGACACTTCCTGACATACACAGGACTAAATTTCTTTTTCCGAACTGCTTTATCCTACTGGGAGCACAGGGAGGCTGGAGTCCCTCCCCACCAACTCTGGGTGAAGGCAGGGCCACACACCTAGAAGCAATTTGGAACAGATAACTTATCTTAATGATAATGTCCAGACTATGGGAAGAAAGGCAGGGTGCACTGAGAAAACCCGCTCAAGCATGGGGAGAACTACACACAGAGCCCACCAAGTCCGAGACTCAAATCCAGGACTTTGTTGATGTGAGGCAGACATGTCAATCACACCACCATGAAAAGTTACAAGCGGGAACACACCAGTCTCAACCAAGAAGTTGAGTACTAGACTTCCTTGCATACACAGGATCACTGAATCCTTATTACACCACACTGAAGGACTCCAACTTTAGTTTTATTGTCATGCACAGGTAAGAATGAAACATTACCAACAATGAAATTCTTGGACTCGGAGCCCCATCAGTATTGCACGTAAAGAAACAAATATTGCACATAATGAAAAAAATTACATAAAATCTAAGGTAAAAAATAAAAACTACTACAATAAATACGATAAATACAGAATACTTAAAAGAAATACTGAGGTGTCTGTAGTGCAGAGGTAATGGTATGTGCATGTACAGTGAGTTTGCAAAATATCTAGTATATCAGCAGTTCAGTAGCCTGATGGCTTGTGGGTAAAAACTGTCCCTGAATCTGCTGGTGTGAGTCCGGATGCTCCTGTACCGTCTGTCCGATGGCAGGAGCGTGAAGAGTGTGTGGCTGGGGTGGCTGGGATCAGAGAGGATCAACATAACCCTCAAGAAATGTTTAAAGACTCAACAGTTCCAAGTGCACTTCAACACATCTGGAGCTCTCACTCAAACACTTTACACCACTCAAGGCCCGCGGGCCAAATCTGGCCTGCCAGCTCATTTAATGGGGCATGCAAAAGCTTTCAAAGAATATGATTATTGTAGATTCCTTGCATCGACATTACCATGAAACCTAATTCATCATCCTTCCACTAGGTGGTGGCAGCCTATATCAAGTAAACAGCTAGTCATTCATGACTCAAGAAAGATTGCATGCTAGCTTGTCGCTGTTAAGCGTTGTCAGAAAATGCAGCTGAATAAAGAAAAAGAGGACACACACCTAAACGAATCATTTTCCCCTCAGATTTCATGGATGCCCTTTTAGAGTAGATGTTCAGTGATTATTCGGCCCTCGATCATCTTTAAGTGTAGGGATGGGTCCATCAGTGAAAATGAGTCTGACACCCCTGCTATACACTGTATATCTATATATCTTTGTTCTCTTTTGGTGTGAAGTTTTCTTTATTCAGTGTGGATACTTGTTACTTTGGCATTATTTTGATTCGTTACAGTTGTAATAATTTGTGGTTGGACTGCTTGGTGACAAGTGTAGGCGTTGTGTAAAGCAGCACTTTGACAAATCATCAGTACAGCAGTGTTTTCTCAAATCTGATCCTGGACTACCACCACCACCATGTTGTACATTTTGGATTTTTACTCTACTGATTCAACATATAAATTAACTGAAGTGGCACTCATAGAGTGCAAGATACCTCCTCCAGGTACAAATGGATTATTTTAACTTTTCGCAGTTATAATGAAATGTCTCCCATTAGTGGGTTTCAGATGAACATTTTACCCCATTGTACAGTTATGGATTTTTCAGGATTCAGAAAATTTTTTTAACATGATCCCATGACCAAATCGCCTCCAAAATTCAATAAGTTCTTTCCAGGCCCAGGCCTCATCCCTTCACCAAGTCTGGTTAAAATTACATCAGTAGTTTTTGTGTAATCCTGCCAACATAAAAATCTTAAATAACTGCTTGTTAAAAAAAATATTTTATAATTTTCTAGAACCGGACTGTGATGCGGATCAGCTCCAAAATGTTAACGGTTCGTGCAAGGCCCATAGCTCATCCCTCCACCGAGTTTGGTGAAAATTGGTTTAGCAGTTTTTGCATAATCCAGCTAACAGACAAAAAAAAACAGTGTTGTTGAATACAAACCTCCCCCCGCCAAACGGTGAAGGTAATTACTAAGCCTAAAGTAGGCTAAACTAGGTGAATTTAGAGGAGGGAAAACCACCTAAATATGCAGGGTGATGGTACTTCAGGACCAAGATTTAAACAACACTTGTTCTAGTCAGGGGTGGCACGGATGCTCAGGTTCACAACAAGAAGGTTCTGGGATTCAATCTTTCTGAGTGGAGTCTGCATGTTCCCCCTGTGCTTGCATGGGTTTCTGATGGGTAGTCCAGTAACCTCCCAAAGTCCGAAGACATGCATGCTGGCTCATATTAATGCTTAAAATAAAATACCAACAGTATGTTAATATGTGTATTATATGGTCATTTTTTAATATGATCATTCAGAGTCAGGATTCACTTTACCAGCACCAACAAAGCATATCAGCTGGGGTACCACAGTATATACACTAAGAAGAGATGTTTAGGGTGGTACGGTGGCGTAGCTGTTAGCACCGCTGCCTCACAACAAGGTACTGGTTTCAAGTCCCGGGCTGAGCAAGAGAATTTTTGTGTGGACTTTGCTTGTCCTCCTTCTGTGTACTTGGGTTTCTTCCGGGTTTTCCATTTCCCTCTCACAGCTGAAAGACATGTAAATTAGGCTAACTGGCTGTTTCAAATTGACCCTTGGTAAAAGTGTAAATGGTTGTGTGTGTTGGCCGTGCGATAGATTAGTGGTCTGCTCAGGGTGTACCCCGACTTCACCCAGAATCAGCTGATATAGGCTCCAGCCTCCTTATTAAGGGATTAAGTGGTTCGGTAAATGAATGAATAAAGGGATCTTTATCGAAGTGGAAGTGTAAAGGATATAATTGTGATGCCCAATAAATACAGCTGTTCTTTAACTGTCTTATATTTATGTCTTTGTACACATTCATCTAAATTGTGTTGGGATTATTGGAATTACTGAAAATGAACTGGACAAATTTCATTCACTTATTCATTTTCCGAACCGCTTCATCCTCTTTTACTGTCGTGTGGGAAGCTGGAGTGTATCTCAGCTGACTCCGGGCAAAGGCAGGGTACACCATGTACAGCTCGCCAGTCCATCGCAGGGGAATACACCCACAACCATTCATTCTTACACTGGCGGCAATTTGGAACAGTCAATTAGCCTAATGAGCATGTCTTTGGACTGTCAAAGGAAACCAGAGTACCTGGAGGAAACCCACGCAAGCACATGGAGAAGACTCCACACAGAAAGGCATTGTGACCCCTTGACTGAGGACCTTTTTGCTGTGAGGCAGATGTGCAAATCACTACGCCACTGTGCCTCCCCAATGACCAAAATTCTAGATCTGAATCCATGTGAACAAATTTGGGATTTAATTGATTCCCGAATTGCTCACACAAAGGTTTCCTCCGCAAAGGGAAATATTCATTCATTCATTTTCAGAACCGCTTAATCTTTTTTTTTTTTTTTTGTCTTGTCCAGCATCACAGCAAGCAGAATGGCAGTCTGGTTGCCGCATTGCGCTGTACAAT
>JAQMYF010000023.1:20666961-20678217 GCA_030014195.1 Neosilurus mollespiculum | reverse complement strand
TGTTTTATATTAAACCCCCCCCCCCCCCCCCCCCAAAAAAAAAAACCCCACAAACAAAATAAATTATAGCAATAAATGTTAATAACAGTGCTGTACACGGTCTTTCCAGACTTGGGATAGCGCGCGTGGACTGCTGGAAGAAATGACGCTCATTTTTTCTCGTGTTTTTAGGATCTGCATACGGCGCGCGTTCACGACAGCTTCCAGCGCGCGTTCACGGAGAGGGAATGTGCGCGTAGGCCTGCAGAGGGAGCTGCGCGCGCTACACTGAAGCGGCGCTGTGTGAACAGGACAGTCCGGGGTCTCGCGCTCTTGTACGAGGCCTACTTCCGTCAGCGCGCCGTTCTGGGACAAGGAAAAAAAAATCACTCACAAAACATCGCTCCTGTTTGCAGTCAGGTGGGCCGAGAAACCGCGTCTCGACATTTTCTAACACGGTAGGAGCTTCACTCAGCCGATGGAACGACGGTTTAAGGGTGTAATTGGTGTGGAAATGCAGTAAGCACACGTCACATCGTTTATTGGTATTGTTTGTTTCACCTAAATGGAGGAAAAAAGTAACTCTGGGTTTGTTGTAAGTACAAATCATGCACGGGATTCGGGTACAGAATGAATTAAGATGGGCTTTTGGTGGCTTTTTATTTTTTGAACGGCGTGTTTTGGCGGAAATTGATTTTGGTTTTATTTAAGGTAGCATGGCAAGATACGCGGCCGAGCTAGTTAACGTCAGTAAGGCTAAGCTAACGAGCACTAAAATAAACATCAACACTTTGTTTAACTATCTGACACGAGCTCGTAGCAGTAACACGTCTAAAGTTTGATATTTTTATTTTATACTTGTGTCTGTACGGTTCGTAGAGGTTAAAGAGGGTTTATTTTCACACATTCCTAAGCTAGCTAGCCTCCAAGCTAACATTGTTTTGGTACCGTAACGTTAGCTAGCATTAGCTAGCTGCTCCCTCGAGCACATTCATCTGCCCTTGTTAACATTATTAGCGCTGTTATTACTGACTACCTGATGATAAAATTGTTTAATTCCACTGACTTAAACTGTATATGAGCTATTTAGCAACTAAATCTTTAATTTAGCTTAATAATTAGTGGTACAGTATGATTTGAGGATTGAGTTTGGTTTCAAATAGCAATTGTCCAAAGTGCATCACGGTACAAGGCTGGCACCATCCCAAACCGCTTCGTGTTCATTCTGTAAGTGCACTACGTGTGGGTGTAATGGTTTCCGCACACTATGGATTGCACTACGAAGTCTAATAAGAAGGCGTTTGGGATTCTGCCCGCTGTTGTCGTCTTTTTAACCAAACTAAACACAGCCTTTTAGCATTTCTTTCCTTATGTACTTTATTATTATGAATGTTTGTGGCTTTTCTTTAAATTTGGTGCAATTACAGGTGCAGCAGTAATCTTTTTTTCGTGGTATTCGTAGTTGTAATCTGCACAATGTTTATATAATTAAATCAAATTTAAAACCTTTAGTCTGGAAAGGATTTCCTTTGAAATGCATTCATTTACAAATATGGGAAAGAATAGAAATGTGTGTATGAATATTTATGTAGTATAGAATAATTCATGAAACGTTTTCCTCTTCATGATGCAGGCAATGAACTTTTTATAAATGCAAATGTAACTGAAAACAGATTTTCTGGGAAGCTTACAGGCGTAATCCAAAAACAAACAAAAAAGAAGGCTGGAAAGTGCAAGAAAGGATTATGATCTTCTCTTAGAAATTGTGTTTGCTTTTTAAAGGTTTTAAAAATGCAGTATTGAAGCAAAGTTCTTGCCTTAGTCTGTCAGGTTGAGGTGATATTATTAGCCACTGCTGCTGCACAATTTACAGAAATAACATCTAGTAATCATACAACTGCACAATATATCCCACAATATATGTGTCACGGTTAGATGTTAAATGATTTCCATCAATTCTATTAAGAGCATATTTCCAGAACACTGTCTAGAATCTATTGTGCATCTCGTGCATCAGGCCTCACAACGTTTCCTTGTACTGTTCCTCACGTTTTTCAGGCTTCAGTCAGTTCAGGGTGCTTTGACCTGTCATGAATGAGCCGATCGAAGGCGGTGCGATCTCGTTCGACGAGTATGTGCGGCAGAAGGCTCGCACCATACCCCAGCACCGCATGAAGGAGTTCTTGGAGTCACTGGCCACCAAAGGCCCTGAAATCTTGCAAGAGTTCAGCCAGCAGACCAGTGGCACTACCACGACCATGGTGTACCAACAGGGTGCCAACTGCATCTACACTGACAGCACAGAGGTGGCAGGGTCGCTGCTTGAGCTGGCATGCCCAGTAAGAAACAAACATGCTTTAAAATCTAGTTGAGATATAATATAATAGCTATTAGAAATGTATGTGCTAATGGTGTGCAAGGATAATAATGTTGTATGTACATAAACTTTTAATAATGTCTGTGATCAAAGTTATTTTAGTCACTTAAAAAAAAGAATTGGGTCACAAATCAGTAAGTGTGTATGTTGTGGTTTTGTGGCAAAACGGTTTTCTTTCGATGATGGTCATCTTTTTGTAGGTGCAGGTGACATCGACACAGATCTCGCCACAGCTGGCTGCAGCTGTGCAGCAGGCGTCCGAGCAGCAGATTCAAGTCCAGGTTCGAATCGTCCTCTATCTCCACTGATATAAGCATTCCCAATGCTGTTCCTCAGACAGATTTTGTAGCCAGCTATCGTATCCAAACATGCAGAAGTCATCGTAGTGATTGCAGGTGGCATGGAAATATTTGAAGAGTTTGTTCGCCGAGACAGAAAGATATTCCTGACGCAGTCGCACAGACCGTTTGTGTTCATTATCAACAAACAGAATTACCCTATTTTGGGCTAATGGCATTGTTCTGCTTTACATTCTTTCTTGTGCAGGTGCAGATTCAAGGTGAACAGGGTCAGACAGTTGGTCAGGTACTGCAGGTGGCTTCTCCTACCCATCAGCAGCTGTCAGGAGTCACGTCAACACAGTTGGTGCAGCAGGGGGAACTCACAGAGGAACAACAACAACAGGTACACATACAAAACACATAGCATGACCAAAAGTGTATTCTCATTGGCATAATGTCTAAATTATTATTATTTTATTTGTTTTCCTATAATCATAAGAAATGAGATGTATTTACTCTGTGTGTGTGTGTGTGTGCGCGCACGCGCACTTACAGATCCAGGCGCAGTTGGTGGCAGCCGTGGCTGGGGGTCAGCAGATTCAGATCCAGACAGTAGAGGCTCTGTCTCCAACTCAGATCCAGCAGCAGGGTTCGGAACGTGAAGCTGAGCGCCGTGCCGGAGCGTCACCAGGTGTCCTGCAGCCAGCTAAGAAGCGCAAGGTAGACGTGCCTACCGTAGTGTCTTACCAACTGGCACAGGGCCAGCAGCTAGCCACTGTGCTGACCATTCCCCAGGGCCAGCAGCAGGGCTATGTGTCCCTTAGGCCAGAGCTCCTGACTGTAGACAGTGCACACCTGTATGGCACCACAACCGCCGGCACCATCACCGGCGCATCAGGAGAGACCTGGACTATCCCGGTGTACCAACAGCAGCAGGGTGTAGCACACATTGCCATCCCACAAGAGGCCTACAGCACGGTGCAGGTGCAGGATAAAGACAAAGACAAGATGACGGTTGGTACAGCCCAGGTCGCAGGTGCAGTGGCCGTACCTGTGTCGGGCTCACAGGAGGAAGTGGTGCACTCTCTCTTCCCGGCACAGTTCATGAACGGAAACATCCACATTCCAGTGGCAGTCCAGGCTGTCGGGGGAGGCTACGCAGGCACTACTCAAGCGCTGCACATCTGGGACCCGCAGCAGCAACATCAGCAACATGGCCAGGAGGCAGAAACCCAGGAGCAACAGCTCCATCTGCAGGTCAGGAAGTAGAAGCGTGACATGGTGTGCAGCATTATTATTATTGTTAGTTATTATTGTTCTTATTATCATTGGTCTTATTGTTTTTATTATTATTATTGTTTTCTTCTTCTTATTATTATTATTGTTTTTATTATTATTAGTTTTGGGACAATGAAACCAAAACTTGAGCAATTTTCCATTTCCAAATTTATCAAGTGCAAATATTGTGCAATTTGTAATTTTTTTGGCATACTCATCAGAAAACATCAAAGCTTACTGTTGCATGTTTGCTTTGTGGCTCTGGGCGTTCACTTTGCGGCATGTTATGTTTGCTGTGCATTAAGCATTCAACGGAGCATTCGTGTTTCTATCTGTGCAGACAGCACTCACTACCTGATGACTGATAACTTAAACGAGCTGCAATTGAGGAATAACAATAACAGTGGAAATGTGAATTAAAAAGTTTAGTTATTTATATAAAGCACTGTATATTATGTCAGATTACGTAACTTTTTTTGCAAGAACAACAAAATGCAACTGATGCCATGACCCAATATTTAACAGTTATCTCTACCTTCTCAGGCCGAGACAGAGCCACAAGCAGAAGCTCCTCCTGAGCTGCTTCTTCCTACCGTGCTAAAGCCAGAAGAAGGCCTGGAAACCTGGAAGCTTTGGGTGCATCGCAAAAACGCGGAGCTCGATAAGAACGAGCAAAACAAGTTGGCGCCTATCGGCCGTGAGGATTTATTATTTCCCATCTGTTTTACGTGGTTAGGGTATTTTAATAGGCTTTCTTCTATCAGCCTTGTGCTGTCGTCCGCCCTCTGTGCTTCTGGAAAGAGATAACTTCAGATTCTTTATACACTGTGGGTGTTTTGATTTCTTTCCCCTGCAGGCCGTCAGCCTCTGCGTTTCCGAGAGGACCTGATCTCCAGCTCAGTGGGCGAGCTGAACGTGGCTCTGTCTCTCATGACCCAGGAGGCTCGTGGTATAGAAGACGAGCTGTTTGAACCCGACGCACTATACTACGTCTTCTTGTGCATACAGAAAGTATGTCACATGCGCGGTGTTATTTTTTTTTCTGCAGTTTATGATGTCATTTTGTTTCTTATACTTTTGTCCCTCATATGATTTTTGGATTTAGTACATGTTCGAGAATGGCAGGGTGGACGACATCTTCTCAGACCAGTACTACGCCCGCTTCTCCCAGTGCCTACACAAAATCCTGGAGGAATGGAGGCCTAGTGTCCATCCACTGGGTAAAGAAAGCGCTGGTTTTCCTCTGTGGGTGTGTTTATGTGCATACTGAATGCTGGGATGGGATACTTTGTTCCTGTTAAGAGTTGTGAGTAGGCACTTGTGTGTTACTGGACTGATAGATGTTTGTCCCAGTGGTGCCAATGGTTCTGGGTGTGACACAGTGCCACTGCATAATCCAGCAAATGACGACTTTTTTTTTTTTTTTTTTTTTTTTTTTTTTTTTTTAATTGCTCTGTTTGTATGTGTATGATTTGGTCATTATCTCTTCTTTCAGGTTATATTATCCCCAGTCATGTGACCGAGGAGATGTTATGGGAGTGTAAACAGCTGGGAGCTCATTCTCCCTCCACTTTACTCACTACACTAATGTACTTCAACACCAAGTGAGTTACTGGAATGATTTCTATTCCCTCATGCCTTCTTAAGGGGTCTTAAACATATAACCAGTGAGAAAATGAAATTAAATCCATGTTCTACTTCGATCAACTTTATGAACCGTATTTAAATGGAAAACAAACAAACTGCTCCACCAGGGGGCAATATAGAGACGTGAACAGGGCTCCTGGCAAAATGTTCTAATGAAACACAGTACAGATCAGTTAATGCTGTGAGCATATCTCTTTTCAGAATAATTAATTTTGAGGTTTTCACTCATTTTTGCAGCCAGGTTTTTTTTTTTTTTTTTTCAGTTTGTTTGTCCAGTACAATTTAATATATTCCTTTTTGATGAATACATCTAGCTAAGACGTTTCAAAGCAAGAGGTGTGTTTGTTTAGCCCAGTAAATATTGGACTAGGGCTGTATCCAAATACTCACACTTCCATACTATTATTACACCAAACCCCAGTACATTGTGTGTCCATATACTCAATATGCTTTTTATTGATGTCGAAAGTTGTCATATTAAATCCGTAGTATGTGAAGGCTTCACACTACTTTACCAACATGGTGTCCCATAATTCAGTGGGAGCCTCTGAGTAAACAAAGAAGAATTAGCCCCGGGGGGAAAATGGCAGCCGGAAGTATAGATGGATGCAATACTTATCTGTCGTTGCAAACTATAGATTACGTGTAATTTATGTGTCTTCACATTTTAGTACAAGGAGCTTAAATCATCCAGTTTAAAGGAAGCTCAGATATTAATAGAATGTACTACAGGGGAGGTCTGACAGTACGTACTAAACCGATGTTAGTGTATATATAGAGTGATGGAACATTGTTTATCAGATTGTTTAAACATTACACAGAGGTTTAAATCAAATATTGTTTATTTCCCAGGTACTTCAACCTAACCACGGTGGAGCAGCATATGAAAGTGGCCTTCTCTAAAGTGCTCCGGCACACCAAGAAGAACCCGACCAACCCAAAAGACAAGAGCACCAGCATCCGCTACCTGAAAGGAGTCGGCTCTCACCACGTGGGTCAGAAAGGTAAATCAGTCGATTACATTTCTGCTTTATTATGGAGTAGAATCAGACTTTATTTCATTGTGTAATATCTACCCTGTATTCCTCCTAAAGAAAAATGTAAATGTTTTGCTTCTTGCTTTAGTGACAGATGATATGTACGCAGAGCAAGCTGAGGATCCTGAGAATCCACTTCGCTGCCCCATCAAACTCTACGACTTTTACCTCTTCAAATGGTGAGCACATGTTCAGTGAAGTAGCTCCCATTGTGTTAAAACTAAATGGTATATCTGAACTGATGAAGCACATCACCGCTGATGTTGGGCAGTCGTAGCCTCATGGTCAGAGAAGTGGGTGTGGGATCAAAAGGGCACCTTTCCTTCCTCCACCTGGAGCAAGGCACCTAACCCCTCTGCTCTCCAGATGCTGCAATGTGGCAGCCCCCTGCTCCAAGTGTGGATGGGTTAAATGCAGAGTATATTAAAATCTGATTTAAAAAAAAAGGCAAAATTACATTTTGTGTATAATTTTAATAGCTCAAAACGCCATCTAGTGGCTGAAACTGTCCTTAAACTTGCAATACCTATGCTGGCATTCAGTAGAGTCCACTGTTTGGTTCTCATCTACATTGATAAGTTTTTATTAAAATATTTTTAAGCCCTTTCATCAGGTGTGGGTGGACCGTCTTCCCCCAGTCCCCACTCCTACGACTCTTAAACCACACTTGTTTTTAATTATATTTAAATGAGAAGAATTTGTTTTCATTCTCTAATAGCTGTTTAAATCTTTCCAGCCCTCAGACTGCCAAAGGCCGGAATGACACATATTACCTGACGCCAGAGCCTGTCGTAGCCCCCAACAGCCCTATATGGTACTCAACCCAGCCAATCACAAGCGAGCAGCTGGAGCAGATGCTCACGCGCATCATGGTGGTGCGGGAAATCCAAGAAATAATCTCCATCGCACAGGTCAACATTCAGTAAGAGGAGATAAAGGAGAAGAGGAGAGAGATGGTGAAGGAAAAGGTTTCCACCTCCGTCCTCACAGCCTGACCGCGACTCGGTCGCCCACAAACTTAAAAGGAGGGAATGTAGCCATCGTTGTGTCTCCTCGTGCTCCGTATTTACACACCCGCCAATGGAAGCACGCACCAGTAGTGGCATATGGGCAGAGGAGGCAACAACAATACTTAGTACTTATGCTCCGTAATTTAATTTTGAGTAGGATTCAAAACTGTTACTGACCACACCGAGGAAAATTCGTCATTCAGGCATCAGCTGATTACTAACCCTGAATGAAATGAAAAATCAGTGTCCATTTACTATTGAACAGAAATGTAAAATAGTTCAGTAGGCCTTTTTTGCTTTGAGCTGGCTGTTTTCTGATTTCTATGTTTAATTCTGAAGTGGTTCAGAGCTCAAAGAACATTCGCATGATCGTTGTATTGTCACTTAATTGGATTTCTTTGGAGGTTTGCTCATGGAAACCACACTACGTTGCATCATAGCCTTGATGCTTTCTAAAATTGCAGAAATTACACACACAGACAGTATATATGTAGTTATATATCTATTACACAACTCATGTAAACTGATTAACGATTTATTTCTATCCCCCGCCTACATAAACCTCTAATTTCAGGGTGCCTCCTCTGACCAGCCACCAACGGAGGACTAAACTGACCCGAACTTGCCCCCCCCCCCCCTTTTTTTTTTTTTCTTTTTCTTTTTTTTTTTTTCTTTTTAAATAAAACTATTAATCTGTTCATGTGATGCCGGTTGGCACTACACACCATTAACGTACGGTTTCTCTTCACTAGCTGTTGCTCTGTCAGGTATATACCCCCCTTGTTTCACGCTCATCTGTTCTCGCCCTGTTCATTTTCTCACCACGATTCACTCATTCTTTTTCCGTTGTAACTGCGAGGAGCGTGTGTGTTCGACTGGAGTCATCTCTGCAAAGGATTACAACACAGGGGGACCCACGTACACCCCCTCGACTTGGCAGGAGCGCGGTCAAGACACTTTGAGGAGTGTACTCTACACAGAAAGACGTTTTGGTCTTTTTTTTTTTTTTCTTTTTCTCCATGTTTTCGATTTTATTTTTTATATATGCATCTATGGTTATCTGATATGTATTGATATTCTAGTGGTGCTGGAGACTGAAGAATTGAAGCCTGTGTTTTCAAACATGCCTTTTGTACAGTGAGGTCCCTGTAACAGTGTGTAGTGTCTTTATTTTTTTGATGATAAATATGTTGTATTGAATATGGAAGGATATTGCAAAGGGAAGGAAAAAAAACAATACTCAGAGTACTGGATAGCACTGACGATCGGTTTATTTAAGGTTTGATTAAATTATCTTAAAAATCCTTGTAGAAAATAAGGTCCCTTCATCTCCCAACTCAACATCACCCTGGTGCAAAGCAATTTGATCTCCATGGTTGCATCCAGTCAGTGTATCCTGTTCTCACTTTATATGAAGCTGACGTCCGAACGCCTCTACGCCCTGGTCCCCGGTTTAAACCTTACGGTCACGTCCGAGTTGGCGTTCATCTCTTATGGCTTCTCGGGAAGCTCGATTTGCAGTTTCTTCAAAGCAGTTGTGAAGAACTTGGGAAGCGGGCAGGATACAGTGAGGTCACCATGACCCCTAACCCCTGGTAGGGTGATCTGTCGGACATGGAGGTGGAGAGGAAGGTGTCGGGTTTTGCTCTGCTCCAGTCCAAGCCGCCGCAGCACACCTTCCGGTAACTTCTGCGGGTAGAAACGAGATACATGCGTCAAGTGAAGTGTGACCAGTGAAAAAGTCATCGCTTGAGATCATCTCTTTAGACGGGGGATTTATTATTTTTAGCATCGTGCTGCGTCTAGTGTGTCACTTTAATGTTTAGTACGGTCATTTGTTCATTTATTATGAGTAGTATTAGTTTCCCCACACTGACTCGTGATATCTTCTTAAACTTTAAACCGAGTGCTGAAAGTGATACTCGCACAGCTAGCTTATGAAACTCCATCTATTAGCTGACAAAAGCTTCCCAGACTAAACATAGTGTTTGCTTCCACCACCAATCAACACTTTAGCTGAAGTATTGTCTATTTAAGCATCTATAGAACGGGTGAAATTTTAACAGTACCCTAAAAGAACACACCAGCCAGTGTTAAACAATGACCTGCAAACTGTTGTATATGTATACCTGTAGGATCAATGTAAGGCATATTGTTTAAAATCAATTAATAAGTTGGTGAGATATGACCTTTTATACATGAGTGTCAACATGTGCGACAAGACTTTTATTACTGACTGTACAGTACAATGAAAAACAGGATTAGCTCCAGTACTGTTTTTTCTTAGGAAGAATAAAGTTATAGTATAATAGGGAAAAAAAATAGTATAATAAAGTTACAAGCAGCAAAACATGTATAACAGTAACCAGAGGGGCACCTGCAGTGCAGCATGGGTAATGCAGCAAATAGGCCTTATATGGGTATTGGTTTTAATTACCCATCTTCGTGTCTTCTATGTCCTTTAATATGTGGGCGTGACCAAAACACTCTCGTTTGAAGGATATACATACGGTATGTCATGTTCCAGGGTGCTCTCTCAAATCTCTCGGGCACTTTAACTGCTCTGTAAATCATCTCACCCCAATTCAGTGGAAAACCTGGGATTATCTGAGATTTCACCTTCACACTTGAGCTGAATTTTGCATCCGGTTAGTGGAGTGGACTAAAACTCAGAGAAACTCAAGTGTCTAAAAACATTTGAGACCTTACCAGACAAGATTGGTTTAATAATTAAGGACATGTGACAGTTCTTTGTCCGGGGCGCTCAACGCTGGCTGCTCGTTGATGCACTACGTTTATGGATGCGTTAGTACCGATATTGATCTCCGTCTGATTTAACCCATTTACTTTTGGGCTCAAAAATTCTAACTCATCACTGCTGGGGACACCTTGTCCACCACAGGGCTAGTTCTTTTTAGTATACGGAACACTTTGGGTTAAGCTTGGAATACTTCAGGTGAGAACTGTTTGCCAGTCAGTCAATCTCGGTAATTAACCCACCCGTCCACGGTCCTGATTTGTCATGGTTGCAGCCAATACTGTCAATATTGAGCATTTCATTGAGGATTGAATATCAGGTGTGTTTACATTTACATACCTGAGGAGCCAGCTTGTTCCAGTGGGCATACTTATGATCTCCCAGTATAGGGCAAGCCAACGCCAAAGCCATGTGAACCCGCAGCTGATGTTTCACTCCTGAAAACACATACACACAATGTAATTCCATTATTTTATTAATGATGCCAACAGTCAACATGCCAGTCATTCAACACTCGCTCATTTACCAAACTGCTTAATCCCGCTGGGTCTTAGCCAACACTGGGCAAAGCCAGGGTACACCCTGAACAGATCACAGGGCCAACACAAACACACAACCACTCACACGCCCTCGCCGAGCCCAGGACCTTCATGCTGTGAAGCGAATGTGCTAACCACTATGCCACCCAAAATGCATTCGTACCATATATCAGGGGTGTCCAAACTTATCCGCAAAAGGCCGGGGTGGGTGCAGGTTTTCACTTCAACCAACCAGTAGCCACACCTTCCACCTGTGTGAGCCACTGATCTCATAAAGTGATTGGATCGTATATTCTATTGTTTGCATGTGGCAAAACCTGAAGCCAGCCTGGTGCCATCTTGGTGAGACC
>JAQMYF010000023.1:20649863-20663309 GCA_030014195.1 Neosilurus mollespiculum | reverse complement strand
CACAGCTACAAATCCACAGTAATGGCCATTGACACATAAAGGATTCCAGATCTACTGACACAGGCAATATTAAGGATACCCATCTTCCTCAGGTTCTACGGATCGAATTTCAACCAGGATTCCCCTCAGGTGAGATAGGTTAGGGGCCTTGGTATCAGTGCCATTGGATCAGTGTGCACTGGAGACAAAAGGAGGACTCGGGATATTCAGGAGATATCTGCGCTGAACTGGAGAGTTGGAGAATCTGGGAAAAATGTCTCATCAGACGGGTATTCATGGTAAGTACTCATAATTTCCTGTCCAGTCAGGTACAGTGGCTATTGGTTAATTGTTTTGACACAGGCTGCTGAAAGATGTTGCATTAGTCTGATTCCTTTTCCTTTGGAATAAACAGTGTATGTAGATTTAAACCTAAAGGAAAAAGTTTATAATAAAAGTTAATTATTCAGTCTCGCCCTGTCCCGGGTTTAAATTCATACGACATTTCTTTCTCACAGCTACACTGGCTGATGAGTGAATGATATGATATTAGAATATTATATAATTTCCTTCCTTTTACATTTACTTGTGTGTCTGCAGTAAAATGGGACAATTTTTGTGCAGGAAGACGAATTTAGTGAGAAAAAAATCCCTGAGTACATCATAGCAAAAGAAACTGAAATCAAAGCTTTTAGCTCATCCTTGTACATAACTGGGGATACACATTACATGAGTATTAAGAGAACTTGAATGTTGCAATACATTTATGTGAATGGTAAGACAGTGTAACTGGAGCTGAAGGGCGGAAGCCGTACACTTCATTCCTCTCACCTGAACCTACATCATTTATGAACCTTGGCCAAGTGGTTACCATGGTGAAACCATGGCACCTGCTGTCTTGACTTAAAGAAACCTTTGTCAGTATTCGTTTCCTTCACTGCTCTAGTTATCTCTCACTAAGCTGAATCTTATATCTAAGCAGATTGCATGATGACCAAAGAACTATAAATGGCCAGGAACTCCGATAGCATCGTTGACTTATCAGACAAGGGTCTCGAGCATCTGTTTTTTTTTTCTAATACAGTATATTACAGGACATTTCTTTGTTTCAGTCCCCGAATCATGGATTACAGAAATCCCCCAGGACTTTTCACCATAATCTTTATTCATCTCTACTGCATCTGAGCATATATGCCAATACCACACACTGGGGATTTTAAGAACTTCCCCTGAACTGAAAGTAAAACAGAGACGGGAACTTGTGGCATTCTGCTAACAAACATGATTTAAACAGTGATTCTAGAGTCTGTAAAACGACCGTGAGGCAGCAACACTACTCAGTGTGCCACCTAGCTGCTTATAATAAACGTGTAAAAAGGTAATAATACCAATTATGTGCTTCATTACCTTCACCAAGGAGGTTATGTTTCACTCTCAGTTTCTGTGTTTGTTTGTTAGCAAAGTTGTTTAATTATTAAGTGCAAATTTTCATGAAATTGCTACCAGAGGTGGGGCTTTTGGACAAGGAAGACTCGATTAGATGATGGAGATGGTGATGATCCATGGACCATCCCATTTGGAGATGATCTGCATCGAGATAGGACCATTATTTTCTAAGTGTTATAAATCAGATACAGCAGTCCCAGCAGGCTTGGGGAGGTTTGCAGTCTCAGAGTGCTCTTTATTTTATTTTTTTTTTGTGCTTTTTATATATAATAGTGTATGTATATAAAGGTCTAGTGACCACTATTGCAACCGCCCGTAAACATCCATTATAAATGAATTTGGTTTAAACAGCTTTAAGATGGACTCACACACGAGTGGTTCTGACGGTGGTTCAGAGTGATTTCCAAACTGTGACACCACTGTCATATTTAACCACCCTAGGTGGGGCTGTTTGGCCACACCGCTGTCATATTATTTTGGAGCTATAAATTAGATTAGAAAATGTTGGAGTGCTTTGCTAAGCTTTGTGTTAAGTTCTGTAGAATTATGTACATATGGTTGAAAGCGAAAAGTATAAAAGCCGATCCATAACTGGTTCCTTTATATTTACAATATTCCTAGCCACTGCTGATCTAAGGCAGTTCCTGGTCAACGCGAGGCAAGGAGCCATCAGGGTCATGAAGATTGTTATAAGGAGTGGTGAGTTAGAGAATACAAGATGTAGATGTACAGTATACTCTCCAGATCATGGCTGAAATATGCAGTGCATGCTGCATGTGACAAAGCATCGTACCATTCCATTCTGAGACGTAGCCTGATAAGCTTCCTAAAGTGTGTGTGTGTGTGTGTGTGTGTCTGTGTGTGTTTAGAGCAATTGGTATTGGGGTCCTACAGAGAGCCCTCTCAGAGCTGGGATCGAGACTTTGACCCATGTGTTCTGCCTCTGTTGGACTCATCTGAGCCGTGCTACATCCTGTTCCGTCTGGACACACGAAACCAGCAGGGCTACGAGTGGCTCTTCATCTCCTGGTCTCCAGATCAGTCACCTGTAAGCACAAACCCAGTTATACACTCAAACATAGCCACAGAGGTATGTACTGTCTGGCATTTTGGTACTCACATATCACACTCTGCCTGTGCGCTGACTTGCTGACTCGCTGCAGGTGCGACTGAAGATGGTATATGCTGCCACTCGTGCCACACTGAAAAAGGAGTTTGGTGGAAGTCACATTAAAGATGAACTGTTTGGAACCACACAAGTAGGTAGCCGTGTGGCATCTGTTACACACAGTCGCAATTTTGACTTTCAATCGTATTTCCCACTGATGTTGTTAACGTATATTGTTATATGTTTACATGTTTGTGATGTTGTTTACAAATATCCTTTCATCTATCCATCCATCCATCCATCCATTTACAGTGTGGAAATACCCATTCATCTATCCACCCATCCATCTGTCCATCCATATATCCATTCATTTTTTAAAAAATTACATTTCTTGTATAAAAATATCATTCCATCCATCCATTCATTTACACAGTGTAGAAATATTCATCTATCTAGCCACCCATCCATCTATTCGTTTACACAGTGTGGACAATCCATCATCCATCCATCCATGAATCATTATTTCCATTTACACATTTTGGAAATATCCATCCATCCATCCATTCCTGTACATCTTTAAGTATCAACCGCCTATAGCAGCTCTAACAACTCATCACACGCTCCCGGGTTGAGAGAAAATGTACTGGTTTATCTGTTCTTCCTCTTCTCTACAGGAAGATGTGTGTTTTCAGGGTTACCTTCGCCACATGTCCTCCTCGACCAGCCCTGGTCCACTTACGGCAGCTGAGCAGGAGCTTCATCAGATCAAAGCCACAGAGGTGAGCAAGCCAGCATGTAATCATGATACCGGAGCCCTGAAATGACCTTCATCTCAAACTGCACCGTAGCTAGAATATGAATCCAGGGTTTCTTCCCCAAACATAATTAATGACAGTTTATTGCTTGAAATGCACCTAAAAGGACAGGGTCATATGGGTAAGTTCTTACTAATGTGCTCATAGTGTGACGTGATTTAAGGTGTGTGTGTGTGTGTGTGTGTGTGTGTGTGTGTGTGTATGCACCCAGATATAGTATATACATATTAAAAGCAATGCTATATTACATACTTTTTTCTTAGGAGGAAAGAAGACGAGTTACTACTCCGGCTGGTAGAGGAAAGGTAAACTCCACCCAATAACTCAGTAAAGCATATAAATTTCCCAGCTTCCCCACCACTAAAAACTCTTACATCCCACAGCAGGACTTGTCTTACTTTCATGCAGTTGAAGAAAATAATCTTGGTTAGTAAAGAGAGCTTTTAATGTGATTTGAGTTCAGCTGGATTTTCTAACATTGTTGGATACGTAGCACTGAAAGCCTTCACTATAAAAACCTCTTTTTCTTGTCCATCTAATGTACTTATACTTCATCTACTAGTAATCCTACTAGGGTCGCGGAGAGACTGGAGCCTATCTCAGCCGATACTGGACAAAGGTGGTGTACACCCTGAACAACTCACCAGTCCAGTGCAGGCCAACACACACCCACACACTCACACCTTGGGGCAATTTGTAACAGTCAGTTAGCCTAATGTGCATGTCTCTGGAATGTGGAGGAAACCAGAATACCTGGAGGAAACCCACACAAGCATGAGCAGAACATTTAAACTCCACACAGAAACGCCCGAGCCCCTGGACTCACAGGATACCCAGGCTTTCGTGCTGCACGGCAGATGTGCTAACCACTACAGCACCGTGTTACCCATTTTGTTGCCACTATAAAATTATATAAGTGAACATCAGGGGGGAAAATCAGTAAAAGTAACACTAGTTTTAGTGAACTAGCTGAAGTTTGTTGGACTATGAAACACAGGCAGTTTACAAAACACGGTTTGCTTTCTTTAGCTTTTTTTACTCCACTGCTTTGCTGAATACTTGATTCTGAATGGTCACTGATGACATTCCAGGGTCTATTATTACTATATAACAGACCATTACTGTGATTAACTGACTGTTACTATGGACCATGCCATTAAAGTTAAGAAAATAAATTAATACATAAATTAATAGAATCATTTCAAAATCAATATTTTGTATCAAAGTTTTCAATTCTTTAGAAAGTTACTGTGTAACAACGCTCAGCAGGCTGGTTCATAGTAAGCTGGGTTATTAAATGACTCATTTGAATACTTGATTCTGATTGGTCAATTACAGTATTCATAAGTCTCTAATTGGGTGGCATGGTGGTGTAGTGGTTAGTACATCTGCCTCATAGCAAGAAGGTCCTGGGATTGATTCCCAGGCTTGGGCGTTTCTGTGTGGAGTTTGTATGTTCACCCCGTGCTTGTGTGGGTTTCCTCCGGGTGCTGTGGTTTCCAAAGACATGCACATTAAGCTAATTCTAAATTTCCCTGGTCTAAATTTCCCTGGGTGTGAGTGTGAATGGTTGTGTGTGGGTCGGCCTGCGATGTTCTGGCGAGCTTTTTGGGGTGTACCCCACATTCGCCCAGTGTTGGCTGAGTTAACCTTCAGCCTCCCTGTGACCCTAATAGGAGTAAGCAGTTCAGCTAATGAGTAAGCAATTGATAAGTCTGATAAGGGGTGTGACATTAGCAGAGGCAGTAAAATCATTTTTAATCAATATTTTATAAGTAGTTGTGTAATATATGTGAGATAACATATAGCAAGCAGGTCATTATTACAAAATAAATCTATTCAGGATAATTCAAGACCCCTCCACTTCACGTCAGGGTCCAGCATCACCCTGCTGAGGTTAATTTCACTGTATATAGTCTTTTACAAATTTTTGTTTAATTTTGTTTGTCTGCACAGATCATACCATCATAAAACTCTCAAAATGCTAAAAAAAGGAAAAAGTAGTGTTTATATAAGGGTTAAGACTTATGAAAAAAAACAAACTAAGTTCCCTTGTTACATTTTTTAAGTGATAGCATAAACTAGACTGTCCTAAAATTGAAGTAATTTTTTGTTTTCGATTTTGACTAAAAATAGAAAATAATAGGCCCTGTACTGGCATGTCGAGCTGTTCAGGCCGTACACCGCCTTTTCTCAGAGTCAGCTGAGATGGGCTCCAGCCTCCCCGCGACCCTAATTAGGATTAAGCAGCTTAGAAAACAAATAAATGAATAGAAACTTATATTAACTTATTATAACTAGGTTACAAGAATTGATTTTTTTAAATTAATAATTTATAAACATTTTTACAGATGAATATTAATTATTATTGCTGTGCTATCCACCCACAGTACCAGTATTCCATGCTAAGGGCACACAGCTTTACGAAACACCTTTAAAGGTGCAATCACTGATTATATTTTAATAAACTTTTTTTTTTTTTGGTCAAATTCGATTAGTATTTCCTGCCTGTGTGCACGCTGACAAAAAATCTGGTGTTCGTATGCAGCCCTGGCTCTATAGTTGAGAAACAAAGAGGCTCGGATCAAGCTACACAACACTATTCCAGCCAATCAGCAACAGTGGCTGTGTTCTGTGGCTGTGTTTATTTGTGTGTATTTATTTAGCTGTTAAGTACAAATATCAATGAAGGCACCTTTAATGGCAGGCTGAGCTTCACATGATGATAATGGTGTTGTTTTTTGTGTGTGTGTGTGTGTGTGCGTGTGTGTGTGTGTGTGTGTGTGTGTGTGTGTGTGTGTGTGTGTGTGTGTGTTTCTCATTTGAAGACACAGATAAATGTGGAGAGTAAGCCTGTAAATCTGCAGGGCTTGGCGTTCCCATTACAGGAGGAAGCTAAACGAGCTCTACAGCTACTTAAACAAAGGCGCATCAACTACATTCAGCTAGTGAGTCCCACCTAAATAAATACACAGAGTGACACACCCACATACAGTTAGAGGTGCACAAGAATGTAAAGATTAAAAATCGACACTTCATACATATCGGCATTTAGGATGATTATGTGCGTTCTTTCACTTATTGTGTGTGTGTGTGTGTGTGTGTGTGCGTGTGTGTGTGTGTGTGCGTGTGTGTGGTGTGTGTGTGTGTGTGTGTGTGTGTGTGTGTTCGTGTGTGTGTGTGTGTGTTTTCAGAGGCTGGACACTGAGAGAGAGACAATCGAGCTGGTCCATACCTCTCCAACAGAGATTGATGAGCTGCCGGCCCGGATCCCTGCTGATTCGCCTCGCTATCACTTCTTCCTGTATAAACACTCATATCAGGGCCAGAGTGTAGAGGCTGTGGGTCAGTTCCTGGGCTTTTCCTGAAATTTTCCTGTTTTTTGATTTTTTTTTAATATTTTGATATACTGTATTAATCCTGCATGGGAAATCTGGCTCTGCACACACATACAGTGAGCACACACACTCGGAGCAGTGGGCAGCCACATGCCTGTAGGACAGTTTGGGGTAAGGAGACTTGCTCAAAGTCACTTCAGCCATGAAGGTGAAGGAAGGGGAGGTGCTGTTCACTGTCCACTCCACCGCACCACACATATTTCCTGCTGGTTTTTCTTTTGGGGATTTTGGTTCCAAACCTGCTGGTTCCAAACCTGCTGAATGGCTGGCCATTCTTTGTGCAAATTGAGCATCGTTCTACATTTGTTTTAATATAAAGTGAATGGTGGAAGCCTCCCAAATAATTTGATTTGTTTTCAAATGGTCCAATCAACCCCCACCAAAAAAAAAAAAAAAACCGTTGTGCATGCGCAGTGACACTATCTGTATCAATTTATTGCTCTGAATTGGGTATGGCCTAAACTGGATGGTTTCAATCACATTTACAATGCTTAAGTTCATAAATGCTTAATCAAAGTGCATCCCATGTTGCTCTATGTATTCATTCTTTATCCTCAATTATTAGTACTATTTATTCATTCATTCATTTTCTAAGCCGCTTAATCCTAATTAGGGTTGCTAGGAGGCTGGCACCTATCTCACACCCTGAACAGCTTGCCAGGCCATCACAGGTAATATATATAATGTATAACGTTATATATAGTAATATAATAACTATTATAGTCATGTAATTGTAGTTGATGTTTCGGAAAATGTATCTGAAACCAGCAGTGCATATCCATTGGAGCCTTATTTATTCCTGTGCAATCTGATCTGATGTAAAAACCCAGGAAATGGAAAGGAATGTCAGTAGATTGTATGTAAAAGAAATTAGCACTTTGATCACTGCCCAACTCTGTGTGTTCAAACCTAATTTATGTCTTGTATGAATGATTGACAGAAATTTCTGTAATGAGGAAAGAACTGAGAGCACCACACCACACACACCACACAAGTAGTCAACAGACATTAAACATGTTGCTATATATGAGTGTACTTGAAATGTCTATTGAGCCTCCAGTTTAGTAATTCTAAACAAATTCCTGAATTTAATCAAAAATAAAGGTGACACAGTGCACAGACGTAGCATGTCAGGTGTTGTGAAACACATCCTGCAACACAAAAGAGAGGTTATACTTTAACATCCCTATATCACCAAGCATTAATATAAAGCCCACTTGTTTAAACATTAGCCTCTTTCTCATGCTCTCTTCCTTTTCTTGTCTTATTTAAGTATTCATCTACTCCATGCCTGGATACAGCTGTAGCATTAAGGAGCGGATGCTTTACTCCAGCTGTAAGAACCGGCTGCTGGACGAGGTCGAGAGGGATTACCGTATAGAGATCAGTAAGAAGGTATGCAGGAATAAGGTCCCCCCTTATCAGTGACTACAATCCCATTTTGAGTTTAATGGTCTGTTTAAGTCATCGGTAACACCCCAGACAGTGTGAAAGCAATGCTCACTGGAAGTACTGGAAAACCTGGAAATTTCTAGACTCATTTTCTAGTGATGGAAAACACCGAGGAAATGAGAACATGCTTCAGAAAATTTTAACATCAAGATACATCACTAATAACTATGTTACTGTGATAAACCAAAGGTGTTATAAACAAAAGATTTGGATTGTTTTGTAATTAATTAAATAAAGAAATAGATATTATTACAATTATTATCACTACCAAAAAGAAATAAACAAATAAATAAATAAATCAATGAATAATAATAATAATAATAATAATAATAATAATAATAATACTGCGATGACCTGGCAAGCTGTCCAGGGTGTACTCTGGCCTCGCCCAGAGTTGGCCTAGATGGGCGCCAGCCTTCCTGTGACCCTAATTAGGATTAAGCAGTTCAGAAAATGAATGAATGAATAATAATAATAATAATAATAATAATAATAATAATAATAACAATAATAATAATGACTGATGGAGCGAACACATGTCTTTCGTGAGGCACCAACTGGTACATATAATGTCAGGGCCTTGTTGTTGTAGGGCCTAACGTTAGATTATATTACATAACCTGAATGTCATGTTTACGCTAATACTACTAATAACATTACTATTGTCATGACATTAATTACTATGTCATTAGTGGAGAAACTCGAATTTAAAAACGTACCTCTTCCGAGTCTTCGGACACACGCATGCTCTGTCTAACTTGAAGACGAAGTTAAACTGGTAATTATCTAATTAGATCCTGTTGTTAGACTTACTGAAAAGTTCCTGTCCATATAAATGTAATGACGATCATAATATTACTTTACTACTGTACAATTTCCGTAATCTCTCAAATGTCTAGTAATAACATGAACAATATATAGCTCAAGGTAATAACTTACTTGAACCAAGCACACACTCGTGGACTGTGGACAGACAAACACACACACAATTTCTTGCAGAATGAAGAATGATGGCTCACTGGTTAAGGCTCTGGGTTACTGATCAGAAAGTTGGGGGTTCAAGCCCCAGTACCATCAATTCACCTCTGCTCGGCACATGAGCAAGGCCCTTAACCCATCTGCACAAATGCTGTAATTGCACTACTACTAGTAATTATTATTAAAATATTTTATTTTTTTGTTTATTGGCAACAGGGTGCATACTGGTTAGCATGTCCGCCTCACAGCAGGAAGGTCCTGAGTTTGAGTCCTGGTTTCGGGCCTTTTTGTGTGTAGTTTGCATGTTCTCCCAGTTGCATGCATGGGTTTCATCCGGGTACAGGTTTCCTCCCACAGTCCAAAATCTTGCACATTAGACAAATTGGCTGTTCCAAATTGCCCTTTGGTATGACTGTTAGTGTGAATGGTTGTGTGTGTTGGCCCTGTGACGGTCTGGCCACTGTTCAGGGTTTAGCCCACCTTTGCTCAGTGTCAGCTGAGATAGGCTCCATGACCATAGTAGGATTAAGGATTTTTTTATGTATTTGTTTTCATTGCTATTATACGAGAAAAATCCCAGTGTCGTAATCCTAGTTCATCTGGCATGTTTGTAAAATTTAGGGGTCAATTTGTTGTTTTAATTTTTTTAATGCAACGAAAGTGAATCAGAACTCAGTTCAACTCCCCTATTTAATGTTTAATCCTCTAAATCAACACACTTTAACACTCAGCGTACCGGCTTGAAAGAGCTTTTCATGGGAAGCAGCTATCCTGCATATGAGTCATGGAACAAATCTTGGAAAGTAATTTCCAAGAAAGAGTGATGACTAATTATGGCGCAGATTGTTTTTGTGAAAAAGACTCCTCAGTCAGCAGGTACTGCTGAGCCGGTTTCTTAGTTGGCACAAATTTTATGAGCTGGTGTTAAAATATTGCCTGAAATCTCTTGAATTACTTTATGTATTTGTGTGTGTGTGTGTGTGTGTGTGTGTGTGTGTGTTTCTAAAGATGGAAATAGACAGTGGAGAGAGCTTGACGGAAGAGTACCTATATGAAGAAGTTCACCCTAAGCCACAGGCCCTGATACAAGCCTTTGCCAAGCCAAAGGGCCCCACAGGGAAACGGGGTAACAAGCGTCTTATCAAGGGAGTAGATGAAAATGGTGACGAGAGCTAAGAGTTGCGTGAATCGAGACGAAGCCTCCAGAAAACTGCAGCCTGCTGTCCCACTTCTCTTTCCGTTGTTCTGCCTTTATTTACGTTCATGTGTTCTTGCTAATTGTTCTGACACCCACTGTATTCACAAGGCCACAAATATTAAACAACATGCTCTGATTATTTTACATACCATTCAAATAAAACCCGTTTCTGTACATTTAATCTCTAGTCTGTGGTCTGCTTTGTCTGGAGTTGGAGAAAGAAAGGTCACACAAGTACATGCTAAGCCTTTAAGCTCAGGAATTTAAAATACGAAGGGTTCTGTGAAATGATCACATGAAAAACAAAATAGTAGTTAGCATGTCTGTGTCACAGCGGTGTTTCTGAGTAGAGTTTGTTATCTGTCCCCATGCTTGTGTGGGTTTCCTCTGGGTACTCCGGTTTCCTCCCACAGTCCAAAAGCATGCACATTAGGCTGTTCCAAATTGCCTCTAGGTGTGAGTGTGTGTGAATAGTTGTGTGTGTTGGCCCTGCAGTGATCTGGTGAGCTGTCCAGGGTGTACCCTACCCAATTAGTGATTATTAGGCAAATTAGTGATCGAGAGATTAGTAAATACAGTAATAATTAATCAACAGATAAAGAGTAAAAGCTTTTGGAAGTATGTTTACTGAGCTTTTTCTAAAACAATAAAACATACCATCTCACAAATAAAGGCACCAAACTGTATTTTCTTGCTCCTGGGGAGGTACTTTTAAGCTTTGCACCTTTAATTACCCTCTAAAAGGGCAGTGGTCCAAACACTACAGCTAAATAGGGATATTTTGAGGCACTAGATAACATAAGAAAACTTTGCCATTCATACTGAGATTTTATCCACTTAAGGAAATCTATTCTGCAATATATTACAAAGAAAAATAGACCACAGGCGTCCAGTCGCTCCCGCCGAAAGGACCATTTCCTAATATGCCAATACAGAACAAGCATAGCAAGTTTGAAAGCCCCAGCTTCGGTGCACGGCAAATAAATGTCTGAAAACCTAATATACAGTTTTGCCTCTGTGACCTTGAAAAGTAGGTCAAGGTCACTCACACACAAACTCAGCCAAGCACTCATAGTAGTGAGCCAGCATACCAAGTTTGAAAGCTTCAACGTGCGGCAAGTAAATGTCCAGAAACCAAAGTGTGACAGATAGACGGACGAAACCCATTCCTATAGCTCCCGAGCCACTTTGTGTGCGGGAGCTAAACATATATAGTCTTTGGATTATATTACAATTAAAATGCTTATTTAACCGTAATGATACTGCGATGGCCTGGCGAGCTGTCTAGGGTGTGCCCCGCCCTCGCCCAGAGTCGGCTGAGATGGGCGCCAGCCTCCCCGCGACCCTAATTAGGAATAAGCGGTTCAGAAGATGAATGAATGAATGAACCGTAATGATAAGTGATTTGAAGATAAAACATTACGAAATAGTTCAAGGAAAATCATTTATATATTGTATATACATTCATTCATTCATTCATTTGCTAAACTGCGTAATCCTACTAGGGTCACAGGGAGGCCGGATTTCACAGCTAACTCTGAGTCAGGGTCAGGGTACACCTGGAACAGATCACCAATCCATCACAGGGCCAACACACACACACACACACACACACACACACACACCCAAGGGCGATTTAGAACAGCCAATTAGCTTAATGTGCATGTTTTCGGACTGAAGGAGGAAACCAGAGTGAACAAGCAATGAACATTCACTCCACACAGAAACACAATTGCCTAGCCCGGGGCCTGAACGCAGGACCTTCTTTCTTTGAGGCAGACTATATATACTGTATAACAAATTCATAAGAAAACACCCACAGGCTTTTTTCAGTTTCTCCGTTATATCCTAGATAGCAATAAAAATGAAGTTGTAAGATTCCTGTCAACAACAAACAAGGTTTTGAAGAACCAAGGGGTACATTTTCAGCAAAACTGAAAAGAATGTGTGTGTGTGTGTGTGTGTGTGTGTGTGTGTCATGGGGGGAGTTCCCGATTAGCTTGTGTGCACTGCAGCCTCGGAACGGCTAGAAAGAGGGCAACCTGTTGTGGTTTTCTGCTGTTGGAGCCCACTCGTCTAAAGCTTTGACGGATTGTGCCAAACCCATCGACATCGCCTTTGGCGAATATATCAGGAAAACAAGCTCTTCATGGATAGTGACATGACATTCCTCCCCAAAGCTCTTAAAGTTTAAGAGAAATGGACATGATATATTATAGACAGGCTATAAAAACAAAAATAATCCTACAATGTTTTGAATAAGGGAAGAACAGATGTTGTAAATGTCTTTTAATGCAAACATCTGGCCGAATGCATTATTTATGTAGGCCACAATCTGTACTTATAAGTCTAATAGGGTTCAGACATTCGTGCCAAAGGTAGACCAAGCAACCAAAAACACAAAATGGCTTCTTGGTGGTATCACTACAGATGCCAGCTTTGTTTTGTGAGCGCGTGCGGACTAATACTCGAATCCACCGTGTACCGAACAGCATGAGTTGTTCTAATGCAGTCTTCAGCGCGGATAATAGGCGGTTTAGGACGTACCTATTCCGAGTGACTGGTACAGCTTTCCTGGAAAGCCTCTTACCAGGAAAAGTGCTCGACTACGCGCTTACTGGCGCGTGCACACAGCGGCGGGCCAATCAGCTCGCGAGCGCAGTTCCGTGAAACGCGCTGTGTGCGGAGAGAGACGCGCGCGCGAGCCCTCCACAAAAGGGGGAAATAAAAAAACACCGTTTCTCGGAAAGCGTTTCCCCGGTGCGCACGCTCGTTTTCCCGAAGACGCCGAGCGCTCCTCCCGCGCGTGGAGCTCGTCACGGACGGAGCTTTTCACTGCGGACGCGCTGCTGAGAGAGAGCCGCCGCTTTGTCGCCATTACGCGACGGAAGGATGTCGGTTTAGACTTTGTGTAATTCAGCATCTTTAATGCGTTAAAAACAGCCCTCACCCACCGCGGATAGAACAAGTCGGAATTCATTCGTGATGCTTTTGTGTGTGCGAAGGTAAGAAGTTTATTATTTGTTATTATAGAGCAGGTTATAATAACAGTCTCGGGGGGGGGGGGGGGGG
>JAQMYF010000023.1:20633462-20645563 GCA_030014195.1 Neosilurus mollespiculum | reverse complement strand
CAGGTTTTAATAAAATTTTCCCCCCCCCCCCCCCCCCCCAAACTCGACAAAGTTTTGCAGAAAATATTCTTTATAAATTGTCATTCCATCATAACCCTGCATGGTCTAGGTTGTTTTCTTAGGTAATGGTAGAATAATATTTTTGTGGTTAATTCAGTGTTACACTTTCACAGAAGTACATTTTGCCCCAAACTGAAACAAGAGAGGAAATAAAACCCTGCATTTTTATTACTACCACAAAAAATAAATAAATAAAAAATATTAAAAAAAATAATAATAATAAATACTAATAACTTCACCCGTCATACAGTCTTAATTCTTCAAACATTATCTATTAATGTAATCTGTTTGTTTGCTTGTTTACTTATTTACAGGATCATGTAAGATTTATTTTTACTCTTCAGCGTAAGTCGATATTTTGTTTTTAAATGATTACATTGCCTTCTTGCTTTCTGATCTTCTTCCTTTCACCCTGTAATCCTTAGCACAAAGTCAAGGCCAAGTTTAACCAAATTGCTGGAGAAACAGTTCTAGCTATACAGGAAAATCATCAGCTAGCATCATGGTATAATCTGATTATTATAATGATTATCATGATAATGTGATTCGAGATCACAGAGTGCTCACCGCTGCACTTGATCTAGAATGATCTTTGAATCCCAAAAACGTTTTCACAAGGTATCTATATATCTTGTTCACCGTGGACAGGTTCAGGAATAAACTGCATCACACCTCAGGTGAAAAGTGAGGCTGAATATTCAGCGTAGTTCTTACGAACGATCCTGATAAAGGCGCTTATTCGGTTCAAGTTTGTTCCTATTCTTGTAATAAAATTATCACAAAGCAGCCTTGCAGAGATCTTGGTGTATTCCTTTTTTTTTGTTTGTTTTTTTTTTTGTTTTAACTGTAATAACATGTATGTGTATTTATTTAAAAAGATGTTTTTACCCAGTGTAGTTTCCTAATATGGTAGAAACCAAGCACGGAGCTGAGCAGTTTAGGGATAATGGCTTATATAGCTTTCAGGACTAAAGTGCAGAAACTTGAATGACTTCTGTGTATAATATCGAGGAACAAAACATCAGTTGGAAAAAATCCCACCACTTCGAAGATCTAATCAAACAAGACTAGGGTGTAACATGACAATATAGACTAGCTATGTAAAGAATGCAGCTTGTGTAACCCTAGGCGTGCATGTTCTCGAACACATGCTCTTATTGTGTTCACCTCAAACCAAGTTATTGTCTGTTCTGGTCCGTTTGAAAATGAAAAGTTCCTCTTTCCTGACAGGAGTTCAGTCCTTCCTTCAGCAATGGTTACAGAGATGAGAGTTACAGACAGTGCAGACATATCAGAAGGTCCCTGTAACCAGCCCGTCGTGGGTCCTGTGCAGCCGTGGAACTCGTTCGACAACCTACGGTGCATCCATGATACGTTTCAGCACCTGAATGCCTCAGGTACAATACAACCAGCCTTGCACTCAGTCCTCATCTGTCTTTTTTTTTTTTTTTTAATCAGTGGAAATAAGAACTAAATAAATCTTTTTGCAGAGCTCACATTTTCTACGGATGTCAAACATACACTAGATAATTATACAGGCAGTGGTGCCTGAGTGGTTAAGGCTTTGGATTAGTGATCTAAATGTCAGGGTTTTAAGACCCACTACCAACATTGTGCCTCTGTTGGGCCCTTGAGCAAGGCCCTTAACCCTCACTTGTATAACTGTAACAATGATTAAGAAAATGTAAGTCACTCTGGATAAGGGCGTCTGCTAAATGCTGTTAATGTAATGTAATGTAGTTAGTTCCATACAAACACAATATTAATATTTTATCTTAAATTCAGATTTCCTACCAGCTAGGTTTTTATTTATTTATTTGTTTCTTTGTTTGTTTGTCTCAAGGAATCACATACCTCATGCATATACCCCCCTGTATAATTTTTGGCCTCAAAGCAAGAATGTTCTGGGTTTAGATCTCATGTCCAACAAGGACCTTTCTATGTGTTCTTTGCATGTTTTCCCCCTGCTTGTGTGGTTTTCCTCTGGGTACTCCGGTTTCCTCTAGCACTCCAAATACACGCATAGTAGGTCAACCGGCTACTCTCATTATCGGTAAAACCGTATCTGAATATTGTATGGCAAGATCAAAGTAAAATTCAATAAGCTGATGCATGCTGTGGTGTTTTATATTTAGACTGAAAAACTACTGCAAGAGAATATAAAGTATTACTAGGGATTACAAAAGTGCTTCCCCAAAAAACTCTGACCTCGATCCTTTAGAGGCTCCATAATAATCATTATTAAAGTCTAAAACCAGCTTTATATAGATTGATAGTTACACAGTAGCTCCTGAGCTCATCATTGGTCCCCTGTACCATTTCTTGTGATTTGGTGTTGCATTTCTCCTCCTCTAACCCACACTGTTCACTTATACTGGGATTTAGGAAACAGTCCACAGGAAATACCAACCGACCGACTTTTCATCATTATAAGACTTCAGTATAGTCTCTTTTTTTTTTTCAGGCTGGTACTGGGGGAACATTTCAGCCAGCCAGGCTGGAGACGTTCTAGCAGGCACAGCAGAGGGCACGTTCTTTGTGCGTGACAGCAGCCACACGCATTACTTCTTCACCCTGTCTGTAAAGACCAACAGAGGCCCCACCAACGTACGCATCGAGTACAGTGGCAACCGCTTCCGCCTGGACTACAGTTCAAGCTCATGTCCTCAGCTGCTCTCCTTTCCCACCGTCTCCGATCTGGTGCAGCACTATGTGAGCAGCAGCAGGAAAAAGGAGAGGTCTAAGCCAGAGGAAGATGCTCCGGCAGCAGTGAAGGACAATGCAGTTCTGCTGAAGCTCAGACAGCCACTGTATAAACCCAGAACGTTCCCTACGTTACAGCACTTGGTTCGCCTGACCATAAACAAACACACAAACTGCCCGGAACAGCTGCCTTTACCACGTCTTCTACTGCTCTACTTACAAGACTACCCTTTCAAAGTGTAATACTGATATTTTTTGCTTGGATTGGGTTCAGAAGGCAAAATGATCACCTAGTGATTTTTCACTTGAAAAAAGACTGGATAAGGCGTTTAATGATGCAAAAGCTGTGTGCAGTAGGACTGTGGGAACTGCTGGAGACAGGCACCGAATCCTAAAGTGCGCTATGAGAAATACGGCGTAACATTCAGTCCTGATTAAAAGCTAAACTGAGCATAATTAGTTTTGAGACCTGAAAGCACAAATTTTTTCTAACTATTTAATGACTTGTAATTGCTCATATTTAAAACATCATCTATCAGTACAGAGGTCTATTACATGACTCACCATGACAAACATTGTTGTATTTAATTGAACATTCTCTGGCTCTATTCGCTAGGGCGGTAATGAAGGGCCGAAGTGCGCGTTATGGCTGATGATTCACTCGGAGAGCATAATTACAGGCTCTCGAAGACAACGACGGTTAAAAGAAAGTGAGTGACTTTCGAATAGCAGGTAATTTGACCGTGCTGTTGCTCTGACTGTCTGTGAATTACAGGCTGGTTACGAGGAGCTACTTCCTGCTTCCTGTTTACATCCGAACAAAATTTGTTCAACTGAAACTCAAACTGAATGTTCCTGTAAATATTATTGCCTGTACACGTTTTTAGCTTTCAGTAAAATATTTTAGTGGAACGTTTTGTTTTGTTAATCAAAACAGGATCATATAATACTATACTATTAAAAATGTAGTTATCTTTTATTAATATATTTTCTTTACATTTTAGCTTTTAGATGCTGTGCTGTTATTGTTGTTGTTGTTGTTGTTTTAATTATCACACCTTTAATAACCCTCTTTACGAGCTGGTAGTGTATACGCCTCTATGTATAAGCCCGCTCGTAAAAGTAGGTCAACTCAGTATGTCCTGCCACATCATTGGAATTGGACACTGATGACATCATTCATCATTTCCAAGTAGAGTTAGATTTTATCAACTTCTATCAACTGTTACTTCCTCAGAGTTTAGCGGTTTAGATATATACATGTTTTGAATAAAAAACTGACGTTGTCTTAGGCTGTAACTAAGACAATTCACACGCCTTACATGGACCCAGGATCTGGGTTCGAGTCCAGGTTTCCTCCCACAATCAAAAGACACTCACATTAGGCTAATTGGCTGCTCTTAATTGCCTTTAGGGGTGAGTGTGAACAGTTGTATGTGTTTTGGCCCTACAATCGTCTGGAGAAGTGTTCAGGGTGTACCCTGCCTTCGACCAGTGTCGGCTGAGCTAGACTCCAGCCTCTCAGCCTAGTAGGAGTAAGAGGTTTGCCAAATGAGTGAGTGAGTGTGTTCATGGGGACACTTTCCTACATGTGTCCCAGAGATGATTTGACTTTTGAATGTCATTGTGAAGGTCAGAGAAAGGTCACAAAACTTTGGGCCTTTCCCATATTAAAATTGCTAGTGTCTGAGAAGCAAAGCGACATCAACCCATAAACACAGCAAGGATGGACAGATAGGAAAAAAAAAAACCCTCAAGGTTACAGGATTTTGAGAGCTTATAACTTCGAAATGAGTACCGATAGACATGCTGTTACTATGGAACAATAATATAAAACCATATGTGGACTTGGTATTGAATGACCGTGAATGGTCAAAACACAGTTATCTATTGTTTTATTCTATAGCAGTCACGCACACATGCTATAGAACATATTGTAAGACATGGGTAATTAAAATCAGTAGACATATACGGTGCCCCTCTAGTTATTATTTCTTTAAAAACTAAGGCCTTGTTACACATGTCTTGGTTATGTTGTTATTTCCTGATAAGTGTTATATACATAAAACAACAGAAACTGGAAATGCACCTGCTACAGATATATATCATTTCATTTTGATGGCGTGAACTTGTGAGACCTGTTTACACCAGAAGTTTCATATATCAGATAAGGATTATGTCTTGGCAACATTTTGATTGCATGCATGACTGAAACCAGGCTGACCAGTATTAGGCTTTAATATGCAAATCAACTCTTTGCATTTAGCTGCTAACTTTCCTTTATTCCTCATTTTCAGCCGTATAATATGGGTTATCGGTTACCATTTGTACATATGTAAATATTTTTGGCTTCGTTTTTCATTTTCAAAAGATCTTGTATATTCTACCTCACCGCATTAGGATTTTATACTTGCATTACAAGACTAAATGTGTCCCAGATCTTGTTTACATTGGGCTAAATATCCAACCAAGGATTATCTATATAAAAATATAACTGGAAATATGCCCAATATACACCGATCAGCTACAGCATTAAAACCACCTGCCTTTAGGTTCACCTGGTAACAGGAAAACAGCTCTAATCCCTCAATGCATGGACTTTACAAGACCTCTGAACGTGTGCTGTCACATCTGGCATCAAAACAAGTAGTACCAGATCCTGTAAACCCTGTAAGTTGCAAGTGTGAGCCTTCATGGATCGGATTTGTTTCAGCATCCCCTTTCGATCTGGGGAATTTGGGGCCGGCTCGACACCTTGAACTCTTTGTGATGTTCCTCAGACTGTTCCTGGAAAAAAAAGGCCACTGCCATTTGGGAATACTGCTGCCATGAAGGACTGTACTTGATCTGCAACAATATTTCCGTAGCTGGTAAGTCTCAAAGTAGCATCCTCATGAATGGCAGGACTCAGTGTTTCCTGGCAGAACATCAGCCAGGGCATTTTTTAATATCATTATTATTATCATTATTATTATTATTATTATTATTATTATTATTATTATTACTCACTCAAGGTTTCCGGACAACACCTTAAACACAAATGCTTATATTTGAGTGAAGGTCAACACAGTTGTTCTGCAGGCCATAGTCCAGAACCCTATTTAAGGAAGAGGTTAAAAGGTCAAAGGTCAAGGTCAAGTGCATTTTCATTGAATATTTGGTTTCCAGACAATAGTAAAGTAATAATACAGACTGTATATCAAATGGGCGTATATTGTTCCCTCTGGGGGACTATGTCACTATGCTGACATTTTTCTTGCTTGCATCACATCATCTTGGAGAACTGACAGTTCACTTGTTGCCTAATATATCCTACCCCTTGACAGGTGCAATCGTAGCAAGGTAATTAAGGTATTCTACAAAACTGTGTCATCATATCCGATGAAGTGCATAGCCATACACGGCAAGATTAAGGGGAATAGCTATTGTATTTTATCTACATCCACTGGATTAGCACTTTTATTATTCAACTGAATTTTTTTTTTATATACTGTATTAATCCCACAAGGCACACACACACACTGCAGTGTCCAGAGAGCAGTTGGGGGTTAGGCCTTGCTCAAGGGCACTTCAGCTGTGAAGGTGGAGGAAGGAAAGGTGTAGCTCACTCTCATCGCCACACATTTTTCCTGCTGGTTCAGGAATTGAACCAGCAACCTTTAGGTCCCAAAGCTGCTTCTCTAACCATTAGGCCATGGTTGCCCAGCATAAGATGAAATTATACAAGGTGCCAATCCAGCATAGGGCCAACACACACACACACACAAAACCATTCACACTCACACCTAGGGGCAATTTGGAACAGCCAATTATCCTAATGTGTTGTCTTGGGACTGTGGGAGGAAACCAGATTATCCAGAGGTCCATGGCTTTGTTTCGACAAACTTTAGCACCATCGGAAGACTTATTTCCATCCAGAGTTGGGTCAATCTTGAATTGATGTCAGGAATATCGAACCACTCCATAAAGTGTTCTCCAGCACATCTCAAGGACTTTTAGTCGGGTTAAGGATAGGACCCTGTGGTGCCAGTCATTTGTGCAAAAAAATTCCTCATGCTCCCTGCTCATGATCTTGCAATATTCGAGTCCCCATTTTATATCCGTGCCATCAGGCAAGAAAAAGTCCATTGATGTGATAACCTGCTCATTCAGTACATTCAGGTCATCAGCTGACTTCATTTTAGTGCCACATTAATGTTGCTGAGCCTCGACCGGACCAACTGGAGCAACAATACCATGATGGACATAACGTGTTGTAAGCAAGGTTAAAGGCGGCCTACCAAAATGTTAGTGTGCATAGTTTTTTCTTTTTTCTTCATTTCTTTTGGTTTGGTGGTGGATTTAAATTGTGCTGTACTAGACTTTTAGTTACATGTTATAAAAATTCAAATGCATGTTCTATTTCACCAGCACCTACTTAATTAGCATGCATCTGATTAAATAAATCTAAATATTTAGCAGGATGCAATCCAGGTAAGTGTAAAATATTTTTAACATTACTTCATTTTATTGACGGATTGAATCTTGCATTTGGTGCATACCGCCACCTAATGTGCAGAAGTGTGTAAAGGAACTCGGCACATTTTTTCAAAATGAAAATGAAAATGAAAATGAAAATTAAAAAACATAATAATAAATAAAGAAAAATAAATAAAATAAAAATAAATAAAATAGAACAAAACCAAACAAAACAATAACATAAAATCTGTTTATTAATGTCGTCTTTTTAAGGAAAATAAATAATCCTTTGATTCTATCTCTTGACAGCCCACTTTCTTTAAGAATATCAATTCCATTCTCTCCTGACATTTCTCATCATCTTTGTCTGCTTTCATTGTATTTCAAACATTTAAATAAAACATGATCTACATTTTCCTGTGTTTGACATTCTGAGCGTAGTCCATTTCCTTTCCCTATCAACTGCAGTGTGCTGTTCAGTCCAGTATGACCTCATCTTAATCTTGAGTATATTACTTCTTCTTTCCTGTTTAACAAAACTATTCTTTTCCCCCATACATTACTCCATGATAGTGTTTAGACTTTAGATCACTTTCCCATTCCTTTTGCCATTTTTGCATTTCTTCAGATTTGATTTTAGTTTTAGCTTCTCTTCACAGCTGAATCCTGTAATCATTCTCATCATGTTCAATGTTTTCTTGCACTTTGTTTCAAAATAGTCTATATTTTGTTTCCAAGTAAGTTTGCCATCAAGCCAAACTCCAATTTAATCCAGTATTTAAATTGATTAACCTTTTCAAGAGGTTGGATGTTTGATTTTTGTATGGAGAATTTAAATCCCCAGTCTTCTCCCATTACTCTATATGAATTTTCTTTTGCACTCTTGCAATCACGTGAGATGTTACGACCTCTATTCCATATTACCCCATCGTCTGCGTTGTTAATCATCAAGTTAAACGGTATAAACTGATCACACTTCCTTTGCGGTACACCATTTCCTACAGTGAATTCTTTAGATATTGCGCTATCTACTGTAACTTAATCGAGCCACTATTACTTTTCCCATTAATTTTCCTAAATGAGATGTCAGAGCTATAGGCCTATAATTCCCTGGATCACTTGGGTCCTTTCCTGGTTTATTAAAACAAAGAATTACTGACTTATTCCAAATTTTTAGTAACTTTCCTTCTGCCCAGACTTTATTAAATAATTTTAAGATCTACTCTAGAATAGCATCAGGAATTTTCCGAAACATAAGTTATCGATTCCAGGTGAAGAATATGCAGTGTTGTTTAAGGCCATTTTAGGTTCTGCCTTTGTAATCTCTGCATCTCGTACGGACCTTCACTCCTTTTAAACCTGCATTACATTATTATTTTTTCTCAAAATGCCTTGTTTGTTTTTTTTTTTAAAGCTTCATCCAAATTATTACCTTTGTGAATATCAGCAAGTTTCTTTCCAAGCATATTTGCTTTCTCACTGTCTGACATAGCTTGGTCTTCTCCATCAACTAACACAGGTATTTGTGTTGGTATACTTACCTGTCATTTTCTTCACCATCTTCCACATTTTATCCAAAGGTGTTTCTCTTCCAATTGTTGAACAGAAGTGTCTCCAATTTTCTCTTTTTTCCATCTTTAATTCCTTTTTCCTTTGATATTCAATAAGGTTATCCACTGTTACTGTATAGCGTAGTTTCTTAAAAGCACCACTTCAGAACATTTATTATTCCACCAGGGTACCCTCGATCCTTTCCTTAGGCTTTTAGTGTTTGGAACACTCTGGCTAGCTGCAGTAAGTATAAGAATGCTCAATGAGTCATTCATTTTGTCAACTGACTCATTCATTTCTGATAATCCAATTCATTCTTTATTGCAACATTCGACATATTTTCCCCAGTTGGCTTTCTGAAAGCATCACTTATTATGTACATAACTTTCCTGAATATATCATGTGTCAGTCTCAATTTTGCAAAAAAATAGGAAAATGGTCGCTACCTATATTTGTACTTTGATCCACTTCCCATTCATATTCACTAGCAACTTTCCTATTTACTAGTGTTACATGTAAACAGGACATAGTGGTATTATAGATATTAATGCGGGTACCTGTACCATCATTCAAACACTCCAAACGTTCTATCAGTCACTTTCTTTCAAATCTGTAGAATTACTTCCTCATAACCTATTATGGTCTCTAGACCATATTTCTTTATGACCTTTCCCTTTATAAATATTCATTAATGAGTGATGTGATAGTGGTTTACATGGGTTGTAAAAATTATTCATTACCATTTTACCTTTATTCTCATTATTAACAGTCTCTACTACAACACATTCATACTCTTTGGTTGTGTTGATGGTCCTGTACGGTATTCCTTCTCTGACAAAGGTCTGGCATCCCTGTCCTCTATCCTTTCTCCTATCACATCTCACTGAGTTATACCCTTTTAATACAAAACTTCGATGTAGTTTCAACCAAGTTTCTTGTATACATACAGTGTCATGCCATGAATTCCCTCTGCCTTTGTCATGGCACCCAAGTTATTCGCTGCTTCTACAACAGGTTTTATTCTGTCACTTTTCTTTGGGTATTGCACTATACACTTGATTCAAGAATGTACCTTTCTCTACAGACATTCATCTGGTCTTCCCACATTCTGTTGTGGTGTACGAGTTTATCTATACTGAGCCCCAATACTTCTACCTTTCAAAACTTTCAGCATAGGAGACCCGATCAGCTGTCTACGAGCTTCCTTTAGTTTTTCACATCCTGCACAAGCAGCACTGTTGGCCACCACAAATGCAGCGTTTTAATTCTGTATTCTCCCCACATTTGCCATACTCATGTTCCCCTCCACAGTTGGCACACCTTATTTTGCCTCTACAATGGGCTGACACATGTCCAAATCTTTGGCATTTGTAGCACCTCAATGGTGGTGGAATGTATTCCCTCACTGGGTAATTTATATAGCCCAGTTGAACTGGAACACAGGTGAACTGACAAGCTTTCCGACTTTTCTGTTAACTTGATTAGCCTTCTTGCGTCTGTTAGTTCACCCCCTTTCAGATTCTTCTTAACCTCCTCAATAGAGACGGACACTGGGACTCGTGTTATCACGCCTCCTGATTGTGATGCAACACCTGGTATGTGTGTAGTTATGTTTAATCCATTTAAAGCTTTCATAGCTAAGATTTCAGTCTGCTGTTCTGGAGATGACCCGGTATATTACCGTTACCCATGAATCGGGCATGTTTAATTGTACCTATTTCTTTTCTGATAGCTTTCGTTATATGTGTGGGATACCTGAACTCCTCCACTTGGGGCAAGACCTCATTCCAGACCCGGAAGGTGCGTTCCACCCTTTTCCGATTGAGAATCATGGCCTCGGACTTGGAGGTGCTGATTCTCATCCCAGTCGCCTCACACTCAGCTGCGAATCGCTCCTGCGAGAGCTGAAGGTCCTGGCTCGATGAAGCCAAAAGGACAACGTCATCCGCAAAAAGCAGGCGGATCGGTGCAGCCTCTGCTGTAAAGCAGAGCTTGTACCGGTCCATCATGGTGAAGAGGGAGCTGAGCCAGAAGGCAAAGCTCTCACTTTACCAGTCGATTTACGTTCCTACCCTCACCTATGGTCACGAGCTTTGGGTAGTGACTGAAAGAACAAGATCGTGAATACAAGCGGCTGAAGTGAGCTTCCTTCGCAGGGTGGCAGGTCTCTCCCTTAAAATAGGGTGAGAAGTTCTGTGATACGGTTGATACTGTTCTTTCAACAGTATCAACCGATCCTACGCTATAATCCGAATCTGATCTGTGTCCGGCCTGGTTCTTACTGACTTCTTCCCAAAACATATCCTCTTGATCTAATCCTTCATTATCCCATAAATACCCATCTGATTGTTCTGCCATCATTCACTTTATGTTCACTGCACAGTGTTTTTAACTGACTGACTGTAATGTCCAGTAATTTGATTCAAACTTTCTTCTTCAGTGTTCCGTCTGTCCGGGCGGGTCTCTCTCTTGCTCTCTTCCTCCGCTAGCCGTCCATCCCCGCCCAGAAACGTGCTTATTTGTGTTGGGGACTTTTATTTTGGAAAATGTTAACTTTCTTTACACCGTTGTGTCAGGCTTCACCCAAGGATAACTGTTTATTTTGAACTATTTCAACACTTTTGTTGTGAACTAATAGCCTTATGTTTGGTGTATTTACAGAATATTTTCATATTTGTCATGGTAGTGTTGCCAGGAGGGGGTAATTTTTGCTAGCAGCTTAGCTTTACCAGGTTAGTAGTTTAGTAACTCAAAACTTTTCCTAGGTTGTGAAATAAGAAAATAAAGAGTAAACAATAACAATGCACAGCCTGAGCTGAAGGAATTCATGGTGATTTGTGTTGTTATTGTTATATGAAACGGTTGTTTGTTTCCAGTCTGGATGTTTTGTCACTTTATTTTGACTCGGTTTGATGATGAACTTCCTCATTAGCTGCTGAGCTCACAGTAACATCAGCAGCGTCATGCAGCGCTGGGCTCGGAAGGACAGGTGAGTTCCACACAGGTGAGAGTCCACAAGGGCTTATTTCAGTGTGAACATGTTTACACAACACAAAGAGCAGATTTAGAACTTTTAATTATATAAAAACTTGTGCTTTGGGGTTTAATATCTGAATGGTGGCTGTTCATGAAGTAGCACTTGCTTGTTGTAGTCTCTCTCTCTCTCATTCTCTCTCTCTCTCTCTCTCTCTCTCTCATTCTCTCTCTCTCATTCTCTCTTTCTCTCTCTCTCTCTCTTATATTCTCTCTCTCTCTCTCTCATATTCTCTCTCTCTCTCTCTCTCTCTCTCATTCTCTCTCTCTCTCATTCTCTCTCTCTCTCTCTCTCT
>JAQMYF010000023.1:20583178-20594070 GCA_030014195.1 Neosilurus mollespiculum | reverse complement strand
ATTTGAGTGCATTAATATGAACTATAAAAATCCAGACCTACTTTCAGAGCTCAGCACCTTCCGACCGATGCGATCAGAATCCAGGATTCACCTGCACTGTGGTGTGAATGTGCTTCATGTGTATTAACATGCGCATTCGCCTCTGGATGATGTGTGTGATGTTACAACCTGTATGTGCTTAATGTCATGAGTTAGCTCAGGCAGATTGGTTTGGCTTGGCCATGTGACTACAGCACCTCCGTTTCCCTCTCTGTTTCTCTCTTTATGTCTCATCCCTCTGCTCTCTTTCTCTCTCTTTCTCTCTCTCTCTCTCCACATGTCTCTCTCTTCTGTGTTCCTCCATAGCTTCGAGTATCAGGCAGTTTTCTGTGAGTATATATTCCACTGATGAATTTCATCACCATTTCTCTCTTTTGCTCCAGAATGCATCATGACTTGTTGATGGGGTTTCTTTTTTGTTTTAGTTTACATTTCGTATTACTCTTTTGTTTAAAGCCTGCTATGTATATATCCTGTTCTTCTGCATGTCTGCAAATCTTACCAGCGGTTCTGCTGGTATTCAGTCACATTTATCTGAGCGGTTGGGTTGGGTTGGATTTTTTTCTGCTGTCTATAGGGCTCCGTTGTATGAGGTAACGGGTGACTGAACTGCAGTCTGCATGCATTGTTCCTTTTACTTTAAGAATATTTGCATCTATACTGTTTAAACCATACAGGAATCAATGCCACTTCATTGCAAATAATAAGATAAACCTGCAGAAAAATTACCACATTTAAGTCCAAGCTCTGCATCTCCTCTCACATGGCTTTCTGCAGGAGGCTGTTTCCAGATCCTGCTTATTTTCGCTTATTTAAAGCAGCCCATCTGGCAGAAGGAATCATGCAACAATTACTGAGATCATTTCTCCCCCAATTTTGATGTTTGGTGGAACCAATAACCGAACCTGTATCTACTGCCAAATGATTGGCTGATTGGGTGAAGGCATGAATGCACAGAGGTACAGGTGTTCCTTATTGATGCTTACTTTTTTTAGTAAGTTGATGCAGGTGTTCTAATTGATGCAGGTGTTCCTATACCATGTCTGCATTTGTGGAAGTCACATTAAAATGATTCCTATATGGTTTATTTATAGTATGGTGTACAAGAGGTTTTTAATTTGAGGTCGGTGTTCTGCTCTTAGCCTCCTGTTGGTATTGTGTTAGTTGTTTTGATTTCTCCTGGTGGGATTATGGATCCATGAAGAACCTTCTCTGTCTAATTTGTTTTATATATACTTTGCAATTTGCATACAGCAGTATAACTGACTGAGTAAAAATGATTTACATTTTATTTGTATTGTTTTTTGGGGGTTTTTGAGGATAAAAATGCACTTTTCTCCATAAAAACAACTTTTACTTTTAAAGATAGAAGGCATAAATGGAACATCACTTTGTATGGTTTGGCCACGTTGCACACATTAACTTTCCAATATCAAATTCTATTCCTATTTTCATCAAGGTGCCTTTTTCCTCTGCAAACTCATTAATTTGTATCTCTTGTTTTTTTTGTTTGTTTTTTTTTAGGAATCCCTGTGTGAAGGAATCGTCTTTGAAAGCGCAGAAGACGGCCCTGACTGTTTCCGCTTCTGAGTAACCCTCAAGGCTCGGACCAACCTCAACTCGACGCACAGCTTCACTCTAGCACTATGTATAAAGCACTTATATAAACTTAGCATTATTAACTGCACTACAACTGACCATTAGGCCACTTACATGCATTCGGAAGCGCTAGATATTTGCATGTGCGCTTTTAAAAAGCTGCACATTTCGAAGCCAAGCTTTAATGCTCCTTCATAAGCATGTGTGGGAGCATGCAATCTGAGATTTTCAACCAGAAGATAATCATGTAGATGAAAATAAGAGGTCAGAAGCCATGTGGGATTATTAATGGTGAGGTCTTGAAGTCTGCAGTATTTCCTTCTTGCCTTTTTTTTTTTTTTTTTATTAAGTTTTAAATCTAAAATGAAATGATATAGTTTTAACCAAAGATGTTCTACAATTATATATTGAGAGATGTAATATCTGGGTGATTTGTATGATTGGGGTGTTGCTTAGCCCCGGAAATTTTATTTATTTATTTATTTATTTTTTCTCCTGAGCATTTTTAACATTGAATTGAAAAAACAGCGATCTCGTTTTTATAAGGCTGCCTTTTACTCTTTAATGAGCAACATGGTTGAGACTAGGATCCGGTTAGCATACACACAAAGTGAGGTTAACTATCATATATGCTAATGACATGAGAACATAATTTTTTTAATATAGATTAATTTAAAACATTTTTAAATTGATAAATTACTTTAACAATTTGGGTAACATTGTTGTGTCTTTAAAATCATTCATCAACACTATCAGTGAAAATAAAAAAATAATGAGAGAATGTTAAGAGCTTTTTTTTCTTCTTCCTGTCATCTTCAGGAAATTTAGATGATGAGAGTTCCTGGTGACTTTTGGAATATATCTCATAGGGGCGAATGTGTTTAGGTAACAGGGTGGCGTAAGTTCTTCTGAGACTCTTCTTTTTTCGGCTTCTAATGTTAGGGGTCGCCACCATAGATTATCCTTCTCCATCTCCGTCTGTCCTTTGCATCTTTCTCCTTAACGCCAATCACCTGCATGTCTTCCCTTCTCTTTGGCCTTCCTCTTCTTTACCAGGCAGTTTAATCCTTAACATTCTTCTACCAATGTACCCTTCATCCCTCCTCTGCACAAGCCTGAATCTGGCTCCTTATACTTTATCCCCAAACACTGCTACCTGTGCCATCCCTCACACGTATTTGTTTCTAATTCTGTCCCTTCTTGTCACTGCTAGAGAAAATCACGGCATCTTCATCTCTGCCACTGCCACCTCCGCCTCCTGTCCTTTTGTCAGCGCTACCGTTTCCAAACCGTACACCATAACTGGCCTCACTACTGTCTTGGACTAATGTGCTATGTGACTAATTTTTATATTTAAAAAAGTGACCCATCAACACAAAAAAATGGAGCCGATGGTGTAGTGGTTAGGGTGCTGGACTCAGGATCGAGAGGTTGTGGGTTCGAGACCCCCACCGTGCTATGACCCCTGGACAAGGTCTTAACCACAAGTGTGTCTCTGTCCACCCAGCAATATAAATGGGTATCGGTAAAAATACTGGGAAGGTAACCTGTGGTGGACTAGCATCCCATCCAGGAGGAGTTGAACTAGTCGCTTCACGCTACAGAGACCGGGGATGAGCTCCAGCTCTGATGAACCGGTAGGCTCGGGTGTAAAAAGCCAACAGACCTTACTTTTTTTTAATCAACACAAAATGAGCTGAATGCATCATATTGACCTTTTTGAGTTATGTACATATATAAATAGAGAGCGCGGTCAACTTTAAGATGAAATATATGCCAAAATGTATCTCAGGTCAAGACTTCACAGTTTGTTCAGAACATCAGTGTGGGGCATTACGACTCATTTTCTTCTTTGTTTTATGACATTTCGATGTCAGGGTAAAGCATAATTATACTGTGGGTGAACCTGCACATAGATTGTTCTGAAAGACATTTCCCTGTGTTTAAAATGCTTTAAAGAATAATACATATATACTGAATATAATGTACTATAAGTGGGACGTAACTGATACCTTGATCATGAAATCCCCCGTCCATGTGATTGTGTTTTCTATCTATCTCTCGTGAAATGCTGAAAAGCTCTAAGTGAAGACTTTAACACATATTTATTTTATATAGTTAACAAGATACGCACAGATGGATATCTAAAACTGGGTTCAGCTGTATTTATATTTTTAGGAATATGTTTTGTTACTTGTAACTGTAATGCTCTTGAGATTTGGGGTGCGGTTATAGGATAATACAAGATTATTTTGCTTTTATTTAATTAATATTATTTGTCAATTTACTGCAGAAAAAAGAACAAGCTGGTAAAGCTCAGCTCAGCTTTAGGATGATGTATGTATTCTTTATGTATACATACATATGTTTTAGTATAGCCTGATTCTTGTAAGTTGGCTGCATGTATCATTTTAAACATTTTGCTAAATGTTTCTGAGCGTTCGCAGAATGCAGGAGTGTATGTGGTGCCAAAATAAAAAAAAAAGTCATACTGATCATATATTAACTTCTCATGCAGGGCTGCAGAATAAAATCCTCTGAATCTGTTCATTTGTTGTTTAAAATGTAATAGTGTATGTTCTGTCCTGTGTTCCTTTCACATGTTTGCTTTTTATGTGCAATAAAATACTCGAATCAGCAATTAGTTTCATCAGATATCATTTTCTCAAACGCTAAAACTGATCATGATAAACATCTCTGTGGAACCTGAGTTTATGGGGGCAGCAGTAGCCTAATGGTTAGAGAAGTGGCTTTGGGACCGGAAGGTTGCTGGTTCGATTCCTGAACCCGCACGAAACGTGTGGCGGTGGTGTGCACCTTCCCTTCCTTCATGGCTGAAGTGCCCTTGAGCAAGGCACCTAACCTCCAACTGCTCTCTGGGTGCTACTCTGTGTGTGTGTGTGTGTGTGTGTGTGTGTGTGTGTGCTCACTTTGGATGGGTTAAATGCAGAAATCAAAATTTCCCTTGTGTAGTATAAAAATTAAATAATAAACAAATTTTAAAAATAAATAAGCGAGTAATACATCAGGATCTAAATAAATAGACACTGAGGAATTAATAGTGATGTGTAATTGATGTGCATTTGAATAAAATGTACATACAAAAAAGTATTATATTATTTGTCTTATCTTAGTCATGCACCACTTAATCCTATTAGGGTTGCGGGGACGATGGAGCCTATCTCAGCCAACACTGGGCGAAGGCAGGGTGCACCCTGAACAGCTCGCCAGATCGTCGCAGGGCAACACACACACAACCATTCACACTTACACCCAGGGACGATTTGGAACAGCCAGTTAGCCTGTAGCCTTTTGGTTCACCCTGTACAGTAAACCAGAGCAGACAAAAAGAACCCTGGCTATAAAGAGAGCCGCTCGTGTTGGAATAATGATGTGGTGGTTAGAATTTGGGGGCGCTGTAGCACTGCTTGGGTTGAAAGTTGACAAACCATTGATGACGAAGAAGAATGAAGTCGTAAGAGCGTTTGCTGGTGATGGTTAACCGTTTTGTGAGAACTTGATGATACAAAATGTGAAACCTCACCGCTAGATGGCACTATATGGAAAGTGGGAGGAAACCGGAGTATCCAGAGGAAACCCAAACAAGCACGGGGAGAACATGCAAACTCCACACTACACAGAAATTCCTGAGCCTGTAAATCGAACCCAGGACCTATATCCCACGCAGTCTTTATAAGGTTAGGTTTAAGTTTAGGTGCAGGCATAGCATGAAATAGTGGAATTAATCATTAGCCTTGTGACGACCATCCACTGACATAGTTTTGTGAGATTGTGTGTGTGTGTGTGTGTGTGTGTGTGCGTGCTCTTGAATATTAAATATGAATGTGCTAATAACCCTATTTTGTTGCTGTTTTCTGGTTACTTTTCATTTTCAGTTCTCACAATGCACCTAATGTTAAACTAATACTCAAAACACCAGATACATCATCATAACCACTCACTTCTCAACCGCTAAATCCTACTAGACTCACGGGGAGGCTGGAGCCTATCTCAGCCAACACTGGGTGAAGTCGAGGTACACCCTAAACTGCCCACCAGACCATCACATGGCAACACACACAACCATTCGTATTCACATTCACTCCTAGGGGCAATTCGGAACCGCCAATTAGCCTTACGGGCCTGTGTTTGGACTGTGGGAGGAAACCAGAGTTCCCTGAGGAAACTCATGTATGCATGGGGTGAACATGCAAACTCCACACAGAAACGCACTCGCCACGAGCCCGGGTCCTGAACCCAGGACCCTTTTTGCTGTGAGGCGGTTATGCTAACCTCTACGCTATCGTGCCACCTTCATCATAACCATTTCATGGTAATTTATAAGAATATTCCATTCATTCATTCATTTTCTCAACCGCTTAATCCTAATCAGGGACGAGGAGGCTGGCACCCATCCCAGCCGACTCTGGGCGAGGGCAGAGTACACCCTGGACAGCTCACCAGGCCATAGCAGGGCAGAAACACGCTGACGGCTATGCAGCCTACTGTTTTCGAAAGTCAGCAATGGTTCTTTTACTACAGACAGTGACAGACATGGCCGGCATTTGCTAACCCAGTTAAAAATATTCCATCACTGATCATTTATAGTGAGTTTTGAGGAAGTAAGTACTGAACTCCAAACTTTTCACGCTGTGTGTTTGAAACTGCTTTGTTACCTTGTAAACGTTTGGACCATTTATATGTTTGTGCTGTTTCTCTCTGCTGGACCACTAGGGGGCGACAAAATAAAAGGGGGGGGGGTGTTAGAAGCAAGATAAATCTTTGTAAATTTTTTAAACATTTTTTTATTATTATTATTGCTAACAATATTATTATTTCCAATGATAGTAGAAGTGTAAGAAGTGTATTGATAAATATAACAACAATTTTCTCTTGAGTGTTTTAGGAAAGTACTGAATTTAATTTAGTATCCACAGGAGAATATTTGTTTTAGTATTTCCAGAAACATGTTTGTTCATTCCCGTACATCTGCACTGTCAGTTATTTCTTGCACAACTCTGTGTTTTCCCTGCACTTTTTATCACAGAGTAGTGATTGCGAAATAATCTGCACCTGGCAGATGCAGGTAACAGTGAATACACACGCACACACTATGTGTATGTTACCTAACCCTACCAGGGAGAGATGAGAACAAAAGCAAAGTCTTTAACTTGTGAGTCAGTGTGTGTAGGAGGAAAATATCCATGCTTGATCTCCCTGTCATCATTCCTACTTGCAGCTGCAGGAATCGTCCATGCATGTCTCAGATTATAATGCATGAATATGTAAATTGTTTTTACTCATGAATTTGGACTTTTCCTGATATGTGTTTTAGCAGTAATCGGACTCAAGTCGAAGTGGTTAGCACGTCCGCCTCACAGCAAGAAGGTCCTGGGTTCTCAGGCGTTTCTGTGTGGAGGTTGCATGTTCTTCTTGTGCTTGCATGGGTTTCCTCTGGGTACTCAGGTTTTCTCCCTCAGTCCAAAGACATGCACATTAGGCTAACCAAATTTCACCTAGCTGTGAAAGTGAGTGTGTGTGTTGGACTTGCCAAGGTCTGGCGAGCTTTTCAAGGTGTACTCCCCCTTTGCCCAGTGTTGGCTGAGATAGGCTCCAGCCTCCCCGCCACCCTAGAAGGATCGAGCAGTTCAGCAAATGACAGACGAGAGAGATGAAGTCTGTCAAAAACATCAGGAGTATCGTGTCATTTTTAGACTGTTTTAGAAAGTAGCTTAGCAGCCTGAAGGACCATGATGTGCTCTCCAGTCTATCAGCTCAATCATTCGATTCTTGACCTTGCTTTGCCATTTCTGTGCTCTGACCTAAACACACACAGTGAGGAGCTGCGCTGTGTACAGTACAGGCTCCAGAACTCTCGTCCTCCTCCTCCTCCTTCTCATCCTCCTCCTCCTCCACCACCACCTGGTTGCTTTGGCTCTGATACTGTAACCGCAAATCGGCTCAGCACGGCTGCTTCATCAAAGACGTATAACAAAACATCATCCTCGTACTGTTTTTGCCTTAAATCATCATCATTGTGCACATTTTCTCCACATTTCGATGCATTATTGCTGTCAGGATTGACCGGAAAGTGACCTCGGAGAGCTGCTCGGATTCATTGTCTGTGGTCGGTCGTACTCTGCAGTGAGGGAAAAAACGTTTTATTTGATTTGGATTAGCTTCTCTCTAGATTAAAGCAGTAGTAAACAGGGAGCCTTTTCATTTCTGCTGATTCGCTCGGGTGCTCCTTCTGTGTTCTGAGTTCCTCTCGGTTCTGCCTCGCTGCTCTGACCCAAACACACACAGTGAGGGGTCGGGCCGCGTCCACACTCCAAAACAATCTCCTGCTCTGCTTGCTTTGGCACTGATGCTGTAGCTGTAAATCTTTAAAAAGTTAAAAAGAAATAAAAAAGAGCTTGAAATAAAGAATGTTTTAAAAGTACTGAAGTTTCTGGTAAAACGTAATCACTTAGTTAATAACAGTCTGTGTGTAAGTAGAGGATACTGCAATTATTTGGCAACATTGGAAGTCTTAACATCATGTTGTACATTTTACCTACATTTGTTTAGTAACTACCTTGTCTGGATGAGTGTATGAAGTAGCATACTATATAGTAACATATTCATTATAGTACAGCCTCAGTTCCAAAAACATTCATTTGCCGAACCGCTTACTCCTTCTAGGGTGGCATGGAAGGGGGGGCCTTTCTCAGCCACTGTGGGCGAAGGCAGGGCACACCTTGTACCGCTCTCACCAGTCCATCTCACTCAACACATGCAACTATTCACACTCACACTTACACTCACACCTAGGGGCAGCTTGGAACCCCAAATTAACCTAATGTGCATGTTTTTGGACTGTGGGAGGAAACCGGAGTACCTGGAGGAAACTCAATCAGACACGGGGCAAATATACAAACTCCACACCCTTGCTGAGCCCAGGAATTGAACCCAGGGCTTTCTTACTGTGAGATGAACATTTTACATTCATTTAATAATTTTCCAATCCCTTCAATCCTAATTAGGGTCGCTGGGAGGCTGGGCGAGGGAGTTGTACACCCTGGACAGCTCACCAGGCCATTGCAGGGCCAACTCTCACACTCACTCACACTCACACCTAGGGGCAATTTGGAACAGCCAGTTAGCCTACTGCGCATGTTTTTTGGATTGTGGGAAGAAACCGGAGTACCTGGAGGAAACCCATGCAAGAACATGCAAACTCCACACAGAAACACCCAAGCTGAGAATCGAACCCAGGCCTTCTTGCTGTGAGGCAGGCGTGCTAACCACTACGCCACGGTGCCAACCCAGGGCATTTTACAATTTCATTAAAAATATTAACTTGTTTTGAACCTGGAGGCAGCAACATGTCTCAAAAAGTTGGGATGTGGGCAACAAAAGGCTAGAAAATAAAGTGGTACTAAAAAAATAGCTGGAGGAACATTTACCAACTAATTTCTTTAATTGCAAAAAGATAATAACGTAAGGATTAAAGGTTAGCAGAGATTTACTCTGCTCCTGAACTCCTGTACAGCTTGCTTTGGTCGTTGAGCTTGTTTTGGACATCAGCCTTCGACTCCACGTGACTAATGCAGGACATCTGTTACACTTCAGTTCTCCTTTCTGTAGGACGGATAAATGCTCCGGTTACCGCACCTGCAATATGAGCTGAGCAAAGTTCTCAGCACTGTACAGGTAAGAGGTGAATAGTGGAACAAAGCTGGAGGTCAACACCACTGTAACATGGCAGGTGCAGAAGGAAGGAAGAAAAAGGAGAGAGGGAGGGAGAGAGAGAGAGAGAGAGAGAGAGAGAGAGAGAGAGAAAGGGACAGGAAAGAAAGAAAGAGAGAGAGAGAGAGAGGAGAAAGCAAGGATGATAAAAGAAAGAAAGAAGGAAGGAAGAAAAAAAGAAAGAATAAAAGAAACACCACTACTAATATTTTACTAAAGCAATTTTTTGGAAAAGAAAGAAATGTGTGTGTTGTGAATGTGTGAGTGTGGTTTGTTTGTTGTGTTAGCTTGTGTGTATTGTGCCATGTTGTGTGTGTGTACGTGTGTTGTGTCGTGTTGTGTGTGTTGTGTTTTCTGTGTGTGTGTGTGTTTTTGTATGGCTGTGTGTGTTTTGTGTGTGTATGTGTTTGTGTGTTTTGTGTGTGTTTGTGTTTGTGTGTGTATGTTTGTGTGTGTGTGTGTGTGTTTGTGTGTGTGTGTGTGTGTGTGTGTGTGTGCATGTGTGTGTGTATGTGTGTGTGCTGAAATGGACTGGTCTCTGATTCAGGGGGAGTTACCTCCTCCTGCCAAGTCTTCCAGGAGAAAAACAGAAACTGAAGATGAATGAATAAAAGTTAGTCTATCATCAGAGCAATAGATCTTGCCAACACAAAAAACTATAGCCTGCGGAGTGGAAGACTATAGTCCTATATTTGACCATCTTTTGACATAAGGATTTTTTTCATACAATAAATGCCATGTTTTCTTCAGGATGATCAGAAATGCTTCACCTGTGATTCAAGGAGTCCCTACAATCGATACAACAACCCAAATAGCCATCAAATTGAAAATATCATTACCACTTTTGAGCCAGAGCGCAAGATGAAGTGGTGGCAGTCTGAGAATGGTGAGTGCCCCAGAATTTACATACTGTGAGTCAACAACAACATAAAAAGTAGCGTTCTTGGAGATATTTAAACCTAAAGGTCTAAAATGATTCTTACCAAAATTCCATCTCAATCCCTATTAAGAATTCCACAAGCATTATGACTTTGAAATATTATAAATGGCTGCCCAGTATATCTGCAACCTACTGTCAATTAAAACTGTATCTTATATTTCAGGTGTGCATCAAGTCAGCATTCGACTAGATTTGGAGACCATGTTTCAGTTTAGCCATTTAGTCATGACATTCAAGGTACTTTTATTCATTTTATTAGGGGGTGGGGGATTGATATGTGTTTTTGACTAACACCACAGTGCACTGGATCATCACTGTACAGAGTTTCAGACCTGCTGCAATGCTGGTGGAGAGGTCCAATGATTTTGGTCACACTTGGAAGGTGTTTCGATACTTCTCTGCGGACTGTGCTAATGACTTTCCCAGAGTCTCACAAGGCCCAGCAGAAGCTATAGATGATGTCACCTGTGTCAGCCGCTACTCTGGAGCTGAGCCCTCTACTGATGGCGAAGTACAACCTCTTTCAATATTTGTCTTTTCAGTAAATGTTCACCACTCTATAATGTGTATTTCTAAATACAGT
>JAQMYF010000023.1:20566618-20583078 GCA_030014195.1 Neosilurus mollespiculum | reverse complement strand
GGGCGTGTGTATCTGTGTGTTTGTTTGTGTGTTTTGTGTGTGTATGGGTATATGTCTCTGGGTGTGTGTGTGTGTGTGTGTGTGTGTGTGTGTGTGCGCATGGGTGTTTGTATGTGTGTGTGTGTGAGTGTGTGTGTTTGTATCCATGTGTATGTGTCTGTGACCAGTGTTTTTTATGAGCTGTTTAACAGTGAAGGCTGAACAGAGTCATTGGGGATGAGCTGAGTGAAAGGAACGAGGTCATAAAAGTGCCCTGTATGTTATGAGGTGGGACGGACTGGACATGGACAAAGGAGGGAAAGACGTGTAGACGTAAATCGGAAGCCTCCTCTTTCTCTTTCCTTTCCTTACTTAGACTCTCGCTCTCGGCTGATTTCATCCTTTCTTCTTCCATCCTCAGCATTAACTCAGGTGTTTCTGATATGAGATTGAACTTCCAGCCTCAGTCAGGGAAGACAGTGCTACAGTGAATAAAGTATATAAAGTATGCATAATATATCCACACCCACTACATATCAGCAATCGTGTGCTCTTCTACTGCTGGGGTATCGGCTCATACACCATGAGGACAGAAAAAAGGGTGGGGCAATCTGCAGAACCAACTCAAAAACAAAACTACAAAAATTATTGTAAAAAGTAAAATATAATTTTTTTTAAATTAGAAAGAATGTTTTTGATGGTAGGGCGTCAGGGTGGTGAGGTGGTTAGCACTTCCCTCTCACAGCAAGAAGGTCCTGGGTCCGAGTCCCAGGCCCGGGTGGTTCTGTGTGGAGTTCGCATGTTCTCCCTGTTCTTGTGCTGGTTTCCTCCTGTACTCCGGTTTCCTCCCACAGTCCAAAGCTAATTATAAATGATATGATTTTATAAATGTATTGTTATTATGTTTTCCTGCATATTATAAAATATAACAGTGTAACAGCTCCTACTGATTTACCAGATTTCTCATAGGATAAAAATGTTTCCTACATTTCATCTTGCTATACATCATGATTTAAGGATATATGATATACAGCTGATGCTCTTTCAGTACCATCAGTAACAAAAAAAAATAAAAAATCTTCCATAGTGTTGACTAAGATATAAATAGTGATCATCATCACCCTTTCCAAATAGTCTCTAATAACCAGTGCACCCTTTCTAAATTTCTTCAAACTGTATCATATCCTCTGAGTAACCTTGGATCCACTGAGCTGTAACATACACAACCTCCCCAATTCCTCTCCCCATATCTGTTATAACTCTGCCAGATGTTATACATATATAGCCTTCTCCAGATCTAGTCTGGAATCCAAGAAAGGTGGAAAGAGTTTTTTTTTCCTTCCTGCTGAATGTGCCATATGTTTTGTATTGGTATAATATGTCTTGTTTCTGGGAAGCTTTAAAATGGAGCTACATTTTTCCTTTTTCCTTCAGAAATCATTCATTTATTACATTTACATTACATTTGATGAACTGCTTAATCCTACTAAAGTTGCAGGGAGGCTGGAGCCTATCTCAGCCTACATGGGACGAAGGCAGGGGACACCCTGAACAGCTCACCAGCAAGGCCACACACACAACCATTCACACTTACACGCATACCTAGGGGCAAATTGGAACAGCCAATTATCCTAATGTGCATGTCTTTGAACTATGGGAGGAAACCGGAGTACCCGGAGGAAACCCACTCAAGCACAGGGAGAACATGCAAACTCCACAGAAAAACGCTCTTACTAAGCCCGGAACTCGAACTCACAACCTTCTTGCTGTGAGGCGAATATGCCAACCACAACTAACTAGATTCAGAAGTGTTAAATATATAAAATTCACGTATAAGTGCAAATATCCATGGAAATCCATGCAAACATGAGAAGAACATTTAAATACTGAAATGCCCCTGCAGAGCCCAAGACTCAAACCCAGAACCTTCTTGCTGTGAGGCGGATGTGCTAACCACCACACCACTGTGCTGCCACCAAAGACATGCATTATTGGTGAATTGGATATTCTCAATCACCCGAAGTGTGAGTGTGAATGGTAGGAGTAAACGGTTCAACATATTAATAATGATTGAATGAATGATTTTCCACTTTCTATTATTACGCACATCACTCACTCATTTGTTGAACCGTTTAATCCTATTAAGGTCACGGGAAGGCAGGAGCCTATCTTAGCCAATTCTGGACAAATGCAAAGTACACCCTGAACTGCTCACTAGAGCAGTATCAGGTTTGATAATGGAACTGGAAAATTAATCTAGGTGTATGGTTTATCAAACGACTTTGTGTGGTCCATAAATAGTATAATATTGTACATTAATCTCTACTGCATTTCTTCAATCAGCACTAGATGCTGTAGATGTAGATACAGGTGTCAATCTCAAGGCCCACATGTCAAATTCGGCCTGCCAACTCATTTTATGTTGGCCACAAGAGCTTTTAAAGAATATGATTATCATACAGTCTTTGCATCAACCATTACCATGAAACGTAATTCATCATGCTTCCACTAGGTGGCAGCAACCTATTTCAAATAAACAGCGAGCCATTCATAACTCAAGAAAGATTGCAAGCTAGCTAATCGCTAAGGGTTGTCAGAAAAGGGAAGTAAAAAAAGGAAAAGAGGACAAATACCAAAACTACTCTTTTTGCCATGCTGATTTTATTTCATGCCCTTTTTGAAATGGATCTTCAGTGATTATTCGGCCTTTGCTGACCTAGTAATTTTGTGCTGTGGCCCTTCAGTGAAAATGAGTGTTAGACAATAGTTAGTTATAGATAGTTTTTTGAGAAAACAAGCGTGAGAGAAATCACGTGCAAGAACACCGTAAAATAAAGCACTGTCGCGTGTGTGTGTGTGTGTGTGTGAAGATATGTTTTAAGGTTAGGGTACGGGATAGGGTCAGATTAAGGTTAGAGGAAAGTTAAGGTCAGTGTTATAGTTAGACAAGTAGCGGTTATGGTTATAGGGTTAGGGTATGTCTCCAGGAAATTAATGTAAGTTGATGTACTGTATGTGTGTGTGTGTGTGTGTGTGTGTGTGTGTGTGTGTGTGTGCGTGCGCACATGAAGGGTCCCTTAACCACACTTCCTATTCTCTGCAATTTGCAGTTTGGACAGTTGCACCCCTTACCAGATGTATCTCCTGCTTCTTTGTCCTTTATCTCAGAATCTAGGGGCAATTACAGATGGTTAAACAAACAGTGGACAGAGAGAGAGAGAGAAACAGAGGGTGGGTCCAGATCGAGAGAGCCAGAGAGTCTAGACTCCAGATGTGTGTGTATGGCCCCCATGGTCTTCAGAAAATAGTAGTAAATATCAGCAGCTTGTCATCGCTGTGGCCTTGCTTACACTACAGTAGCCCAGCAGTGTGTGTGTGTGTGTGTGTGTGCGTGCGTGCGTGCGTGTGTGTGTGTCTGTGAGAGAGTGCACTTCATCTACATGCTCGGGTTATTATGTTGTTTCAGTTTCATGAGACTTGAGCTAAATTGTCAGTGTGCTGCATCGCAATTACAGATTCCCAGCCAAGCCTAAAGTCTTTACCACCTTATAATCAAATGTCTGACTTTAGAACACACTGTATATTCAAATACTGTAATATCTGCTGACACAGCCAGAAAGGCAAACTGACAGATATTTTCTCGAACAGAGACATTGCAGACATGAACGTATTACCCAGCATGCTTAGCACCCAGCCAATTTATGTGTATGAACATTTTTTACGACTTAAAAAGGAGTGCATGGATTAGGAAGCCCACATTCACTAGTCTTTGATGATGATGTTCGAGATGCAGGAGTTATCATTACTCAGTACTCTAATTTGTAATTTATGTTAAGTGTCAGTCATGTGTCAATCATCTCGTTGCAATATAACTTTTTTATCTTTCTCCATCAGTGTAAGCAGTGTCGTGACCATAATGCTTCTTATTCCCACTGGAGCCATGGCAAAAGATTAGCGTTAATGTTACTAGGTGACGAGGGGATAGATAAACATTCCAACTTTACCATTTTTCTCCCATTCCTACACGACGCTATTACAGTATAATAGTGATAAATAAACGGTTTTCCATCTGAGTGTGAATGGGCTCATTGTGATTGTGGTTCCTGTGTTGTATTTTCTGATTATTGTGTACCATGCGGTACAGTATTTGTGTCTGCACTTTTGTTTACACACCTGTTGCACATGCTAGGTTAGTTATTCTGAGTCTTATGAAGTACCAGCCAGGGGAATAATCTCAGGGATGCACAGATCAAGAGCTTCAGTTAATGATCACCTCAAACATCCAATTTTTTTTTAAAAATTCATTATGCTGATTCTGAGGTGAGCAGTACCGGTGTTGTAGTGGTTAGCACATTAGCCCAAACTCTATCCCAGCTGAACTGAGTTGGGTACCCAGCTGATTTAAGCAAGGTGCTCATCTTATGGCAAAGCTACAGCGGAGCACCATACTTTAGAGAAATTGGTATAGCATCGATTTTTTTTGTGTCGCGAACATTGTACCCGTTCATCCATCTGTCGATAGTACATGTACACATGGGAACCCTGTGATGATATTTCACATACAGGTATATATAACTGTGGTAATGGGAATGAACCCAATCACATTGAGGAAGTGAATGATGTTTCTGGCGCGTATAACGTGTTTTACAGAAGTGAATCTATTCCATTAAAGAAATCTTATCTCACTAAGACATAACACTTTCAGACAATATCAAAACTTTGGGGAGGGGGTGGTCATAACGTGATGGTTACATGACATTGCATCATCAGTGATGTCATCAAAACCAATTCACACTGAAACCTTTAATCAGGAGAAGTACATTTTTTCGGAGCGCCGCTTTTAGGGGTTTTTTAGTCTGCTGGACCAATGGGCTGTCAGAACATAGAGCCCGATACAATTGTTACGGATAAATAAACTCGTACTGCAACCACACTAATGACACAAATTAAAAATACTAGTTAATATATTAAATATTTGGATTTATTTTAAATAAAAATATCTAATGTAACTAACACCCCTTTTCTCCATGTACATCTTCTGAGCTTTGTTTCAGCAGTTAGCATGTACCATGTAAATATGCTAGCTAAGTTCCCAAGGGAAGAAGTTTTGAGTTTTTTCATTTCATTGACCTCACAGATTGCTTTTAACATGAAGGTCAACATTTACTCGACCTAATTCACAGTTACAGGCTTTTATATTGTATTTTACTGAAAGTGTCAAGTGCTAGCAAACAAATCAGCCTTCCTGATGAAGAACATGCTAATGCTAGTATAAGGAACAAAGTACTCAAAGTAACTAATCATATTTCGAGATCTATCTATCTATCTATCTATCTATCTATCTATCTATCTATCTATCTATCTATCTATCTATCTATCTATCTGTGTGTGTGTGTGTGTGTGGGTGTGTGTGTGTGTTTGGAAAAGAAAATTATTAAAATATTTAATAATGAACATTATTTTGGGTGTTTAATAGAAAATTAAAGTAAATATGGAAATAAAACGATCACACAGCTAGTTCGGGAACGTTTGCGGGACCACCTGGTGGACTGGAGGCCCAAAGCAAGAAAGCAAGTGCTTTAAATGTAATAGCAAGTAGATCCAGGCATATGGATCAATGGCTCTTTGTTCATCTGCGAACATTGGATAGATTTACATTTTGCTCATTAGAAAAGGCAAAAGCATCCTGTGAATGTTGAATAGTCAGCCAGTTGCCCTGCGTTCGTAGAGTAAACAGCAACAAGGTGGTGCAACGTTCAGCTGTTCAAACATGCTATGAGAGGACGTGAGTGATGTTTGAGCTATGTGTGTGTGTGTGTGTGTGTGTGCGTGTGTGTGTGTGTATTTGACTTGATCAGGGTTTGAATATGTACTGAGCAAACATAGGAACCAGTGATAGGCCTTCCACTGACCTAAATTTTGGTATTGTATAAACAGGTGAGTTCCAGTTCATTCTTACTGTTACTGCAGCACACACACACACACACACACACACACACACACACACACAATAGCAAATACAGAAATGTAATGACCCATACATGCACAGACACCCCATTGTCATGGATATTTTGACACCTTTCGTGTGTTTTCCTTAGCTAAACTGGCTCAGGCAGAGGGCCTCACACACCCCGTATTATTGAGGATCTGTGGTGAAACTCTAGGTGATGCAAACACAACCTCCCTCTCCCCACCTGCTGTAATAAACGTAAATAGAGCTTTCAGAGCTGGATTAGTGAGTGCACTTCTCTAGAAAAACAACACATCCCTCAGAGACAGCTCGAACGTGCTAGGCTGCGCTGTCGACGACGCAGCCTCGTACTAATACAGGTTCTGTGGTTACTGCCGAGTAACAGGAATGCGGCCGAACGAACACAGAGACACATTGAGAGGGATCTAATTCTGTCCAAATCAACACTTTAAGGGTGACGCACAACAGTACACCATTATGGGCTATGGATTACAAGACACACGCTCTTCTCACTGCCTAGCAATTTGAAGTCGCATCAGCCTGAGACCTTTTTTATTTAACACCCATACATGTGTACCGGTACCTTTTATTGTAAAATACACTCATATATACTATACACCATATATATATCATACTTAATATCAAGAATATCACAAAGCCTACGCAAAAGCTCATTTGATTCTCCATTCTTCCCGTATCTGAAGTGTGTTGACATACATGTTGGTGAAGACTATGTGTCCCCACAAGAACAGGAATATCTGTTAGGGAAAATATCACAAAAATAACTTTACAAAAACTGGAGCTTTTATATTGAAAAAAAAAAAAAGTTTGATTGGTTTCATTTTAGCTTCTGGGGTTGTTATGGTTAGATTTAGGTGGAGGGTACCATTTATTATTGCGTCAATTATTATGTGTGCCTTTGCACCGCATACATGCCTTTCCACCGCAAACATTTTTTTAAAAGTATTATCATGCTTTAACTCAACATTTAAAATTAATTACTCTATATTTTAGCATATCATGGTGCTTGGCATGGTGGTACAGTGAATAGTTTTGGTGCTTCCCATTTCCAGGGTTCCTGGTTGAATCCTCTACTTGAATTACTGTGTGTGTGTGTGTGTGTGTGTGTGTGTGGAGTTTCAGCTGTATCTCTTATTTCTGCATTTAAAATGTGTTCACTGACTATTATTAGGTCCAAGGGGTAAATGAGGCGTCATGATTAGGGCGTCCTGTTGTTGGACACTATGAGAATTTTTTTTTTATTGCTGCATGCTGTTAGGTGTAAAGAGCACTGATTTGTGGACATCTAAAATGATGGTGCATTTCTTCTCTTCTCCACTAGGGGTGCTATATCGCCACAAAACAGACTGCAGTTTAGTGAGACTGAGAGTTTCTGGAAGTCTGAGAAAAGGCAGATCTGGAGAGACATCTTTTCAGGTCGCCTCATTAGTGTGCGTGTGGGTGCATGTGCATCTGGGTTGCAGATAAAGCTGTTCAAAGGCCTAGTCAGTCCTGCCTGTTATCTCATCTGACCAGCGTGTCCTCCCCAAGGCTGTGATGAGATCATAAATATGTTTCTTTATTCATTCACTCATGACTTCATACATTTTTAACCGTGCAACAAAGTTTCAAGAAAACTCCCGAAAACTTCAAGGGACCTTTTTTGTCTTTCATATCAGGAAATTGTAAAGTCGGTGCTTTCTGAAGGGGGGGATACCAGCCTTCTGGTTTAAAAAGAGAAAGAGAGAGGGATGCTAAGATCCTTACCATAATACAGACATCCCTTTTATACACCCGTATTGTATTTGTCATTATTTTGTATCTACTTTAATTTGATAACCTTTCGTGCTTGCAAGGGTTTTCTCTGGGTACTCTGGTTTCCTTCCCCAGTCCAGAGACATGCACAGTAGGCTAATTGGCTGTTCCAAACTGCTCCTAGATGTAAGTGTGAATGGTTGCATGTGTGTTGGCCCTGCGATGGTCTGGCGAGCTGGTCAAAGTGTACGCAGCCTTCTCCCAGTGTCAGCTGAGATGTGCTACAGCTTGTCCGCGACCCTAATAGGAGTAAGCGGTTCCACAAATAATCAGTGAGTGAGGATTGCTTTGCTTGATCTTTGGACAGTTTGGGGTAAATTAGCATGAAGAAATGTTTTTCACACTTTTTTTTTTTTCGTGGACATAATGAGCATTGAATTCCACCTGCCTTTTCATGTGTGCTTGTATCAACATTAGGTATCTGTTATCTTTCAAAATGGCAGGGGGGAAAAATCTTCACAGTGTGATTTGTTGTACACTGATTGAGTAACTAGCTATTTTTTTTCTTGGTCAATATAACTGTCCTAATCATTTTATTGAAAAAACCTGTTCACCATCTCAAACTCAAGCAACAACCCAGCCACTATAGTTCCCTCTCTCCTGTCCTCTCCTGATCTTCTCCTCTCTTAATGTCTGTGAATCCGCCTGCCTGATTGCTGGGATTAGCATGAGCGATTGCGCTACAATGTGGTTCCAATACAGCCGTAATCGCTGCAAACTGCCTCCAGCCCCCACAAGCACTCTCTCCTTCAGTCACTGTTGACACAGCTTCAGTGGGAATACCCCCCTCTCATCCTTCCACCCTCTCATCCCCTCTAGCTGTGAACCCCCCCCCTTCTCTCTCTTTCTCTCTCTCTCTCTCTCTCTCTTGCTCTCTCTCTCTCTCTCTCTCTCTCTCTCTCTCTCACACACACACACACACACACACATCAGAAGCCAGCCATCAGGCCCCACACCTGGGCATGTTTGCAGAGGAAGAGGCCTGGGCGGGCGGCCCTCCATGCGCCTGTCGACTGGCTCCACGATGTCTGGCCAGCTGTGAGCTTGGCCTGCCCTAAACCCTCGCAGAGGGGGCTGCACACACAGCTGGGGAAGGCATGCTTCCCGAAACACACACACACACACACACACACACACACACACACACATACACACACTCAGAGAGAGAGAGAGAGAGAGAGAGAGAGAGACTGGAAGGAGAATGGAGAAAAAAAGAAAGTTATTTAGGTTATTTAAAGACCCTAGTGCCGTCTCTGCTTTATGCTTGAATAAGTTTTTGCTTAAAATTACATTTTCCCGAATTATAAGGATTATTGCATGCGTACAGACTTTAACGAGTGATGATAATTACTGCCACGTTTCGCCTTGGACGATCTTTAAAAGATTGCCATAATCGAACCAATTCGAGGCTGATGCATGTTTTGTGCAGTGTGTTGATGTGAATGTGATGTTTGCTGATCATATGTACATCAACATTCTTTTTTAACTTCGGCACAGAAACACACTTTCTTGAGGCATGGTTTTTGTCAATTTCGACCAAATCGTAAATCACGTGCTTAAAGGGTTTCTCCAGGGACATACTGCAATTATTTTGTAACTTTTCTGATTTTGGATGTGGCTCTTTTTTTTGCTATGGTTTACTGTACCAGAATGAACCTTAAATCAATCCCTTATTGCTCATGAGGTACACAGTGTGATTGGCCTATAAAAAAGAGGTTGAGTCATCCAATCCAAATGCAATAAAGGTTTTTTTTTTTTTTTGTAATTCTGAAAATCAAAACAAGGCATCCAGTCTCCACCACTGTCTCGAGTTACATCTCAAAAAACCACATGCCTTTATGAGATCGAAGGGTAATAATTGTTCTCATTCTTTATGGTCCAATTTTGTGACTGAACAACAGTACAAATGGAATCCCTGACTTTCTCTTTCTCTCCATCTCTGCCTCCACATTCCTACATTGTGCTTTCTTTCTCCACCGGACAAACCCTGCGGCTGTAGATTATACAAATGTTCCAATAAGGCCATTTCAGGCTGTTTCATTTAAACAGTTTAAAAAGATCTCCACCAAGCCAGACCAACGTGAGACCTATTTTCATTTTGTATCAGCTGAATTGCGAGGGGGCGGCACCGTAGTGTAGTGGTTAGCATGTCTGCCTCACAGCAAGAAGTTCTTGGGTTCAAGTCCCAGGCATAGCAGGGAGCATTTCTGTGTGGTGTTTGTATGTTCTCCCTGTGCTTGCATGGGTTTCCTCCATGTACTCCGGTTTCATCCCACAATCCAAAGACATGTATATTAGGCCAATTGGCTCTAAATATGTGAGTGTGAATGGTTGCGCCTGTGTGTGTGTGTGTGTGTGTGTTGGCCCTGTGGTGATCTGGTGAACTGTTCAGGGTGTACCTCGCCTTTACCCAATGTCGGCTCCAGCCTCTCCCAGACCCTTGTAGAATTAAGTGATTCAGCAAATGAGTGAGATGAATAAATTGCGAGGGGGCGGCACGGAGGTGTAGTGGTTAGCATGTCTGATGGGTTCGAGTCCCAGGCACAGCAAGGCCATTTCTGTGTGGAGTTTGCATGTTCTCCCTGTGCTTGCGTGGATTTCCTCCAGATACTCCGGTTTCCTCCTGCAGTCCAAAGACATGCAAATTAGGCCAACTGGCTGTTTCAAATTGCCCCTAGTTGTGAGTGTGAATGTTTGTGTGAGTGTTGGGCCTGTTATGGACTGGTGAGCTGTTCAGGGTGTCGTCTGATATAGGCTCCAGCCTCTCCACGACCCTAGTAGGATTAAGTGGTGAATGACTGAATGAATTGCAAGGAATGGCCAAATGTTTATGTTAACTTCCAGACTGAGTGGACAAACTATACTACTAAGCTTCCATTTTCACTTTTAACACTAATGTTATAATTAAGGAAGTGTAGATAACGCTGTTTACAATGTCTGACATAGATTACTATCAGTGAGCGAGCTATAAAGATCTACTGATTAGCTCGAGGGTGTGAAGGTGAAATGCCCTTCTTGGCCCTACCTTCTTGGATTTATCTTAGCATAGCAGAAAAGGTGCTTATAATGATCAATATTCATATCCTGCTTGTTTAATCTATGACATAAATTCCTATTCTTTCCATATTTAATTGATATGAGCCAAATGGCTCATTGTGTCTGCTGTCCATGTTAATGTGTTTGGGGAGTTCAAACAAAATTCCTCACAGCTAGAGCTCTCGCATGCCGAGTCTTCATCATGTCCCTCATACACTCCTGCTGTCGCACACACTGGCTCGCAGACACACAGACCTAGGGAGCAGATGGGCACAGGAGAGGGACAGCAGGACAACACATGGTGGGAGGTTGTGTGAGTGTGTGTGAGGACCATGTGGAGGAATGTACATCCAAGTGTGTTGCTAACTAACCACTACAGCACCGTGTCTCAGAGTAATTACAGACAAGCCCAGTGCATATTATTGAAATCCCATACAAACAAAGTGTCTGGGTTACCTCTCTTTCTCTCTCTCTCTCTCTCTCTCTCACACACACACACACACACACACACACACACACACACACACAATGGATGTCATGTCCTGTTTAGTGCCTGTCTCCTGCAGAGCTGCTGACCTTCCCATCTCCAGCATTCCAGCATCCAGATGGGTCGGTGCTGTTGTCCATGCCAAATATAGGCTAACAATTTTGCTGCTTTAAAGTGGCGTGAACATTGAACTGGTCCTCCAGCTGCGGAGAGATCTTTTTCTTTCTTTATTTCTCCCTGACCATTTTGAAATAGTGTAACCTTTAGCATCTGGATATCTGTACCATACCACACCAGGCAGTCATTGGGCAACACATGGCATTGGGCAAAACGAATGGCCTTTAGCTCATGTGCTATGCTGGGACCACTACTACTACTACCACACACACAAACACACACACACACTCACACACACACACACATGGCTTAACCCAGATTCCTGAACCTGTGTCATCTTCTTCATATTGCAGGAAAATGGAACAGTCAACAACAACAGCTAAGCGAAAGTCCGAAAAACTGAGAAGACGTTACTACAAGAGTAAGTAAAAAAAGAGGAAAATTCCCTGAGCAAAGCGGAAAGTAGGAATTATCTCCGCAGCTGTCCATGCGGCAGGAAGCCGACCTCGAAGAGGAGCCTCTTCAAGGCCTGATCACAGAGGCATGGCAGGAAGTCCCATCAAATGACAGGAAGTGAAGGCTGCGGAGAGGAAGTAAGCCTGGTGTTTCGGCTCCAGTGAGTCTGGAGTCATGAAGCGAGGGAGGAAGGGAGAGAGAGAGAGAGAGAGAGAGAGAGAGAGAGAGAGAGAGAAAGGGAGAGTGAGATCGAAAAAGAGAATGAGGAAAGAATGAGAAGGGATGGAGAGAGAAAGAGAGAGAGAGAGAGAGAGAGAGAGAGAGAGAGTGAGAGAGATTTAGAGAGGGAGAGATTTAGGGCGTTGTGATGTTAGTGGCAGCTGTTCCCACACTCCCAGCTGTGTGTTGTTATTCCCTGCCTTGTAAAAACACACACACACACACACACACACACACACACTGGCACCAGAAGGACAGCCTGCTGTCGCCATGGAGCTGCCTGGTCACCACAGTGCATCTCCGTCTGTCTCCTTGCGGCAACAGATGTCTGATGTGTGATGTGTTCCCAGCAGCCTGTATTTGAGTGTGTGTGTATGTGTGTGTATATGTATGTGTGTGTTCTACATCTTTACATCCCATGTGCTCAAGTAATACCAGTGGTTTGTAACTGAAGTTAGAAGGTGGCATTAGGTTTTCACCCATGTCTTACCCACATTAAAATCTTTACACTGACTCATTAAGGAAACAACTGAGAGCATCTATATCTGGGACGTGAGCTATTTTAAGCCCAGTGTTTCACAAAGTGGGAATTATTTGAGAATGGTATAATACAGCAGACTCTGGTGAAGTATCTATAATACACTTTAAAGCCATGTTTTTTAATGTGGGGTCTGTAATTTTATATTATTTTCTTACATTGGTGGAAATTATAACCCATTATTATCAAAATGATTATATTTATGACTGACTTCTTACAGTTATTAACCTGGCTGAATGAGTTAAAAAAGAAAGAAAGAAAAGAAATGAACTGAACCTGAAATAAAAAACATAAATATAAATGTGTTCGGTGGATGGCCACCAATTAAATGGGCAATGTCATGATTCTTTGAAGAAAACAGCCTATATATCCATCTATCCATTTGCCAAACAGTTTAACCCTATTAGGGTCACGTGGAGGCTGGAGACTGTCTCAGCTGACATTGGGTGAAGGCGAGATGCACCCTGACCAGCTTGCCAGCCCACTGCAGGGTCAACACACACACACACACACACACACACACACACACACACACAACCATTCACACTCACACTCACAACTAGGAGCCATTTGGAACAGCCAGTTAGCCTAATGTGTATGTCTTTGGACTATGGGAAGTAAACCAGAGTACCTGAATGAAACCCATGCAAGCACAGGGAGAACATACAAACTTCACACAGATGCGCCCTCGCCAAGCCCAGGACTCAAATTCAGGACCTTCTTGCTGTGAGGTGAACAAGCTAACCACTATGGCACGTCTACATATAATCACTCACACACTCATTTGTTGAACCGCTTAATCCTACTACTAGGTTAGTGGGGAGGGTGTGCCTATCTCGGCCAACACTGGGTGAGGGCAGGGTACACCCTGAACAGCTCACCAGACCATCACAGGGCATCACACGTACAACCATTCGCACTCACATCTACAGGTGATTTTGAACAGTCAGTTGCGTAATGTTCATGTCTTTGGACTGTGGGTGGAAACCGGAGTAACCGGAGGAAACCCACGCAAGCAAGGGAAGAACATGCAAACTCCACACAGAAATGCCTGAGCCCAGAGTAGAACCCGGGACCTTCTTGCTGTGAAGCGAACGTGCTAACCACTACGGCACCGTTTCCACTGCCTACATACAATATCATGAATAGTGGTATCAAATGACAATCATTTATGAAGGGTACTAATTGCGGAGGGGTTCATATATGAAGTTTATTATGGGTTTGAAACACAATCTCAATCTTTAAAAACGGTTCCAAGTTATATAGACCAGTATTTTGGTCATCCATGGTGTATTTAGATGACTTTTTGTGGGACATAAATTAACAAATAAATATATTTGGCTAAAAATCATGACACAGTTCCTTTAATAGGTAAAACTTTACTGGAAAATTTTCCAGTGAAAAGAATCAAAAAGCTCATTGCTGCTTTAAAGCACATAGTACTAGATGCTCATGACATTCTTAAACCATCACACCAGCAGTATTCTTCTTTCTTCCCAAATGCCGACTGGAGAACCAGTGATTAACATTTCAATAGTAGGTGTCACTTCAGAAGAGTAGGTGCTTACATGGCTGGTGGAATATAGTCGGTGTGATCTCCTCTTGCTGTACTATGAATACAGGGGTTGAAACTTTTATAGTTTAATGGGGGCTGATGGGTTACTGTCACATGTACCTGGTATAAACAACGTAAACCTGCCTGTTGAGTCCTGCATTGTCATGTCATCTAGTTTATCCTGACGCCGGTCCTGTCATGCTGTGCAGATGATGCGTGTGTTAATGGAGGGGTGCTTTGATACAGATAATGGTATCACATAACCATCCGATAACCCACTTATTTACTCATATGATCTTGATAAATAATACTTAGATTCCAATATCTGTCACGGTGTGATATCATTTGATGTGTACATGCTCACACAAGTGAACAGCTGACACTAAGTAACAGCGATCAGGGCATACTTTGTGAGTAATCGAAGATTTATGCTGTGATTGCAGATACAGGATAAGGTGTGTGAGGTTGGAGGAAAAAGAAATCCTGTGTGATTAATTCTAAACCAGTTGAATATTCAGTGAAAGCCTTTCTAAAGTGTTTTAACTTGTTTGTATTCAGCAGCATGAACAGACTCGAAGTGAAAGTCATACTGCATACTCAAGAATGAGGCACAAAAATACACCTCATGTTCCCCAGTCCCCATGTTCCCCAGTCCCCATGTTCCCCAGTCCCTATGTTCCCCAGTACCAATGTTCTCCAGTCCCTATGATCCCCAGTACCTATGTTCTCCAGTACCTATGTTCTCCAGTCCCTATGTTCCCCAGTCCCTGTTCCCCAGTACCAATGTTCCCCAGTACCTATGTTCTCCAGTCCCTATGTTCCCCAGACCCTATGTTCCCTAGTAATTATATTCTCCAGTCCCTATGTTCTCCAGTACCTATGTTCTCCAGTCCCTATGTTCTCCACTCCCTATGTTCCCCAGTCCCTATGTTCCCCAGTCCCTATGTTCTCCAGTACAAAATGTTCCCCAGTCCCTATGTTCCCCATTACCTATGTTCTCCAGTCCCTATGTTCTCCAGTCCCTATGTTCTCCAGTCCCAATGTTCTCCAGTCCCAATGTTCTCCAGTCCCAATGTTCTCCAGTCCCAATGTTTTCCAGTCCCTATGTTCTCCAGTACCTATGTTCTCCAGTACAATATGTTCCCCAGTCCCTATGTTCTCCAATCCCTATGTTCCCCAGTCCCTATGTTCCCCAGTCTCTATGTTCCCCAGTCCCTATGTTCTCCAGTACAAAATGTTCCCCAGTCCCTATGTTCCCCAGTACCTATGTTCTCCAGTCCCTATGTTCTCCAGTCCCTATGTTCTCCAGTACCTATGTTCTCCAGTCCCTATGTTCTCCAGTCCCTATGTTCTCCAGTACCTATGTTCCCCAGTACAATATGTTCCCCAGTCCCTATGATCCCCAGTCCATATGTTCCCCAGACCCTATGTTCCCTAGTAATTATATTCTCCAGTCCCTATGTTCCCCAGTACCTATGTACCCCAGTCCCTATGTTCCCCAGTCCCTATGTTCTCCAGTACAAAATGTTCCCCAGTCCCTATGTTCTCTAATGCCTATGTTCCCCAGTCCCTATGTTCCCCAGTACCAATGTTCTCCAGTACCTATGTTCCCCAGTCCCTATGTTCTCCAGTCCCTATGTTCTCCAGTATCAATGTTCCCCAGTCTCTATGTTCCCCAGTCCCTAAGGTTCCTCAGTCCATATATTCCCCAGTCCATATGTTCCTCAGTCCCTATGTTCTCCAGTCCCTATGTTTCCCAGTACCTATGTTCCCCAGTCCCAATGTTCCCCAGTCCCTATGATCCCCAGTCCATATGTTCCCCAGACCCTATGTTCCCTAGTAATTATCTTCTCCAGTCCCTATGTTCCCCAGTACCTATGTACCCCAGTCCCTATGTTCCCCAGTCCCTATGTTCTCCAGTACAAAATGTTCCCCAGTCCCTATGTTCTCCAGTACCTAGGTTCCCCAGTCTCTAGGTTCCCCAGTCCCTATGTTCTCCAGTATCAATGTTCCCCAGTCTCTATGTTCCCCAGTCCCTAAGGTTCCCCAGTCCATATGTTCCCCAGTCCATATGTTCCCCAGTCCATATGTTCCCCAGTCCATATGTTCCTCAGTCCCTATGTTCTCCAGTCCCTATGTTCCCCAGTACCTATGTTCCACAGTCCCAATGTTCCCCAGTCCCTATGATCCCCAGTCCATATGTTCCCCAAACCCTATGTTCCCTAGTAATTATATTCTCCAGTCCCTATGTTCCCCAGTACCTATGTACCCCAGTCCCTATGTTCCC
>JAQMYF010000023.1:20540417-20555437 GCA_030014195.1 Neosilurus mollespiculum | reverse complement strand
CACCCCCCCCCCCCCCCCCAAAAAAAAAAAAATACCATGTATTTTGGAAACTCCAGTCAATAATTCCTACACACTTTAATAGAACTAGCACTGTTCGTAGGCTGTTTTCATGTAGCCAGGGAGACCCCAATGTCTGTCAGCTATCAAACTGACACACCCACACAGTTTGGATCAGAGCTATATATATAGAGCAGTAGATAATCTGAAACCATGTTGTCCTATTTCCTTTTCTACTTCAGTGCTGTATGAACAAATCATTCAAACATTTCTGATCATTATAGAGCACATTACGGGCGGCATGGTGGTGCAGTGGTTAGCACATCTGCTTCACAGCAAGAAGGTCCTGGGTTCGGGTGTTTCTGTGCTGTGCTGTGTTTTCATGCTCTACCCGGACACTCTAGTTTCCTCCCACAGTCCAAAGACAAGCACTTTAGGCTGATAGGCTCTTCCAAATTAATCCTAGTTGTGAGTATGAGTGTGCATAGTCGTGTGTGTGTTGGCCCTGTAATGGTCTGGTGAGCTGTTTGGAGTGTATCCTGCCTTTTTGCCTTCGAAGACTGGATAGCATCCAGTTTGCTGGCAGAAATAATGATGAATAATAAAGGAACAAAATAATTCCAACACTAATTAGGTGTATGAACACAGGAATCATCACTTCTGCAACACTTGCATAGAAGTACATCAGGTTACAAGTTCAACACCCCAACCCAGGTAATTTAAACAGAAGTTTGGAAGTTGCTGCTCTGCTCATGAATGAGAAAAGAAAAGAAATTAATTATTTTCAGCAACCATAATATTTAATAATAAATTATACAAACACACACACACACACACACACACACACACACACACACCCATGTATGTATATATACATATATATCCTATGTGCTCCTCTGTTAGGCTGAGGTGTAACAGGAGTGTGTTGATGCTGACACACAGACTGTCCTTTTCCAGAGGCTACAGCCAGCTGTGTGAGCCGTCAAAGTCACCCTACACACACACACACACATGATTACTTACTTGGTGGAGAATGTAATCCTGGAAACTCAAGAGTCATGCTGTTTGTTTTGTGTGTGTGTGTGTGTGTGTTTAACGGTAAACACTCAAGACAGCTGGGTCAGTGGGAAGATGGAGGGGAATGGCTGACTGGTCAGTTACAACATGTACCTGTGATTTCTGCTGCGGTGAAACGTCACAGAGAATGCCTTTAGCAGCCACAATGAGTCAACACGCACGCGCACACACACACACACACACACACACACACACACACACATTAACACACACACGCACACACAGGCGATGTGTAAAATAGAGAGGATGACTCAGTCCTGCACCTGCTAGGGCGTCAAGGCATTTTTCTCAGTAATAACACTTACGGGTGGAGCGAGGGCGTGAGGGAGGGAAAGCACAGCGAGAAGGGTGCAGAAGTGACAGCAAGAGAGAGAGAGAGAGAGAGAGAGCGAGAGAGACAGAGAGAGATGAAAAATCACACTGTATATAAGGCTGTACAGTTGCTCTATGTTTGAGTGTCTAGTCTACTGAGCATGCTCAAACAGACGAGTCACTAAGCAGGAATTACTTTTGTCTTTGGACCTTCACTTATAATTGCCGTAGGGGATAGCATGTCCGCCTGGTCCTGTGGTGGACTGGCGAGCTGTTTAGGGTGTATCCCACCTTTATCCAGAATAAAATTAGGTGGTTTGGCAAATAAATGAATGAAGGAATATTCCTCTGTTTCTTCTTTCCCTCTTGTGATATTATTATTTATTTATTCTAGCCTCCCTGTGCTATTTTTTTCACAAATCAGTTTCCCAAATAGTAACATTTGCTTCCAAATTCCTGCCCTTTTTTTTTTTTTTTGCATCCCTCATGATCTCTATCGTTGTGGACATTTGTTGTCCTTTTGTATGTATCTGTATTTGTAATTGTTTAGAATACGCTAGTTGGCATGTGCACCTCACAGGAAGAAGATTCTTGGGTTCAAATCCCGGGCTTGCAGTGAGCGTTTCTGTGTTTTTGTATGTTCTCCCGGGGCTCGTGTGGGTTTCCTCTGGTACTCTGGTTTTCTCCTACAGTCCAAAGACATGCACATTAAGATAATTTGATGAATGTGAAGGGCTGTGTGTGTTGGCCTTGTGATGATCTGGCAAGGTGTTCAGGGTATACACCGCCTTTGCCTTGAGTCAGCTGAGATAGGCACCGGCCTCACCACAACCCTAGTAGGATTAAATGGTTCAGCAAATGAATGAATGAATATTCCTCTGTTTCATCTGACCTGATATTTTCTCACAAAATTATCCCCTGAAATATGAACAAAATTTCTTCCAAAAACCTTCTGCTGGTGTGACTTTTTTTTGTTGCGTCCCTCATGATCCCTATCCTGATACGCATCTAGTCCCATCTAAACCCTTTGTGAGCTCGCCAGACCATCGCAGGACAGCACACACACACAACCATTAACACTCACACTCACACAAAGGGGCAATTTGGATCCTCCATTTGACCTAGTATGCATGTCTTTGGACTATGGGAGGAAAACAGAGTACCTGGAAGAAACCCACACAAGCACGGGGAGAACCTGCAAACTCCACACTTGAACGCCCTCGCCGAGCCTGGGACTCAAACTCATGGCCCTCCTGCTGTGAGGCAGACATGCTAACCACTATGCCGCCGTGCCACCCCCAAAATTAAATTATTACAGAACAACCAGAATATAAACACTGCAGCTCATAGTGAGAAAGTCATTCCTATACATCATGTTTATAATCACCAATTGGTCCATATTTTGCATCTTGTAACAGTGTATGCCACATTTGTCCATGGCTACTCTCTGGGTGGTGGTATGGCTTCCCTCTGCCCCAATTAGAGCCAATCATAGCCATTTAGAGAGACGTTAACTGTGACAATGTATGACATTTCCTAAGCAGCAGTTTAAAAAGATGTGGTCATCGGCTTCATGAAGCAAGCATGAAAATGAGGTATGACTAAATTGGGTGAAAGAAATTGGGTAAGAGTGTACAAGAAATGCTGGAAAGCTCTGTGTGGTGTGCGGTTCTGAGCGCAAGGGTCGTTTTTCCAAACAAATTCGGGCAGCGGTATAACATACAGTACACAGCATTGAATAAAATGCAAGTAATCAAACGAACATTGTAAATAAGTCTGTATAATAGGTCTGGTTACTCTGAGCTTGTTCTAGTGGTCGTTGTGAGATGGTGAGACGTCCTTGAAAAGCGCAGCATCAGGAACTACGAGGCTGATTATTCCTGTGTGTGGTCCAGGCCGCACACAAACTGAATGCAGGACTTACAGGCTTCCCTCACTGCTCCCACCTCCTGCGTTTTAAATCTAAAATAAAGGGGTGCCTGAGTATGTGCTCGTGCATAAAGTATATGTGTTTGGTTTTGCATATGGGATGGTTTTGTGGCAGCTACACATAGATGTAAAGATAAAGCATATGTCTCATGTGTGTATGTGTATCGGAATGCATGTGCGCACATGAGAATGAATTTGGAAGGTGGGGTGGGGGGCAACTCTGGTTGCCAAGCGCACACCATATGGGCGGCCGGTGAGGGTGTAGCTGAGGTTCGTTCCCAGAATTGATATGGTAATGAGAGTGGCTCTCTTTCACTAAGCACTGGAGCTTCATTCTAAAGCACACACACACACCAAACAGGCTGTGGTACAGGCCACCTCCACTCCATGCAGCTTTTCCAACAGGCCTAAACCACCTGTTTGATTTTCCCATGCAAAGAGAGAGAGAGAGAGAGAGAGAGAGAGAGAGGAAGGGAGGGTTGAGGAATGTGTCCTGCTTTTGTCACAAAGTGTCTGCTTCCCTCTATTCTCTTCCCTTTACATTCCTGCTAACACCCCTTCACACACATAAACACACACAAAAGCACAAAGCAACAAGTGGCTCCAAGCTCACAGATGGACGAGAGCACAGATGTAGAGACACTAGAAACACGTGAGTGTGCATATATAGCACTCACGCTTTCTTTTGTTACTGTAAACAGCAAAGACCAAAAAGCTGTGTGTGTGTGTGTGTGTGTGTGTGGGGGGGGGCATAACGTCTTCCAGTTTTAAGTAATAAGTTCCTGGAAGTTCGATCTCTCGCAGCAGTGCGTGGCAAGGGTGAAACGTGTTATATTTACATGTTGACATACGTTTGAACACTGAACTTTTACTCCAGTATATTTAACAGGACTGTATGCCGCTGCGTTGTTATGCTTATTTTTTTGGATAGAAAAATGGGAAATACGGAAGCGTTACCCCCACTCATCCCAGAGTGTGTGTGCGGGGGGATATATTTATAGTTTATAGTCAGAATTTCTGAGAAAAACAACTCCGAAATCATTTCTGAGAAAGAAAAAAGTTAGAGCTAATCTCTGGAATTAAAGACACGTATTCACTCACTCATTTGCTGAACTGCTTAATCATGTTAGGGTTGCGGGGAGGCTGGAGCGAAGGCAGGGTTCATCCTAAACAGCTTGCCAGACCATTGCAGCGCCAACATACACACACAACCATTCATATTCATACCTAGGGGCAATTTAGAACAGTCAGTTAGCCTAATGTGTATATCTTTGGATGGTGGGAGGAAACCAGAGTACCCTGAGGAAAACATGCAATCTTCACGCAGACATACTTCTTGCTGTAAGGTGGACGTGCTAACCACTACGCCACTGTGCTGCCCTGGTTAAAGTTGGTATTGTCAAAATGGATGACATGGATTCTCTTATTAAGGTATATTTCAGAAGTGGGTTTAATAATAAGGAGAATCTTTGTCAGGCGGCACATAATCACCATGGCCAATGGTGTAGTTAGTGTGCTGGGCTCATGATTGAGAGGTTGTGGGTTCGAATCCCTGTGAGTGTCTCATCCAGGAGGAGTTGAACTCCTAGTCGCTTCACAGTACGAAAGCTGAGATTAGCTCTGGCTCTGATGAGCCACTAGGCTCGGGTATAAAAAGCCCAGCAGACTTTACCTTACCTTACCATACAGAATCACCACATCATAACCAGTATTCGTACTTTGAAACTGATTTCTGACTTTTTTTTTCTCTGAAATTTTGATTTTAAGCTCAGAAAAATAACCTGCGATGTGGGTGAGAAAAAACAACACCTGCAAATTTTTATTTTGGATTTTTTTAAGTTTTAGATGATAAATGGACTGTGTTGTTTGAATTCATGAGCAGTTTCATGAACTTCACCGCAACTTTGTCCAACTTCACCACTGATTACTCACATGCAGAATTATCAGCCTTTTTGTCCGGGTTTTCCTCATTCTCACCACAACATTGCTAGCCGCAGCAAAAATGCTTTGTCATGCCTAAATTGCTAACTACATTTCAATGGGGGTCTTTTTCCGTCACCAATTTTCTGGTCCTGCCCTTTTCTCAAGGACATGCAAATTTTAAGCATGACTACAACTGACCATTTCACACCAAGGTCTGGGATGTTTCTGATATTATACTTATGCAGACCATTCACGGTGTTGTAATACCTAGCTCTATTCATTATATTACTAACACGTCTGTGTGTATGAGAAAGACCTCTGTAATCACTTGGTGAATGCATACAAAGGGGACCTACAGTGCACGGCTCTGATTAAGTATTCATCCCCTATATTTCACAATTATGTGCCAAAGGTGACGTGGATGCCACGGAATATTCCTCGGGAAAGAACATTGAGGGGTCTATTAAATTCAGCGACATCTAATGAGCCAAATCATTTTTAACACACTGGAACATAAACAAAAAATCACAATAAACAAAATTTTTATAGTTTATTTATTACATTTTCAAAAAAAAAAAAAAAAAGATCTCAAACTAAAATTAGATTTTTTTATTTGTGTTTTACACCCCCATTTTCCCTATCACATGACCACCACCAACCAGGAAGGGGTGTAAGCATGCCCCTTCCTTCCTCCATGACATGCAATGCTGCCACCCGCCTCTTTACGAACTGCTGCGCCATCCGTATTTGGAGGCGACCCAACACTCGGAAGGAAAGCGATATCCGCACCCTCGTACAAATGAACTCACAGACACCCATGATTGATGTCTGTGAGTGACTGGGAAGTCAGAGTATGCCATCCCTCCCTCCCATGAGAGCTCGGCCAATTAGCTCCCATGGACTCCGGGTCACAGATGGCTGTGACATCAACCTGGATTCGAAACCGCGATCTCCGGGTTGATAGTCGTGCACCTTGTCAATGCGCCACTCGGGACCCCTAAAATTAGATTTTTATATTTACATATGACACATGACACAGAGGCAGGTTGCTTGTGCATTAAGCTGAGCTAAGCACTATGTAGCTAAACGTGTCTGTTGAACCTACTCATTCAGAGTTCAGTACAATTTACATCACTCTACATAGCATACATAGCTCTGTAAAGGTGTTCTAGTATATACTACACAGAAATACAGGAAAAACAAGAGTGATGATGATGACGCTGTCTGCTTCAAGTGACTATAACAAACCACAAGAGCCTGTCACTTTGACTCACACATTATTCACTCAGAATAACGTTTTTTTTTTATTCCAGAGATAATGGACCAACCTGATCCAGCTGTTCCCATGTGGTATATAATATTATATATTCTATCTTAGTTGCTTCTCTGATTCATCCCCTCTCTAGCCAGTCACTGATTTGTGGTGGATGGAGAAATTCTCTCCATTTTAAATAATAGATTTAATAAAGTGCTGTTGTATGTTGTTTTTTTTTTTTTTTTTTTTTATGAAACCCTTATTGACACTTTTCCAGAACTTTACCCTGCATGTTTTTACAGCTCCTTGCTCTTCATGATGCTGCGTGTTTATGTTTTTTTTTTTAAACACACTATGGGACTCTTTCAGGAGCAGGTGTATTTATACTAAGATCATGTAACACTTTAATTGCACCCCTTTCACCTAATTATGATGGCAACTGGTTGCACCTGTACCAGCGTGCAGATTTCATAGCAACGGGCGTGAATACTTATGCCGCCTTTTATATTTGTAAATCTGTACTGGGTTGCCACACCCATTTCTTGTTATGGGATATTCAGTTCTAATTTATGACAGTCACTCACTCATTTGCCAAACCCTTTAATCCTACTAGGGTTGTGAGGAGGCTGGAGACTATCTCAGGCCATATTGGGCGAAGGCAGGTTACACCCCGAAAGCTCGCCAGAATATCACAGGGCCAACGCACATTAGCCTAATGTGAATGTTTTTGTACTGTGGGAGAAAACCAGACTACCGGGTAAAAAACTCATACAAACACGGGGAGAACACCTGCAGGTGCTGCAGTGCCATCTTATGTTAATGAAATTTACTATAAATGTAGTTTATATATGGTCCAGGTTGTAGCCCTACAACATAATAAAAAGTTCAAGGGAATAAATACTTCTGCATGGTAACTGTTTAGTATTTCTGTCCGAGATGGCTCAAACACTGTTTAGGGAGAAGGGAGAGCATTTCTGAATTTTGTGAGTGTCTGCTTGGGACAGGACAGAGATACATTGCCCTACAGACGCTTAAGGAATCAGAAAGTAAGGGGATTGTGTGTATTTATGCAGGTGCATTTCTTTGCTGGGCGAGTGCACAGGGTTCATCGACAGGTACAACACATGACTTCAAAACCTACAAGACAATGCTTAATATATGTTCCTTATGGGTGGTGTCCCTATTAGGATAGCCCCGCCCATTTTCACAGGACTGGAAGGGATTTTTTTGACAAGCATGGAAATGATCTAAATTATATGCCATGACTTTCAGAATCAGTCAGTCCACCTGAGCCTGTAGGGAAGCATTGGAGCAATGTGATAACCAGCAGTCTCCAACCCCACCAATTAAAGGAATATTTGTTGAAAGATCACCTCCAGAGACGTTACAAATCATTGCCAAGGTACACTGAAGTTGATGGCCCAACATTGACCAAGTTAGTGCCAGTGGTAGGAATTGGGAGACTAATAAAGTAAGAATAGCTGCAGATGGGCTACAGTCAGTAATTTTATACCTCCAGAGTGACCTCCAGGTAACAATGCAGTAAAAATGTAGGTGTGTCCAATAAACTGCTAACTGGGTGTGTATAAAATTAAAAATAAAAATAAAAGTTAAATAAATCTATAAAGGTTTCAACTTATGGTCACACCAACATCTAAAATTACCTTGATTCATGAAGCTGGTCCTGACAGCTCGAGGCAACACTCCTGGAGGTTTCACATGGGTGGAATAGATTACAAGCCTCACCTGTAATAGGGTTAAAGCTTTAGGCTAAACACCTGTGCACTGTGTGTGTGTGTGTGTGTGTGTGTGTGTGTGTGTGTGTTTATGGGTGTGTGTGAAAGCAAGGGAACAGCACCTGACACAGGTGGGGCCTGGCTGCCTGTCCACAAGCCTGTTTCCTTGCAAATGGAGTTTCAGTAAAGGAAGGAAGGCAGTGAGTCAACACTGAACTATTCGCCTCTGAAAGCGATGGAATCCTCCAGTGCCAAAATTTCATTCTGTTGATCCTGAAACTTGTGCAATCTTGTTTCACATTCAATACAGAGAGGATGATACAACCGTCATGCTTGCATTATTATTATTATTATTATTATTATTATTATTATATTTTACTAGTTACTGGATAATCATTTTTTAAATTGTTATTATTATTCATTCATTCATTTTCTAAGCTGCTCAATCCTAATTAGGGTCGCAGGGAGGCTGGCGCCCATCTTAGACGAATTTGGGTGAAGGCAGGGTACACCGGAACAGCTCGCCAGACCATTACAGGGCAACACACAAACAACCATTCACACTCACTCTCACACCCTAGGGGCTATTTGTAACAGCCAATTAGCCTACTGTGCATGTTTTTGGACTGTGGAAGGAAACCAGAGTACCCGGAAGTAAACCCACGCAAGCATGGGGAAAGCAAGCCAACTCCCCACAGAAACACTACGAGCCATCCCGGGAATCGAACCATGGACCTTCTTGCTGTGAGGTGGACATACTAATCACTGCGTCACTGTGCCACCAGTTATTATTATTATTATTATTATTATTACTAGCAGAGCTCCATACTTATGCAAATGTTGTAAAGCCATGAGCTCAATTTATTTGTCGTGTCCGTGCTCAATAAATGATGAAAATGGTGAGAAGAATATACCGCTCGTGCAACGCTCGGCGCTGAGTGCACTTGCACTTCACAGCTTATTCTCTTACTTGACGTATGCATGTTTCTGTAAACTTACAAATGCAAACATTTTCGGGGCACCACTTTAAGGCTTTATATATATATATATATTTTTTTTAACTCTAAATGAATCTTGATGAATTCAAGCATAACTAAACACCCTTAAGACTACCTAATTGTCTAAAGTGAAAACGCCTTAAAATCCAGAATAATCCAGATTATATATCGGCAATAATTGGGACAAAAGCATTGAGAAGACCTGCGCTGTGTCCACTTGTCAATGGCATCTATAAGCTTCTCTCTCTGGCAACCAGCACAATGCATGCTAGAGAACACAAGGCTTTCCATCCCGGGAGACCGCCACTGGGATAAGAACAGATTTGAGGAATTAATCTTAGCGCGGGACCGAAGAGGACGCAGGCATTGTCCTCCTCCAGCACTCCTCACACTGAATAGAGCTCTGTGAAGAGAAAACAGCTGCTATCACTATGCTCATCTCTAGCTTCAGGGCTGTTCAGAGTACAGGCCATAGGTCAGCTATATGTTTTTGCCCACAGTAAGTGAGAACTATGTTAACAAGCAGAGAGCTGGAGTTCATGCTGGTTCATGAGAACTAGCGCAAAATTCCAATACACTATAAACACAATCGCTATGTAGAAATAAACTGTGAAAAACATCCTGACAGTATGACCACTTTAAATCATGGCTGTAACTAGCTATTAGAACAACAAGGGCTAGAGGTTTAAATAGTTTGAAAAGTGTCTTTTTTACCTGCTATGTAGTATTTTCAGTTGTCAAACAACAACATCCTGATGATGGAGTGGCTGAATGTAGCATACTGTGCTTCAAATTCCAGACTACTCATTAAGATGATTGGGTCTCTCACATTATTGTGTTACAAGATGGTACGCTACCTGACAATGTCTTGTTAAGAGGTATGAAGAGCACATGAGGTTCATGAGGATAACTGGCGGTTGGCTGTATAGGAAGGGCTCCCCTGATGGTGATAGCCAAATGAATTTCCTCTTTGAGGTAATGCTAGCATTGTCAAATTTTGTGGGGTGGAAATTTATTCTGGTTTATTCTGTTAGTGGGTCTTTTGAAAACAATATATGTAAATTAATTGATTATGTATATGTCCTTAAATACTGGAAAGCACTTAAATATAATTCACACAGCTTTATATATACTCATAGTTTGATAATATAGATTTAGGCACTGGCTAAAAGCAAAGCTTCTGATGAATATATCTACTCATAGGTGTCTGAGGCTGGTGTTATAAGAGATCTTTCAATGACTGAATCAACTTTAGCCCAGGACAAAATAAATAAATAAATCTCTCCTGTGTTTCCCAACCATGGTCTAGGTTAACACAGAGTTTTCTTTTCACGCCATTCACTAGCGGATTTCTGCATTCATTTGCATCACCTGTCTTGTTAATTTAATTATCCGTTTAACAAGTTCATGTTCCGTGCTAACAAGTTCATGTTCCATGTTAACAAGTTCATGTTTAGTGTTGTTTTGCTCAACGAAACTTTGGTCTGCCTACCTGAGTTAGATTGTGTGTTTTTTATACTGTGCAAGTCTGAGCAGTGGTGTATGAGCCTATTTTATGGGTTCCAATTTTATTATTATTAATAAATATGTTTTTTTTACTGGTAGTGCAGCAGCCTTATTGGGTTTTCTGTAGGGACACGGAACAACCATCCAAGTCATGTTCCACACCTATGGGGCTCTGATCAGGAGCTCCACTAAAAAAACATTTATTGTAATTTAGTATGTGATTGGCAATACTATTTGGTAGCATCTCATGCCATTTGGATACTTATTTTGAGTGAATAAGTTCATTCACACTGACAAGTTGGGCAACATGCAGTGCAACTGAATGATTAGTACTCAAATGGTATACTTACAATGGTTAATTGTACCTTCAGTGGACACCATCTCGAGTTTTATATGTGTTCATAGTTAAAAGTTGAGCAAAAAACAAAATAAAACAGCAGATATTTTTGTCGGGTGTAGCTTTTTGCTATGATGATCATTTCCTTTGTTCAATTTGACACAGTACTGTCAAACTTTACGCACTACACATTTAAGTACATGATGTAAACAGTGTGATGTGTACTAAAGGAAGTACTCTATGTAAACTGAGAAACACCAGCTTCTGTTATCTTACCCAGCTGGTTAATCAACTGCTCGGAAACAACTGCTATTAAACTAATGTGTATTTTCACAGCTGAACAGAAGTTGCATTTCAGTATGTGAATGCGTTTACATTATTTTTTTCAGAACAAATTAACAAACCTTATCAAACTCCCAAATACCTACATCACATAGTTCTGTTGGTGGTGTAGTGGTTAGCATGTCCACCTCACTGCAAGAAGGTCCTGGGTTCGATTCCCGGGCTTGGGCGTTTCCGTGTGGAGTTTGCATGTTCCCCCTGTGCATGTGTGGGTACTCCGGTTTCCTCCCACAGTCAAAAAAACACGCACATTAGGCTAACTGGCTGTTCCAAATCGCCCCTGGGTGTGAGTGTGAATGGTTGTGTGTGTGTTGGCCCTGTGATAGCCTGGCAAGCTGATATGGCACAAGCCTCCCCATGACGCTAATTAGGATTAATCAACTTAAAAAAATGGATGAATGAATGAATAGTTCAGGTGAATTTGTTAGCCTTGAACTATTCATCCATTCATCCATAATAGGCTTAAACATTTGGCAAATGAGTGAATGAATGAATGTAATTCAAAGCTGTGCAACTGATCACATGACCTCAAAAGCTGAACTCATATGTAACCATACCTGAATGTGTTTTGTTTTATGGAAATATTGACATGGCCTCAGGTGAATTAGCATGTGTTAACCAAAAAAAAAAAAAAAAAAAAAAATCAGGTTAGTATGAGTTCAGGCCAGCATAGTGGCATAGTGGTATAGTAGTTAGCACGACCACCTCACAGCAAGAAGATCCAGGGTTTGATTCTCGGGCTGGGCTCAGGCGTTTCTGTGTGGAGTTTGAATGTTGTCCCTGTGCTTGCATGGGTTTCCTCCGGTTTCCTCCCACAGTCCAAAGACATGCACATTAGGCTAATTAACTGTTGAAAATTGCCATGGTCATGTTTGTGTTGGCCCTGCAGTGGTCTGGTGTTCATGGTGTACCGCCTTTGCCCAATGATGGCTGAAATAAGCTCTATCCTCCCAGTGACCTTAATATTATTAAGCAGTTGAGTGAGTGAGGGAGTGAGTGTACAAGTTCAAGAGTTTATCGGACTGAAAGTTGTTTGTATATCATGTTATTTGTTGTTTAACTATAATATATTGCATGGCTGATGGAGACATTACAGGAACAACCAGTGGCTATGTGTGTATCAGAGAATACTTAATTTACTCATTCATTTGTGTAACCGCTTTAATTGTACTGGGGTTGCAGGGAGGCTGTGCCACTGAACCGGAGTACCCAGAGAAAACCCGGGCAAGCACGGAGAGAACATACATATTCTACACAGAAACGTCTGAGCCCGGCAATAGAACCCAGGACCCTCTTGCCGAGAGGCACACGTGCAACCACGACTTCACCGTGCCGTCCGGAGTAAGTGCTTGTTTTTCCTGACATAGTGTGACTCCAAAGGTTCTTTTGACTGGTGATTAAACCTGAACTGAAGACCTACACCAAGGTGCATGAAAGGCGATATGGCGGTTGAAAGGTGACGTGGTGACTAAATCCTGACTACACACACCTGACTGTGTTGTTTCCACCCCACCCCACCCCACCCCCTTAATTTGCCCCCCCCCCACCATCCATGGAAGTATGTGTTGTATGTTGACTCGCAGTCTGCACCTGATCTACGTTAGGCGTGTTTTGTCATCCTGTACACCTGAGCATAATGGAAACCAAAGTCAACTGAACTTGCAGGTGCAACACATATTTGCCTGCCTCTTAAAGATACAGGTCACTGAAAAACAAGTAAAGCAGCAATGTGTCAACAGGACCAGAGACCTTTGTCATGCTTCCTACATTTTTATTTTATTTTATAACACAGTGATAAAATATAAGACGTATGCTATTTAGGCTACTCTCCCAGTCAAGGAATGAGGAAAGCAGAAAGCTGCGTGGGGCGTTTAGCCTCTGTATCCTTCCCCGCTGGTGGTGACAGCTGCCTGGTAGCAGAGGTCTTTCCCTCCAAAACTTACCATTATGCCCCAGCTGTGAGCAGCTGGTCTCCACACACACATACACACACAGAGCCCTGTCCTCTGTTCATTCAGTCACACAATGGCAATGTGATGTAAATTAAGGAGAAACAAGAGGATTCATGTCATTCACCTTTTTGTTAAATAAAAAAAAAAGTATGAATCACAGTTTATGTAAACAAATCAAGTTTTATGCACAAGTCCACTATTATTCCACCATCTGGAACACTCAATAGACATTCATCACAGATGAGTTTTGAACAAATAAGCCGCCTTACTTTCTCACATCTGCTCCTCTTAATATAGATATGAAAACATTTCATTCATTGGCATCAACGCATCAAACACTAATGAGTAATTCTGTAGCTCCTCTCCAACCAGCTGTGAGGGTATAAACACAGCCTTCTCTGTGATAGTGTTTATGACCCTCGCACACACACTAATTACACACTCCAAACAGGCAGTTCCCAGAGGATGATGCAGTTGCAGATTAACTATTAACTTCAAGAGGAAGAAAACTTGCCAGCGAGCCTGAGAAAGAAGTAACGGATAAGAGTAGGATTGGGGTGGGGGTGGGGGGAGGCTCTGTGCGCGAGAAGACTCCCACATTATTAGATTTGCAACAAGCTCCAACACTGTCTCTCATTCATGTCTCCCCCTCCATCCACCCCACCCCACTCTCTCTGTCCTCTCCCCTCCAAACGGTTTCTCTCCAGCCGAGTGGAAACTATCCGGCCGCACAATGGCTGATCTCTGAATGGAACTCTGGCGTGCCACTGGTGCTCTGTCACCAGCAGATTGGGAGCTAATTAGAAGCCATTAAGACCCTTTGATAGTACGTGGGAGCCAGGCAAGTGGGGTTTGGAGAGTTATCTGTTTGTATGCGTGTGTGGGTGTGTGTGAGTGTGTGTGTGTGTGTGTGTGTGTGTGTGTGGGAAGCTGGCCTAGGAAAAGGCCACCGCTAGCAAGCTGTTGCTTGTGTGAGAGCTCATAGGAAGGTCAGGTGATTTGCTCCGGATGCTCCAATATCGTAGAACTATTCTGTGACGTGTGAATGAAAATGCTGAATCAAACACTGGATAACAGTCAATAAAGGCCTTGGAAGACTGGACAGAAGGCAGGAATGACATCAGCACTTACTGAAAAAATAAATAAGATTCATATGCAACAAACACAGTAATTCAGAATCAAAAAGATCAAGTTATCCATGTGTGCCTAACATGATTACTAACATGATTATTGATTGAATGTTTTATCGATGGTGGATTACTAGTTAGCACAGCAAAAAGGTCATGGGTTCAAGTCCCAGGCTCAGGTCGTTTCTGTGTGGAGTTTGCATCTTCTTCCCATCCTTGCGTGGGTTTCCTCCGGGTACTCTGTTTTCCTCCCATAGTCCAAAGACATGCACATTAGGATAATTGGCTGTTCAAAATTGCCCTGGTGTGAGTGTAAATGGTTGTGTGTGTGTTTGCCTTGCAATGGTCTGGTCAGCTGTTCAGGGTGTATCCCGCCTTTGCCCATTGTCGGCTGAGATAGGCTCCTTGCTCCCCGCAAACCCTAATAGGATTAAGCAGTTCAGCAAATAAGTGAATGTGTTTTATCAATAAACAAACAAATGCTTACTGATGTAAAAAAAAATTAACACACACACATACACACACACAA
>JAQMYF010000023.1:20512458-20533972 GCA_030014195.1 Neosilurus mollespiculum | reverse complement strand
AAAACATGTATGTTTTAATTCTAGCCCTGCAGTAGATATTAATATGCATGACATAGTAAAAATATTATAATAATAACACCCACCCCCAATTTTAAACCCCTTACATATTCTTCCACTTAAGCATGGATGCATGTTAGAGATGATGCAAATCTGAGTGTCTCATGTTCAAGTCTCATTTTCCTCACACAGGATATGATTCCCTCAGAAATGATTATCACTCATTTTTGGGGGGTTGTTTGTTTGTGTGTGTGGGTGTGTGTGTGTGTGTGTGTGTGTGCTTGTTGGGAGGGTGGGGGTGGGGGGGCAGCAATGACGTCACAGTCCGGCACCAGTTAAAGAAGCATTGTGAGGCGTGGATTGCATTGGTTTAACAGGGTAAATGCTGTGTCATAACTTCACTCTGTCATTCAGACTTCAAGGTGTCTGGCATTATCACTGTAGTTTTACTGTTTTATATGGAGTGGGTTTCCTCAGTGAAAACACTGAATAATAAATCATTCCTTTAAAGTGTTTATTAAAACTTAACAAATAGATAGATTTTTATGTAATATAATTTGTTTCCATTTTTTAAATGTATGTATTTTACTTCATTTATTATTGTTGTTGTTATTATTATAATAATTATTGTTATTGTTATCATTATTATTATTCTTTCATTCATTTATTTGCGAAGCACTGAATCTTACTAGGGTTGGAGGAAAGCTGAAGCCTATCTTAATTGACTCTGGGGAGAGGTGGGGTACACTCTGAACAGTTCAACAGTCCATCACAGGGCCAACACACGAACACAACCAATCACACTCACACATAGGGGCAATTGTATCTCTTTGGATTGTGGAAGGAACCGAATTACCTGGAGGAGTCCCAAACAAGCATGGGGAGAAGATGCAAACTCCACACAAAAATGCCCTCGCTGAGCCTGGGACTCAAACCCAGGACCTTCTTGCTGTGCGGCAGACATGTTAACCACTACACCATGATAATCTCATTATTCGTCATCTCATTTAATCCAAATTAGGGTCGCGGGGAGGCTGGCGCCCATCTCAGCTGACTCTGGGGCAGGCAAGGGCACACCCTGGGCAGCTCGCCAGGCCATCTTTGGGCCAACACACTCGCAACCATTCACACTCACACCTAGGGGTGATTTGGAACAGCCAACTGGCCTACTGTGTATGTTTTTGGACCATGGGAGGAAACTGGAGTACCCAGAGGAAACCCACGCAAGCACGGGGACAGTATGCAAACTCCACACAGAAAATGCCCTGAGGCCGGGAATCGAACCCAGGACCTTCTGTGCCACTGTGCCCCCCACCATGATAATCATTTTTATTATTATTATTATTATTATTACTGTTGTTGTTGTTGTTATTATTATTATTATTATTATTATTATGACCTGCACTAAAAAGGTTATGCTTTTGTCTGCGTTGCTTTGCTTGTCTGTCTGTTTGTGTATGCAAGGCATTCAGATTAGATTGTCATTCATTTTTTGGAGGAGTGGAGTATGGCACCAGTAAGATCCCATTAGATTTTGGTGATTCAGATCACGATTGTTGGGAATTTTTTAAAGGATTCTTTATTATTGTAAGATAGGGACAATTTTAATTAAAGAATAAACGGAGGTCACCGTCACCATGGTCATGATTGAGAAAAGAATTTTGAAAATAATATTTAGCAGAAATGAAAATAAGGGGTGGGGGAGTTGCTGCCTTGGCAGGGGTTTGCGCTCTCTGAGTGCTTCTAGTTATTATTTGCATTGACCTACTGCATGAATGAAGCCGGAATTTTCACTACTGAATTTTATTAGTGTAAGGTTTTTAATTTGACATGGCATAACCACATATTGTGGGTGATTCCTTCAAAATACTGTGCAGTTACACTCCTAAAATGTACACTAATATTTCATCTTTTTAAACACATACAGGAATATGTACACACTCATAAATCATACCACGTGTACTAAAAGGGTTAAAATAAAACCTTTTTACCATTTCTTCCTGAAAGTTTTGTGTGTGATGACTTTTTACTGGGTTCACATGGGCGAGGGGCGCCAGCACTTCCATGCAATATGTTTCACTTTTTCTTTCTCCCCTCCTCTTGCCTTGATGTGGGGTAAACAGGCTCTGCACAGTTCAGGCCAGCTGTGAAGGCTTATTGTTGGCTGTCGGTAGGAAGTGCTGATAGCTTGTGCAGCAGAACAAAAGGCTGACTGAGAGAGTGGAGGAGCGCTCCAGACTTGCCGGCTCCAGCCCAGATTTCTCAAGCTGTGGTTCATCCTGTGTACTTGTGCTCTAACTAGAGTACTCAGGCTGTAACTGGTCACATCCCAAACCATTAGCATGCCTGTGACAAAAAAAAAAAAAAAAAAGCTTGTTGCATACTTGGAGGATGGCAAAATTCTCATGAAACAATATAAACAAGCCCAGAATACTTTTAACTGATACTGAGACTACTGAGAAAGTAACACCCGGTGCTGGTTACAATTAAGCTCACCTGATTATATCAGTGTATTAAAAAAAAAAAAAAAACAACTTTATGTAATGTGTGTGTGCACATTCTATAGTCTTTAATTTGTTACCAACATATCTACTGCATGCAATCAGAATCAGAATACTCTATTGATCCCGGAGGAAATTGTGTACACACAGTTGCTATAAATGTTACAAAACAGTTACAGTAAGTGAAAGAAAAACAACTTCAGTGATTGCCAGATGTGCCACTGTCCTGAGTGTTTGCATGCGGATTGGTTAATACGCTATACCCAAGGCATAAGCTATATACAGTCTGTGGCTGTTTTTATTTTTCACTTCTGAATGGAACACTCTCATTTTTTGTTTTGCGGTGCACCTCCTCCCTGTGACCCAGCCTGTGACTCCTTTGCTACAGGAAAAAAAAAAAATTTAAAAATTCAAGAATTAATTTGTTGTTGACACCAACAAGCCATGCATACACGCATGCATGCACAATAACTCCTTTTTTTCAAATGAACTAATTTTCAAAATGTTTACTTAATAAAATGCTGCATTTATGTGGCAAAATATGCAAAGTAAAATGAATAACAACAAAAGATTTAAAAAACAAACTTTTACAGTGCACTGTTTACACTGCAAACTTAACATTTTAAAGAAAATTTTAAATGTAAAATTTATATTTATAATTTATATTTATATTCATAGGTAGTCTTGTGTGATGGAGTGAACAGAGATCAACTTATTAAAGCATCAAAGCAGTCTTGCATCCATATACTTTACTACTTTAAATTGTTTCTTTTTTTAACCTTATAAATGCATTTATTTGCTGAATTGCTTGATCCTACAAGGGTCGTGGGGAGGCTGGAACCCATCTCAGCTGACACTGGGTGAAAACACCCTGAACAGCTTGCCAATCCATCGCAGGGCAAAACACACCCACACCCACACACACACACACACACACACACACACAAAACCATTCCCACTCACACCCAGAGGCAATTGGAAACAGCAAATTAGCCTAATGTGCATGTATTTGGACTGTGGGAGGAAACTGGAGTACCCAGATTCGTGCAGGACCTTCTTGCTGGGAGGCGGATTTGGCGCCACCGTGCCACCCACATTAAACATTAATTATTTTAAATGTTTTATTACTTAAACACAGAGTTTTTTTTTTTTAATTATTAAGCGTGTTTAGTTTGTTTTCAGGTTGAATTAAAAGTTATATTAAATCCTTATCAAATGCTCACACAGAATGTAGTCTTGTGTGATGGAATGCAAAGGGATGCTCTTATCAACACACATGGAATCAATCATGCACACGTGACACCTCTATAATATCTCTGATCTGGAATAAAACAATGCATGTATGATAAGCCTGTAATAAGAAATTATTACATTTTATGAAAATTCTAAACTGCGTTTATTAAAAAAGAGCTCTTTTTAAAAGCCCCCCTAAACAATTCAGAATGCACTCTGGTGTGTTGGAATGTGAGGGAATCTACTTAGCAAAATAAATAAATAAATAAAAGTTTGCTTCATTTGCTTCAAATATGCACTTTAGTGTTCTTTTTAGACTAGAAACTCTGCCTGTCTTCTTTTTTTCCCGCACTGAAAGAGGCTCTTGAAGCGCTCAGGCCACAATGGCCGTTTTGCAGGTGCGCTGCGCGGTAATCGCATCAGAGGCTTTGGGTGATAAATGCTCACAGCCGGCTTGTTCTCAGGCTCGGCGCAGTGCAGGTGAATGGAGCGCGGCGGAGGGGGGGCGCGCCCCCGGTGTTTAGAGTCACTATGGAGACCGCCCGCGCGGCGCCAGGCTGACAGGCGTCAGCGAGCGAATGAATGGGTGACGTCACGGCGCTGGCGCCCGGCAGTCTGCGGTGGCTTGTTTGGACAATCTGAGCTGAGAGAGAGAGAGAGAGACTCAAGGCGAAGCTCATACAGGAACAGCGTGTGAAGGAATTTGGAGAGCTGAATTCAGGATTTAAAAACTTTTTGTGTAAAAAAAAGAAAAAAAAGTTTAGCACATTGAATAATTAATTTATAGGTTTTCAGTGTATACATTTTATTAAATCCCTACATATTTAAATCCATGCAACCCTCCTGTAATTGCATAAACCTGAGAATACATTTATTATTAATTGCATATAATAATGATAATAATAATAATAAGAAGAATATTTTATTAATGCATGCACTTTTAATTTGAGCCAAATCTCAGTGTAAGAATTAAAATGAATCGATGGGTGCATTTTTAGTATCTATCTATCTATCTGTCTATCCATCCGTCCGTCCGTCTGTCTGTCTGTCTCTCTGTTTATAATCCACCAAGAAATGTGATTCTAAGGTACATAGTTGGACCTCAGAGTTTCACTCTTGGCTATTGAGTGCAAGTCTTTTCTCAGAAGTATCAGTGATGTGGGTTCAGGATTAGGGCACAGAGACCTGTTTGTAGCCTGGTAGTTGTCTCTATTGTCACGTGTGCTTGAATATTTAATTTTAGAATGACCAGATGCATTGAAGTCAAGCAGAGGGATAAAGTGAAACAGTAGAAAGACGGACAGACAGTAAGAACTCCAGGCCTGTCAGTGTTGACTGAGATCATGCAGAAGAGGAAAATGAGACCATTTAATAAACGTTGTTTTTGTGTTATATGTTTTTTTATGCTTATATTTGATGGTAAAGAGCCCTGTGCGCGCTCTCTCTCTCTCTCTCTCTCTCTCTCTCTCTCTCTCCACCTGCAGAGTCTCGGGTCCACGGACAGCTGGATTTCCACATCATCCGTAAAAGACACACATTTGTTTCCATTTGTAACACCACCCTCCCCCCACCAAAAAAACAGATTGTAAACTCGATAACCAGCGCCGCTCACTGATAAGTCAGAGGAGTTGGAGCGCTGGCTTCCCATTGGCCCCCTGCTCAAAGCACGCGCGTTGCGGCCCCGCCCCCGACTCCGTGGAGCTGGATATAAACCGGGCGGTGTCGCGCAAAGCTGCATGTGATGAACTGTCATCTCCGACGTTCCTCTTTCCGACACTCTAAGGACTTACCGAATCAGCGAGAATGAAAGTCGTGGGACCTACATGCGCTCTGAAGAGCAAGGTCGGCGGAGACGAGGTGGTCCGCTGCCTGTCGGATCAGAGCCTCAGTATCTCCAAGTGCAAGCTGCCGCTGCTGGATGAGCACATGAGCGTCTTCCTGCAGGACATGAACAGCTGCTACAGCAAACTCAAGGAACTCGTGCCTACTCTTCCTGCTAACAAGAAGGCGACCAAGGTGGAGATCCTACAGCACGTCATTGATTACATCTGGGATCTCCAGGTGGAGTTGAACGAGCCTGGGAAGAAGAGCTCATCCACTTCACGCAGTCCTCTCACCACCCTGAACTCAGAGCTCGCCAGCATCTCTGTCGAGGTAAATATAGGCCATAGGATTATTTTCATACACATGCATTAAGTGCTTTTAATGCATTGTTGCCTCAGATATTCCAACTGACCCATGTGTCTAACCTGATTGCTTATTTTTCTTTGCAGAATGGCTGCTCTGATGACAGGATTGCGTGCCGTTAAGACAGAAGAAGCTCCAGACAACACCCAGGTGTCCCCTGGTGCGACTTGTCAGCACCCCTGACCAAGAAAGAACAAGAGTGCTGTTACACTCCTGTCGTCTTGATGAACTGTTGTGTGATGTATGGTGATTCACCTGGTGTACAGCAGACTGTGGTCCAAATCTGTGAGGACATTCCTCAGAGCAAATGAAATAGGCCCATGAAATATGTCCTGATCATAGAGGACCAGTCATATTTCATGTGGGTGCGAGTGCAGCCCAGATGGCTGTCTGCTGTGGAATCCATGGCACCGTGACCAACACACAGCCAGCTCGTTCATTCCTTGTTGTTTTGCTTTTGTATACTTTAGAGATTCTCTCCAATGCTTTTATACGGTCTCATCCTTTAGAAAGTTTTATATTGTCTTTATAAAGCATTGATCTTCTCAGATTGCTGAGCAAAACCCAATGTATTGTATATTACAATGGATGTCTTATTGTGTTTTTTACAATGTATATCTATCTGATGGTTTTTTTAAGTAAAACATGACAAAAATTTATGTCTGACTCATGCCTTGTGTGTGTGTGTGTGTGTGTGTGTGTGTAATATGCACAATGATTCCTTCATGCACCAGAGATCATAAATCACTTTCTCTCACACACTGTCTGCATTCCCAAAGTAAAAAAGTTGGAAGACTTTATTTAAATGAAGCCTATTTATACCCTACATTGCATATCTATTTTAAAAAAATCTAATTCACTCTCACAGTGGGTATCACTGTGTTTACACTGTGTGTAAAACTGGTTTTGTATGGTGTGTGTGTGTGTGTGTGTGTGTGTATAAGCATTACCAATATCTCCACTTCATACTTATATTTATGACCTTTCATTTGAACTTGAAGTAAACGTCAAGTCAAATTCATTGCAAGTGTGACCTCACTTGGCTAATAACCCTGATTCTGATTCGGAAGAATGACAGCAGTGAAGGGCAAGGCTTGAGATGGGGTTGTCACAGTGAGGTGAGGTTATAGACCTGAGGATGCAGAATCGGCTCAGAAGGCTTAATGTATAAATATTGTTTATTAAAAGGATAGAAAAGGGGTGGTTGATTGATATTTTGGAGGTGGATTAAAGGCTGTTTTTGTACATGATGGGGATTATTCATCACAGTGGTAATGTTTAGTGTTAATCCGGTTGCTTTCACTCGCTTTTGGAGTCCGGGCGCGCGCGGGTTAAATGTGTTTCAGAGCGCAAAAGCGGATCGTTGTAAGATTTATTCGGTCTCCTCAGTGCAGTGTTTTCCCTCATTTCCCTGCGCAGCTGCACGCCTCGCCAGTGTGTGTATGTGTGTGTGTGTGTGTGATTGTGTGATAGCTGTGTGCCAAGCGCAGGGAGGGAGGGGGGAGCGCGCAGACTGAGCGGCGCCGCGGCGCACCTGGGGAGCTTCAGGTTAAAGCGCGCCGCATTCCAGCGCACACAGCTGATTGAAACATTAACAAACAGTAAAATCCACAAGAGCCCTGCGGCCGCAGATGCGCCAGGAAGACGGCCAAAAAGAGCTCGCAATCCCCTCTGGAACTTTCTCACACACGACTACAACGGATCTTTTAATAAGAAAACAACAGCTTTTAATTTAACAGCAAACCCATTACCCCAACACAACACCCCCCATACCAAAAAAAAAAAAAAAAAAAAAAAAAAAAAAAGTGTCTCCATCTTCTTTACTGCCTAACTCGGCTATCGTTTATTATTAATGCCCCAGATGCGCACTCAGGCTAAATCTGACACATCTGACCTCATCTAGAAGGCACAAGCTTCTCCTAAATGAAACTTTTATACCATGAACATACTGTACCAGCTTATACTCTAAAGGAAAAAAAAATCGTTTTTTAGTCTTAGCTTGGAACTGTTTCTGATCATGAAAATTAACTTTTCTTCTGTATACACAGACAAATTACCCAAATAAGGGGAAAAAAGGGGTTCTGGGGATGTAGTGCTTTACATAGAACCTTTAAATGGTTCCAGCCCAGAAATACAGAAGACACTTTAATAGCTTGTTCACGCTCAGGGAGAAAATTCCTGTAAATGTTCACTGGAAAATGAAGGGCTTCTTATTAAAACTCTTTCTGTGTAGGATTCTTCCAGCAGCTTTAAGGGTTCCTCTTATGTACAAGTTTCCCTATCAGAAGATATTCTGTGTAAATCTTTTAATTATCCAATAAACGATTCAGGGAATATTCACATCTAATGAGCAAACCATTACAATGTCTTCTTTTAAAGAGTCTTAAAATTATTATTATTTTTTTTAATTCCATTCCAAACTCTTCATGAGATGCACACACTCAGGGTTCCACACAGAACTTCTCTGGGTTCCCCAAGAGGGACAACTTAAGAACCCTTAAGGAGTCTAAAAGATTAAGAGCCCTGGTTTAGTTCTGGAGGAAATCCTTAAAGGTTCTACACTGAAAACTGACAGGTAGCTTCCTAGTCTTGTGCTATGTGTGGAGACACACAATCTAAAGACATGCACATAAGGCTAATTACAAAAAGGCTGTTACAATTTGCCCCTAGGTGTGAGTGTGAATGCTTGTGCGTATGTTGGCCCTGTGGTGGACTAGCTAGCTGTTTAAAGCGTACCCTGCGACCGCTGAAATAGGCTCCAGCCTCCCTGCGACCCTGGTATGATAAATTGCTTTGACTAATGAATGAGTGAAGGTAGCTTACTGTGGAAGAATCCTCAACCACCCAAATAAATACAAGTAATTATAAGATTATTCTATAATGTGTATATGTTCTAATGTTATCCTGACAGCTTTATACATTTTTACCAAAAGTATAATAAAATAATAGTCTTTATTTTACAGCATGTTCATGAAAACCTATTGTGAATACTGGTACAGAAATGCCTTTTTTTTTGTTTTTGGCGCCACCATGTGGCCAAAACCAAAAATTGAATGTTGTACTTCAAACGAACAAACCATGTTTAAATATAAATTTTATTTACAACAATATCAACATCGAGGAAAAGAATAAATTGTATTGCGATTTACATCCGGTAAAACATCAGCTTATTCGCCCTTGCCCACATAAATTAAACAGGTCCTTGCCCAAGACTCCAACTAGACATTTTGATTTCTCATTTCCGAATATATTTCATCATGATCCAATGTATTTTACTTGAAAATAAAACACAAAAGAAATAAAAGATTTTCTGCCTAAAGATTTTAACTATGCTCAGAAAGAAAAGACTGATATGTTGCCTGTTTGTTTGCTATTTGTTTAAAAAAATGTCTATAAACTGGCCTTGAAAGAGAAGAATTACAATGGTTGGGTACAGCATGTAGTACAAAATCATAACAATAAGCTTCTATGATATGTACCTTGCACTTGATTCATTCTCACAAAAAGACTACAGGTGAGGTTAAAATTTCAGCAAAGCAAAAGAAATATCTAGATCTTTGGATTGTGCAACTTTTTTTAAAGGTAGATTTCTGAAGACCCGGCGATTAAAAGTGAAACAATCGATGATAGTAACAGCTCGCTCGCGGAGAAAGGCTTAGAGAGTCACCGTCTTATTCAAATTCATCACCATAAAATGTACAAATATAAACACAAACCATGACATCATGTTATGTAACTGCTTGATCAGATACGATTTCTCCGTTTTTTTCCACAGAAAATAAAAAAGTGCCCTCTGAGAACAAATGGCTGTCATCACTGCAATACTGTAAAGAAAACGAGACTAGATCAGAAAAGATAAAAATCTCTTAAAAATGTTTTCCCTTTGAGAAAGTTAAAATAGAATTAACACCCAAAGCAATATTGACCTAAAATATAATATGCTGGACCTCACATGGGTCAAATCTGTGCAAAAATGTACAGTATATAATAAGGGCACCTATGATACATTTGGAGCGTACAGCATGTACAAGTCTGTCCTTATTCACATATAAAACAAAAAGGCCAGTTAATACTGCAGTACCTTTTGCTCTGTTATTTTAATTGTACACCATTTTAACATATATGGCATAGAGAGGAGGATTATTGCTCGTAGCTGCATATAGTGTGGAATTAGAGCAGTCTGTCCTGAAAGCACGTAGCAAGATTTCTGCTAAAACATGTCTTGTTTTATCCGAACATACACAGAGTCTTTAAATAAGGCTATAGAGCAAGAAATATTGCAGATATTCTTTTCCTTATTAGCCTTGTGATAAAGTGCATCCCCACCCAGCACCAGGCCATTTCCACAGCGAGAGAAAAGCACACCCTCTGGTGGTGAAGTGTGGCATTACACTCACACACAGCTTCACGTAAGAGCATGTGTTATTTGGCTGCAGATGGACAGATCGTTGCGATCCAACACTGTTCTGGGGACACACGTGGGCTTCAGAGAGTATTTAAACACAGTGATGTGGACGAGTCCTCTGTCTCATGTCCAATTTGGCCGTTTGCAGCAGTAGCTGGCAGGTGCTGTGTGTCTGCTCTCGGGGTGTGTCGTGAATCTGCTCTGCTTTACTCTCTCGCTGAAACTGTGCTCTGCTTCAGTACTTCTGCAAAATAAGCAACACAAAAATACACGTTTAATGAAAACAACAATCACTATAGGCTATTAAGAAAAATAAACTGGAGAAACAATATTGAGAGAGAGAGAGAGAGAGAGAGACGGAGGCAGAGAGTTAGAGCAAAAAAAGAGAGGAATTAGAGAGAAAAGGAACAGAAAGTGAGAGACAGAGACAGAAATGGAGAGAGAACAAAAAAAGAATAAGAGAGAAAAAGAGGCAGAGAGAAAGAGAGGAAAAGAAGAGGGGGAGAGAGAAGAGAGGGATCGAGAAGAGAGAGTGTGAGAGAAGAGAGAGAAGAGGGAGAGAGAAAAGAGAAGAGAGGGAGAGAAGAGAATAGAAAGGAGAGAGAAGAGAGAAAAAGAGCAAGAGAAATACTACTAATGCACACTGCTACTGCTATGTACCTGATCAGGACCCATTGGCATTCGACCCATGCCCATGGGGTTCATTCCCATCTGCCCTTGCATCATTTGTCCTGGCCCGTTTACCCCTCCGTTCATCATCATGCCCCCATACTGTGCTGGTGCCCCCTGCTGGGAGAACTGCTGCTGAGGATATGAACTAAAAAACAAAAACTTATTTTAGTTTAAGGAAAGTTTTTATTATAAGAGTTAAACACTAATTAATAATAATTATTATTATTATAGGATATACTACATCAGTAATGCATTTTACAATTAAAGATTCATTTAAATGGTTTAGTTATGCTACTTTATTATTATTATTATTATTATTATTATTATAATACAAAAACACACATTCTGGCCAATTTGCTACATTTCGCCACTCACTTGTTCATGGGCATGCCTCCCTGCCCCCATCCCTTCATATCTGCTGCCTGGTACATGGGCCCGCTCTGAGGGTGCTGCTGCATCATGGGATTCTGGGGCCCCCCAATACGTCCAGCCATCATATTAGGTGAGCTGTTGCCAGTGGCCATGAATGAGGGGTCCCCCTGCTGGCCCATGGCTGTAATCACACCACAGAGTCGTTCATCAGTTTACAGCGTACCAAAACATTAACATCACTGTGTTTTTTTTTTATTTGCTCTAATGAGGCTGGATGTTAACCCACCATAGTTCCCTCCATAGTTAAACGGCTGTTGGCCGGGTTGGTTGATGCCGGTTCCTCCCATGGGGTTGTCCATGCCAGTGGGAGCAGTGACATTGGGAGGTGGGCTGAAGCCTCCAGCTGCGGCCTGCTGCTGCTGCTGTTGTTGTTGTTGCTGCATCATCATCATCATCCTCTGCCTTCTCACCTGAGTCATCATCTCTCGATTGCGCTGAGCCAACATCTGAGCGTTCAGAAATCCAGGCTGAGAGAAACACGGAGAAACACTCAGTAAGTTCGTCAAACTCCAAAGCTAACTTCAATCGGTTTGGTGGCTGAGTGGTGAGATACCTGTCCTCCCATGCCGGGTTGCATCCCAGGCTGCATGCCAGGCCTCACTCCAGGGTTTGCCACTGGGGCATTCTCCATTTTTATCGCCATGCCTTGTCGGCTCTGGTTCATAAACTGTGAAACAACAGTACGGCGTCAGTAAGGCAGCATCTAGGCCAGACGGTCTTTTTTGGTCTTTCTTTCTATCTTAAGAAAGCTTTTATATAATTATAGCACGACCTCTCACCTGCTGCCCCTGAAGCCTCTGCTGAAGATGTAGTCTGAGCGGCTGTTTAGCGTTCATCATGCGTGGACGCATCATGGCAGCACGAGGGTTCATGCTCATCATCTGCTGCATCACGGGGTTAAATCCTGGTCCGGGATGGCCCGGCATGGGGCCAGGACCGGGGCCAGGACCAGGACTAGGACCAGGGCCAGGATTAGGACTGGGTCCGGGTCCATAGCCTCCCTGCATGCCCATGGAAGGTGGACCAGGATAACCTGCTCCGTACATGACCTTGGGATCCATACTCATGGACGAATCAGGAGATGGGCCTGGGAAAGCATCTGTAGGAGCTGCTGGTTGCTCTGAGCTTTGGCCCTGTGAGAAAAAGACGATTGAGCTTGTGTTACATTAATACAGACGATAAAAAGGATTTAACACTAAAGAAACTGTATCGGAGTTCACAGAATGCAATTACAGGAACATTCCAAACAGCACAGGAGTATAAACAGCAGCTGTGTGTGTTTGTGTGTTTTAGGCTAACATGCCTTTCAAACTAACAGACTGCCGCTAATGGAAACACGTCTATAGATTCATTTGCTGAACCGCTTAATTCTACAAAGGTTGCAGGGATCTCTGGGTGAAGGCGGGGTACACCCTGACCAGCTCGCCAGTCCATTGCAGGGCCAACACACGCAACCATTAACACTCACATACACACCTAGGGGCAATTTGGAACAGCCAATTAACCCAATGTGCATGTTTTTGGGCTGTGGGGAAGGAAACCAGGATCAAGAGAACACACAAACCACACAGAAACGTCCTGGAACTTGAACTCAGGACCTGCTGTGAGTCAGTGTCCACTGTGCCACCACGTCCATACATGCACAGTGTATTGGTTATATTACAACACAAGAGACTGAAATATCCGGCTACTGAATCCTAAAATCCGCCCTCGACAAAATGGCATTTTTCCCTCCAAACCTGGCCAACAAGGTCCGGGATCCCAAGCGCTCGGTCGATCTCCTCCAGCCCGAGATTGTCTGTGTTGTTGAGGAGGGAGTCAAGCTGGTCAAGAAGAGCTCGCTCGTCACTCTGCCCTTCAGTGGTGGATGGAGGAGCAAGCAGGTCATCCAGGGGGTTGCCAAATGGCAAGCTGAACACACACACACACACACACAAAACAAATATAAATGACATGTACATGGAGTAGTGCAGGCACAATCTGACTGATTCGCCATCTCTGGCTAATTAACAAGTATACACCAAAAGCAGGGTGGATGTCTCCAAAAAGATTGCCAGACGTCAAGGGGATTACAAAGTTCAGAGCCATTCACTGAGCCGGAGGCTCATATACTAGATGGCAACATAAAAAAAAAAGAAACACACACCAAGAATGAACAACAAAAACTTCACCTGTTTGCATTAGGGGGTCCCTCCATGCCCATGCCACAGTCTGGCCATGATGGAGACTGAGGAGGATGCGGCTGCCCTCTGAAGGTGTTCATCCCTACCTCATTTTGACCTGCACACACACACACACACACACACACTGTCAATCCACAGGATAATGTTTCCCCAGACATGCAGCCCACTTGTACTAAAAATATCCCCAAGCCCATAGATGTTACACGATGCACAGATATAAAAAGCATGACCTCATACCCATATCCATTAATTGCTGCTGTAGCATGGATCTGGGAGTTGGTACACTGTTTGACCTGTTAATCATGGGACCTCCCATCATTCCCTTGGGATTGGGATCCATGCCTGGACAACCCATACCAGGATGTCCGTTAGAGCCAGGACTGCCCCCAGAGCCTGGCATCCGCCAATCACCTGGTCCCATCATAGGTGGCATTGGGTTCATGCCCATTTGCCTGTTAGGACCGCCTGTGACAGGAACAGGAAATGATGCGAAACTGAATTAATTAGGCAGAACATATTAAATAATAAAGTGCTTTCAATATTAAATCTTGTGCAACCCTGTATTAATACGGAATATTTCTCCTCACCCATGCCTATATGACTGTCCAAGCTCTCCTGTTTAATCAGAGATGAAGGAGCACTTCTCCTGCCCGTCCCTCTTGCCCCACTAAATGGTTTACTGTCTACAGACATTGCTCTCTGGAAGGGCACTCGAGGACCAGGGCCCATTCCTGCACCCTCACGATCTACACCGGAAAAGAAACACTGATGATTAGTGGGGTCAAATCATGTACCGTTGAATACTACAAGCTTCTTCAGAACATCCAGTCTCATCAGCGTCTCTTGTGGGTATCAGTAGCACACAGTGGTACTGCAAAGTGATACTGTTCACAGCCTCATTAGTGCAGGAGGTAGCACGGCAGTCTCAGAATTCTTCACAGCAAGAAGGTCCCAGGCTAAGGCCGTTCCAAATTGCCCCTTTGGTGTGAATGAGTGCGAATGCTTATGTGTGTTGCCCTGTGATGCTCTGGTGAGGTGTTCAGGGTGTACCCTGCCTTCACCCAGTGTCTGTTGAGACTCAACGTTACCCTAACAGTAGGATTACATGGTTCGGCAAATGAGTAAAAGATATTGCTCACCATGTGGAGTGGTGTTGGGTCCATTCCCTTTCTTATTTTCTCCATCTGTGCTTCCAGATTCGGAAAACATCCCAGTACCAGGTTTCAAGCCTCCTAGAATGCTCTCCAGGCTTTGCAGCTGGAATATGAGAAACATTCGATTTGCACCAAATATACAAGCTGCTGATTGAAGTGTGTATCGGGACTGGGATCACATGAAATCCAACCACAATAATAATAAGAAAAAAAAAAGAAAATATGAAGCCTGTAGGGTCACCATAATTAATATGGCAGTGTACTAATGGGATGTTGATTCAATTCACAGCTTTGGATATAAATGGGGCTTTATTTATTTATTTATTTATCATACCTCATCCGGTGGCTCGATTTTGATCTTGCTATCCTGGCAGTTGGAGTTCGCGGTTTTGACGCCAACCCCTCGTCCCTCCAGCTCATCCAGTCCCGGTTTGCCCTCGGTGCCAGTCTCCTTGGTATCATCCTTGTTCAGAAGATAATGGAGGAGAGCGTTCGGTTTCTTTGGACTGTGCTGCTCCTGCTTGACCTCCAACCCTACAACCTCGGAGCCTTGGTGCTCTGAGCCGAGACTGACCTTCCCTGTGGCCTCGGCCGTGATGCGTGCCACCTCGTCCGGCGTGTTACCGTTCTGAAGGAGTTTGTGGAGGATCTTGTGTTTCTCCTGCAGTGAAAGATGGTTACCCATGCAGCCCGTAGATGACACGCATCCAGAACCATGCTGCCCTGTGGTCCCTCCTGATGAAGCAGACGATGATGACGACGACGATACACCCGTGGAAGATGGGCTCGTCATGCAACCTCCAGCCTCTTTCGAGTCAGCACCAATGGGAGTGGAAGAACGGCCAGAAGAGGGACCACCAGTTCCTGGCCCCAAAGCAAGCTCTTCCGGTGGTGATGTAAGCAGCTGGAGTAGCTTCTTATGGCCCTGTCCTTCTAGACCCTTCCGCTGCACATCGGCTCCAGTCTGACCATCCTTGTTACACTGGCTATCTGGCTTATCTGTTGTAGTTTCTGATGGGTTTGCATGGTGCTGGTCCATCCCCGTGCTAGCAATACTGGCAGGGCTCTTCGTTTCGCATGTATTAGGACCTTTACTAGCCCCAGACTGGTTTGGTTGACCAGGTTGGGTGGAGTTGATACTAGGAGAGCTGTCGGACTTGTGAGAAGGGGATGCGAGAGTGGAGGGGAGGGAGGAGCCTACTCCCTCACTGATGGCCTGTAGGGCATTGAGTGAGCTGCTTGAGAAAGTGCTGCTGCCAGAGGAGCCACTACTGCCAGTCATCCCAACAGGCCCCATAGGAGAGTGCATACCTGCCCAAGATACACAGTAATGCAAAAACGCATAAGAAAATGGCATACCAGTAAAAAGCACAATTCCCTTATTTAGTGGCAGTTGTTGCTACAACATGATACATAAAGCTCACCTCCTGGAGAGAAGGGGCTAGCTCCCATCTTGGGGCTTCCTCGTATTCGTGGAGAGCCCATGATGTTCTGCTGAGATGGGTTCATACCTGGGCTACCATGTGAGGGACTTGTCATTCCCAGCCCATATCCTCCGCTATGGAAGTGCTGTGGGTGCTGATTCATTCCGGGATGCCCCATCGGATTCATCTGGTTCATTTGACTCATAGGGTTCATCTGACTCATGGGGTTCATCTGGTTCATTGAACCCATCTGATTCATCTGACTCATTTGGTTCATCTGATTCAACTGGTTCACTGCATTCATCTGGTTCATCGGATTCATAGAGTTCATCTGGTTCATTTGATTCATCTGGTGCATCGAGTTCATCTGATTCATTCTGTTCCCAGGCCCATACATTGGGCCTCCTCTGGGTCCCATATGCCCTGAGTCATTCATGCCGTAGGCTCTGGCATTGCCCATGCCCATCTGCCCACCAGGCGTCATGTTCATTTGGGAATTATGGTTGGCGCCACCCATTCCTTGGGAACGCATCGCACCTCCTTGGTTTGGCCTGTAACCATTCGGTTCCCTACAAGAAAAGGAAAAAGAGTGGGTGAGTAAGGGCTAAGCTTGGTCTCAGTATGGGAAGAATTTAACATAACAGCTATAAATCAGAGCAGATCTCATTAAACGTGTACATAAGTCTATAATATGTCCAAGGTGTTAAGTGCATATTCCAAATGTACCTTAAAGAATGGGATCAATGGACAATACATTAATGGAGGCACTAATAAAGTTGATAGCAAAGAGATGGGCACAGAAGATATTAACTGTAATTGTATAAGAGGAAAGTGAACACTAAATGCATGAGCTTCTCTAATAGGGGAGTGAAACTGAAGTACAGGGTTAAGTACTGCATCAACAATTTACGTATTCAAAATACATCCTGCATGAAGTTACAGTTATAGAACACATCCATTTACATCAGGAGGACGTGAATGAAAAAGTGCAAACCTCTGCAGTAGGTGAGTGGAGAGGTAGCTGTGAGGATCGTTGGTATTTGGATTCCGGCAGAGCTCGCTGCGTGTCTGCGCAGTCACTGGAGTTCCGTCAGAAAGGGAAAAGTGGTACAGCGGAGTCTCTGCTCGACCACGTATGCAAGCTAGAGAGAGAAATTTAAAGAAGGAATCATTATTCCAAGAAAAATAAGGTTTATACACCGCCCGGCCAAAAAGAAAAGTTGCACACTTATTTTTTCATGGAGTGTATTTATCCGTGATCACAGCATGTAACCGCCATGACATTGTTGCTCCAGTTGGTCCGGTCAAGGCTCAGCAACATTAATGTGGCAATAAAATGAAGTCAGATGATGAGCTGAATGTACTGAACGAGCAGGTTATCAAATCAATGGACTTTTTCTTCCCTGATGGCACAGATATAAAATGGGGACTTAAATAATGAGCGAGTGGTTCAGGGAGCACGAGGAATCATTTTCATATATGTATCAGCACCCCAGAGTCCCGACCTTAACCCTATTGAAAGATTTCAGTATGTGCTGGAGAAGACTTTATGGAGTGGTTCAGTTTTTCCCTCATCGATTGAAGTAAATGTTATGTTGCTTAAGTTTGTTGAAACAATGGCATGACGATTATACGCTGAGATCGAGGCTATCATTCACACAGAAACGCCCTTAGCGAGCCCGGGACTTGTACTCAGCACCTTCATGCTGTGAGGTGGATGTGCCACCCAAAGCCTAGTTTTAATTAGTTTTACAAGCACATATGTATATCCAGGTTAAGGCATTCTGTAGCTTTATTCTGAAGTTTTAGTATTAGATTTAAACTTTACTGAACATTACTGTAGGGCAGCATGGTGGCGTAGAGGTCAGCACGTCCGCATCACAGCAAGAAGGTCCTGGGTTCGAGGCCCGGGCTTGGCAAGAACGTTTCTGTGTGGTGTTTGCACTTTCACCCCATGCTTGGTGGGTTTCCTCGGGATATTCTGGTTTCTTTCCACATTAAATTAATTAGCGGTCTCAAATTCTCCGAGTGTGAATGCGAGCATCCAGCCTCCCCACGACCCCCAGCAGGATGAAGGCAAACAAAAGAATGAATGCACATTACTGCCATCTTCTGGAAGCAGTCTGTTAGCTAGTTTTAGTCTTTATAAACATCTTTATGTGTGAATGAATTACGTATGTGCCTGCTGCGTAACACTGCACTGCAAAGGTGAGATGTTCTTAGAAATTTGCACCTACCTTCCTGGTAGTGTCGTTTGCAGGACCAGGGCTGGCCTTCGCTGTGATGTAGGAACATCTGCAAACACCTGCGCACCAGATCCTCCCAGCCGGGACGCATAGTGGTGTGTAAGGTGCTTTGGTGCTCGATTTCAATCAACTTACCTGTTATTAAAAATACACACACACACACACACACACACACACACACACACACACACACACACGTCCACCTATAGATTCACAGGCAAAGCCATAACCTGATCCTCAGTGATTCATATGACTCCACGAGAACAATGCAGGACCGTCAATTATAAATGAATGACCGTATACCATGAGACATGCTCACCTGACAGCTCGTGCCTGGTGCTGAATCTCTCGGTGCACTCCACTGTGGTGACTCTCCGCACCACACAGATCATACAAGACTGCAGATCTGCACACACAACACACATAACATGAACTTTTAATCCCTCGTGTGAGTGGGAGTGTGTGTGTGTGTGTGTGTGTGTGTGTGTGTGGTATAGCCATAATTTTGTGTATGTGTAGGTAGGTAGGCGTGTGCATGGAAAAGAACTGCACCTTCGCCCTCCTCCATCATGGCTTTAGGCTGGGTAAGCGCAAAACATTGCATGGTCTCATAGCGTGGCCTTCCTGCTCCATCTTCCGCGCCGGGTCCTCCGTGACCGAATTTCACCAGCATTCGACAGTTAAAGGTGTGGCTTTTCTGACGGGACGTATCTCCAGTCCACGAAACACCATTCGCTCCTATAAATACACACACAGGAGCAACAGATTTTAGTATATAAATTTCACTGCTGCTGTAAAAAGATTGGAGAAGATAAATGAGGGGCGGGGCTTTACCGGTGGGTTTGGGCAGGTTTTTCTGCAGCTCCTCACGGTCGTCCTGATGCAGGATGTGATAGACACTGGTGTTAATCAGCTCCTCCTGCTTGTACTGCAAATACAGAGTCACGTTGTCGGACACAAACACGATATTTCCCTCTCGGTTCACCACAAACAGGAAGCCGTCCAACGCCTGAACGAGACAGAGAAAGCGTGAGCGAAAGTAAATCCATGCAAAAAGGATCACTCATGAGAGTAGGATTTGAGTGATCTGGCTCACCTGTAGCAACAGAGGGCCCAGATGGTCCTTGTCGATGACCCCCTGACCCGTAGAGGACACATCTGCTTTTTGGACATCGTCATCGCCACATGAACCCTTTCCTGCACAGAATCAGTGCAAATAACAACGAGCATGGTCAAGCAGTGACGTGATGGAGCTGTAATTAGGGACCACGGGGACAATCTGTACTGATTAATCAGCCATTCTTAAAAAAAAACAAATAAAAAAATTAAAAAAAAACATTTTGCATGGCATTGCTGACGTCACAAATGATGGACTACAATCCAAGACGTTGTTGATTTACTTATATCAACAACGTTATTCTTAAGACATCTCTCAGCTTAAAGGAAATCGATCACGAAACTTAAAAAAAAATCGCTAGATGTACACCACAGTTCTTTACCATATATGGAAGGTGGACTGATAATGGGTGGAGTTACATGGGGCATCACTCATGTGTGCTGCGGGATTGTAGCTACTTTGCTCTGGTGAACGCATGCGTGGTTTGGTATGTTCAGCACTCGCGCAAGGTTCAGGTGACCGACTCCCTTTAAAGGGGTCGACTCACCCTTCCCAGAATCCTCTGTGCCAAGTAGTGAATCGTCATTTCCTATGCCCTAAAACATTCATTCATCCATTTTCTGAACCACTTAGGGTCACGGCGAGGTTGGCGCCTATCTCAGCCGACTATGGGTACACCCTGGACAGCTCGCCAGGCCATCACAGGGCAGAAACATGCAGGCCTACTCTTTACAAATGACAGCAACGGTTCTTTTACATGCCTCTCACCACAGACAGTGAGAGACATGACTGGCCTTTGATAACCTAGTTAGTTGGGTTATCTAGCAGGGCAGCAGTGATAGTGAGGCTTGAACCCCGACCTTCGGATCAGTAATCCAGTACCTTAACCACCACTGCCTTATGCCCCAAAACAATAAGCTACAATTCACTGACATTCTAAGCTCCAGATTTTAACATGCAGCTGTTTATATTCTGTCATTTTCTCATAGAGATTCCGTCGTAATAGACCCCAGTAGACCAGGCTGTCTCCACAAAGCAACAAATGAAAGAAATATTAAGGAATATTTTGTTTGGAGCTTCCACGTAGGATAACAAGATGAACAAGTTGGCTTTCAGAGGGACCAGGAACAGTGAATTTGTGGAACAGAGTCCTAGCAGGTACCACATGCAGGTCACATGCTTTCCAAAAAAAATAAAATAAAATAACAAAACAAAACCCAACAGAAATGGATTCTGGGAATGGTGAGTGGTATGTTTTGTATGTTTTTCACTCTGAACAGGAATAGACGTCTTCAGAAGAAGTCAATGAGAAGTAAAAGGTAAATGTCAGCGGAATGGGCGGAGTGTAAACAACTGTAAGCCAGTGTCACCAGTTAACATGAAAACCAGTTAAGCCGGAACACCGTGTTAACAGAGTGAAATCTGGTCTCCACTTTGCTGTACAATAAAGTGAAACATGTTGTGTCTCAAAAAAATATGAATAAAATGAATAAAAGAGCAAAAAGAAATGAATAAAATGAATAAACTTCTAAATAATTACAAGGAGCGCGGCGGGATTCAAACCCCGACCTCCGCGTTAAAAATGACCACTAACGGATCATCCAGGTGTTTATCCACCTGCACCACCTCTCCGCTGTGAAAACACCCCATAATCCACGGTTATAAATTCTCTTCCGAAAACATAACACTATTCATCTTTATTTTTCACTGTCACAAGATTACACAGGGATCCATGTTATCTGGGGACATTCGCTAAAACTATTTGAAATTAAAGTCTATTTATCCTCTTTATCAAGGCTTCCTGTTTGTCCTGTTTGTTTAATATTGTGATCAGATTTTTTGCAGCTCCATATATTATTGTAGCCTTTGATTGCAGCAGTAAAACTAACGTTAAGGCGATATCTGTTTGTACTAATCACACATGTTGATATTGAATGTTTGGGTTGGAGGCTGTGGATCTTTA
>JAQMYF010000023.1:20476637-20512358 GCA_030014195.1 Neosilurus mollespiculum | reverse complement strand
AGTCGTTTGTAAATTTGTTTCAGGACTTGTAAAAGTGTTTTGCATGTTGTATTTTTGTTTTCTTAAAATGTATTTTTATTTTCTTAAAATGTATTTTTGTTTTGCACTGCCCGGCCACCGTAGTTTTGCATTGAATTGGTGTATTACACAACCACCACCAGGTGGCAGCAGTTTACAAAAACACACATTGTCTTTAAAGCCTTTTTTCAGCAATGGGAATTAAATTTAAAAACAATGAGCGATGAAAAGGTGCAACAGCGTGGCCCTACCTTGCTCTTTAATCTGTCGTATCTGGCGTACTGTCTCTTTAAGAATGGCGCATTTGTCCGGTTTGACGTTGAAGTTATCGATGTCACTGAGGTTAGCTGAGATCAGCTCGGCGAGCTCCTCGATATATTTACACTCCTGTTCTCTCCGACGCTTATCACACCTGGATAAAGACATACATATACATCTCAGTTCATCTTCATTCTTTCTTATTCCTCTCTCTCTTTCACTCACACACACACACACTCACCCTAGTCCTGGTGTGTCACAAGTTGAGAGTTTACGTTTCCGGTCGTAGCCCAATGGCTCCAGAGAGTTCTCCCCTGGTCCACTCATCTTCAACACATATCAGCACCTAGACCTACACACACACACACACACACACACACACACACTTAATTGTGTGTATGGAATGTAAACACAGAGCAGAATTAGCTCAGAAATAAGGAATCCAGTGAATGATCTAAATGCATCCGAGTGTGTGTCTGTGTGTGAGTGTGAGTGAGAGGGAGAGAGAGGGAGATAGAGAGAAAAAGAGTGTGTGAGAGTGTGTGTGTGTGAGGGAGAGAGAGATAGAGTATGTGAGAGTGTGTGTGAGAGTGAGAGAGAGAGTGTGTGTGTGTGCAACTTATTCCTCAGGAGCCCCACATTTTGTTGAAACTAAGGAACGTTCTGGATGAGGGAGACAGCGAGCGGGCAAGCGCTGGTGTGTGTATATTTCTCTCTCTCTCAAACACTCACTGATGATGACGGAGAGAAACAGGGCCTCAGGAGAAATGGGTCATCCCTCGTTCAGTGTGTGTGTGCGCGTGTGTGCATGCACGTGTGTTTTTCTCTGCAGTACCGATTCACAGAGGGTCAATACTGTCCCTCCGGAAGCTGGAGCACAGTGTGGATTCTCATAACGAAGCAAAGTCGAAGGGATCGATATCACGGGGGGGAAAAAAAGGGAAAAAAAACAAACCCCAGGATGCTAAATTGAATTTTTCAGGACTGAAAAAAAAAGGCTTTCCACTTCTCTCACTTAGATGAAAGCTTTTATTCGGTTTCTAAGCACTAAACAAGACTGCAAGATCCCACGCCTGCGTGTTCACCGCCCCGTCTCGTATTACACATACACACTCGCCTACTTCTGTTGTTTACTACCGTTCTTATCACACACCTCCTTCTCCCTCCCGACTCTCTCACTATTGTGTACACTTCTCCTTCTCCCTCTTCTCATTTTTCTCTCACCTGCACATCTTCACCTCCCACCGCAGAACCTCACACACCACAGCTCGCTCTCTTTCTCTGTACGATCCTCAATCTCCGACTTGACAATATTTCTAAAAAAAAAAAAAAAGGGTTTTTTCTATTATACCAACTTTGCTCGGAGATCAGAAACAGTGAAGCGATACTAATAAACAAAAACAAGGAAACCAGAAAGGTATACTGGACTTCGGACTGCGTTAAAATTGCTAGGATTTGCTCCTGAATCCTTGAGTTTAATTACAAAAAACAGCCACATCATTCATTTGCCGAAGCGTTTTATCCTACAAGGCTCATGGGAAGGCTGGAGCCGACCTCAGCCGACTCTGGGCGAAGGCGGGGTACACTATGATATACTAATATACACAACCATTCACACTCACACACACCTAGGGACAATCTGGAATGCATGTCTTTGGACAGCAGGAGAAAACCAAAGTACCCAGATGAAACCCACGCAAGCACAGGGAAAGCACAAACTCCACACGGGAACGCCTTCGCTCTTACTGTGAAGCGGACGTGCGAACCACTACGCCACCATGCCTTTAAAGCTACATACATCACTCTCACTCACTCATTTGCAATTCCACTAGGGTTGTGGGGAGACTGAAGCCTATATCAGCAATACTGGGCAAAGGAAGGGAGTCCGTTGCAGGGACCTCACAATCACTAGGGGCAATTTGGAACAGCCAATTATGACTAAATGGGGGAGGAAACTGGAGTACCCAGAGGCAACCCATACAAGCACAGGGAGAAGATACAAGCTCCACACAGACATGTCCTCACCGAACCTGGGACCTTCTTGCTGTGCGGCGGACGTGCTAACCACTACACCACCATGCCGCACAAGCTACATATCAGCAATAAGGAAATATTAGCTTGAGTAAATAAATAAAATGGGATCCGAAACATTTTGTTTTGTCTGCAGTATGTGAAATATTTCACATATAGACAGCAACCTTTGCTACTCCGTGCCTTTCGGCACCATAGCTTAGCGACGGCTTCCTTAATATTTAAATACTAAACATTCTAAGTCATTCATGACGAAAATCCAACAGTCCTAGTCTACATCCATCTTTCTTGTGTTGGGTTTTATTTTTTGGTAGCGTAGACGTTCTTTATGAATGACCCCTCTCAGAGTTCAACGGAAACCTCTGAGAACAGGCCATCAGGTCACACTGTCTTTCCCTTGTTCTCAAACACACACACACACACACACACCCTTCCCCTTCCCTTCCACACAAACTGAGCCGTGCATTCCTGCATGAGCTCATCATTCCGGAGTCGAACTGCAGGACGAAGCGGCGACTTTATGCAACTCGCTGCGGTGCCTGCCCGAACATGTGCAGCGCACCAACACACACTTTATATCACACAACAAACTCTGTCCCCCCGCCACCACCTCAGTCCATCTCCCTCCCTCCCTCCCTCTCTCTGCATTCTGTCTCCACATCCACCCGATTTTCACCCCCCCCTCCCTTCTTCCCCCTCACCTTTGCAGCAGTGGAGAATGATGACATCCACTCCGTTCCACCTCACATCCTGCAAAACACGCACCGGCCGAGAGTCATCAGATGGATACAGTTTCAGCAAGTAGTCTTTTCAACATCATAACAAGTGCAACTCGGTGCATTATTGCAGAGCTCATGCTCAAATGATCAATAAAGAATTAGCTTGTTATATAACCTGATTCCAGAAAATCTTTGCACCGTCTGAGATCAGGACGTTAAAGAGCAAAGCCTGATTCCAGATCAGCTGGTTTTAGATGCAGCTTCGCTCTTTCACTTACCTTTGAGTGACAATATGGAAGCTGTGATTAAAGACTCAGTCAGTGAGGGCATCTACTGCTTCAACAAGGCCACCACTGATCCAGAGAGAAAGCGAGAGAAAGAGAGACAGAAAGAGAGAGAGAGAGAGAGACATATTACACCACTTTATCAATGACTACTGAAAACACTTTTCATTCTGAGTTTACATTCATTTATTTTTAAAAAATATTATAAAATTAATTACAAAAAAGAACTCTGGACACTTCTCTGCATTCATCCTACAAGTGAGCTAGCACCCAATGCTAACAACACTAAGCTGGTTTATGTGCAAACCGAATCATTTCATTTTCACCTCTACCGAGGAGGTTATGTCTTACCTAAGGCTTGCGTGTGATTTAAAAAAAAAAAAAAAAAAAAAAAAAAAAAAAAAAAAAGAAAACCCACAATATAATATAATATAATACATCCTTGCTTGGACAAGGCAGGATGCATTCGATTTTGGAGATGATCCGGATCAAACTCGGGATCCAGAAATTTTTTCAAGAATTTTTTTAACATTGTGAGATGGAACAATTCTTTTTTGAAAAAGATTCCTTTTTGAAGAGGACTGCTGGGCTTGGCAAAGGTCTGCACTCTCCAAGTGCTCCTGTTATTCATAGGTTTTGGCATGAAGTAGCATTTCTCAAACACAGACAAAAGTAAGTTTCAGAGGCTTGATCTGCAAATAAATAAATAAATAAATAATTGACTTAAACAATAATAATTTGTTTGTTAGGTTGCAAGATGGTTAGTCATTCTCTAATGAAATGAAACCCATTCGTGTTGGAAAATGGCTGTGTTTAGACATGCTGTTATTGGAAAAAGAATAAATGACGGAATTGTGTAATACAGTTTGCTTTAATGTTTATTTATTGCAAAATCCCAAGTAGGACTGCACTCTCTAAGCAAAGTAAAGACAGAAAGAGTTAAAACGGAATGAAAGGAAAGCCTTCCAAACTCTCCTGCTACACTGAAAATACAGTATGTCTACTTTCATCATCAGGTTGTTTTTACTTACATACAAAGTTAAAACGTATTTAGTCGTTTGCATTATCCTGTTTGAAAAGACCGCCATTTGTAGTCCGTTTCACTTTCGCAAGAGTGCAATTGCAAAAAAAGGATATGGCAATAATAGAAATATACAGGTAATAAACTGAAACATCAGATATAAACTAGTGAAACTTTGAATAAAATAAAGCTAGGCACATCTGCACGTTACACTTCATTATGTCAGACAGAAATCTACGCGTTTAAATGAACGCATGGTATATACACCTCAGTGCATTTGATGCACATTACTTCTGCGTTTACTGATTATTCAAAGTCACTCAGTACAATAGTGCCCCCTGTGTGGGGACTAATTTATCTTTTTTATTTTTTTCACAAAGGTGTGTTTTGATGGGTATGGACATAAACTATGCATGCAAACTTTTATTAAGTTTGGGTTTATTTCCTCTTTAAACTAGCTAAAAATTATTATAATCATGTTTAACTCACTACTTCGTGAAGACTAGAAAGTTAAATCAAAATTAGAATTACAACTGAATGGCGTGCGCCAACTCTAAAGACTTTAAGGTGTCACTTAACTCAGCAGCTCACAGCTATTGCTTTTTTATTTAGCATGCATGTTCAAATATTTGAATGATATTCAAATAATGCTTTAAAATCCTGACTCACATGTCCATCCTGATAGGACAATGCAACAGGAAAAATGTGAAACCGATCCAAGTTATTTATTAGGAATATTCGCAAAGTTAGCGAGCAGAGGGACAAGCCTAGCCTGAAAGCTCTGGGGCTTAAATTTACATGGAGTTCTGCATCATCCCCTCATCTCTGACGTGTTTAATCCTAAGCCGTGTGGAGATTACTTTGTGTTGTCACGAACTGAGTCGAAACTCCTGCTCACCAAACCAGTTTACAGCAGTACTTAGAAAACCTGTTACAAATGTAAAAGTAAGAATATTACAAATAAATGGAAAAGTTAACAAATTTGACCCAAAAGAAAGTTTAAGTCATTCACTTTTATGCTTTTTATTACTGTTTGTCTGGGTTTTTATTTATTTATTTAAACTTAAAGTCAAAACAGATTTATAGTCACCACCGCAACACACCCTCACAGTGCGCCGTGCTCGTCTCAATTACGTTTGTGACGGATATTAAACAGAAAATGAAATATACAGCTTTTCACTGAAGTATGCAGACGGTTTCATTTTTTCCATTCAAGCTTCATATAAAGTGCAGTTGCCTTCGTGGGAGAATTATCTAGAACGTCCGAAACAGGAAGAAGTAAAAGCAGGCATCCTGTTTGTGTCCTCTTCACACTCGCTGCAAACACACGCTGTCACGTCATCACTTCCTTCTATTAAAAACCTGCGAGCTGTGTCGACAGTCGTGTTAACATACTACTGTCTACAGTCAAGCCACACAACTGTCTGATGCTTTCATTCCGTTTCTGGTTCATGTCTCTTTTCTGTGTGTGTGTGTGTGTGTGTGTGTGTGTGTGGGCTACAAATTCACAAACTGCTCACTGTAGAGTTCAGAAATTTAAGTCTCTTAATTTAAGCAGTAACCAGGCTGTGACATGCTCGGGGGTATGGTTTTTCGTTGCCTCGGTTTATGTCTTCATTTCCCATCATTCCTCGTCCCATACGGAGTGTACCTGCATTATTTATGGAGCTGCTTCCTGTCATTATGCTAACACACGCAGCCTTAGATGCCTCGGGGAGCTTCTGTGAGCAGATTGCTTCTGCACTCCAACAGGCCACGCGCAGTCAGAACACCGAGCTAAAGGCTAAGCTGCATTATTGAGAAGACACGAGCGGAAACACACTCACCTTAGCAGCAGACTGAATATGTATGCAAATATGGATGGGATATGTAAATAAAGCATGCGCGGTTCGAGTATGCAAGAGATCACTTATCTCATATATAGGGCAAAAAAAAAAAGTAATAAAATCTCATTCATCTTGCAAACAAGGTGTGAAAGTGTTGGCACTGACACAAATAGAAAAAAGGAGGAATGGAAAAGGGGTGTAATAATAAACTGCTTAGTATGTTTATGTCTCAAGAAGCTATTAAAACAAGCTAAAATGGTAAATATATGGTGTAATGGTATATATTTTTTCTTTTATTAAAAATCCACCATGTTCACCTCTTGTCACGATCCGCTAACAGCTACTTAGTGCTTTGTCTTTACTTAGCGCCTTCTCCTGTTTGTGGGATTTCAACACCGGAGTTTTAACTTTCATTAATAATTCTCAGTGAGAAGCTAAAAGATCAAATAAAGGTAAAAAAAAAAAATCTATCCAAACATTCTATAAAAACAACTAACCTGAAGAGAGGAAAATTTGCTAACTACCTAGCTAACTTATATCAACTAAATTTGCAGTCATAGTCAGCTAGCTAACCAGATAAGTGTACAGGGTCCACGCCTGTGTTCCCCGGCGCCTGTGTTCCCCGGCGCCTGTGTTCCCCGGCGCCTGTGTTCCCCGGCGCCTGTGTTCCCTGGAAACCCGCACCCTAATATTCCATAAATTGTTACTTTGATGAGTTTGTTTGATTTTGTTTTGTCGTACTTCTTATTATGGATACAATCGTTGCAGCTTCTATAAAGTACACAATACAATGAAAGATCCATTAATTTAAAAAAAGACCGGGGAACATAGGGACCGGGGAAAATGGGGACGATCCCAGTGTGCAATGTTTATTAGCCAAGTTTCCATTCTTAGCCGGGTAGCTAGTGATCATCGGCAGTGAACGATATCATGACTTTTATGAAGTATTTTTATTATTACCATTAAAAACTCCTCAGGTGTTAAAATTCCACACTGCTTAAAGAGACCATGAGAAAATAACCACTCCGTAAACGTAGCAGACCTGCTGCTGTTTGCTAACTGGGTCACATTGTGTCAGTAGTAATGTATGTTTTTAACGTTTCATTTTTTAAAAACCCTTTGGTTGTAATATTTATTCATTTTCCGATTTGTATTCACATCTAAGCGTTAAAAGGTCATGACGATTAATCATGAGAGGAAAGTCGTGTGAGGAGAACTTGACCTAATTTTTTTTTGTTTTTCACAGATTGAGTGTGTGGAAATTTAAGAAATCATGAAGTGGGGGCCCTGTCCTACAACACTGACTGCTTGAAATCCCTTTATACCATCAGGTGTCGGAAAATAATCAAATGACGTAAAAAAGCCTTCTAAGCTAGCAAATGACGTTATGATGTCATTACGATGGGTGGTGGGGTTTTATTGCATCCTACATTGACCCATAAGGGCAAATAAAAAAAACATGCAACAACAACAAAACCAACAAACATTTCAGTGACAAAAATAATCAAACATAAAAAATTTAAATTTGGGTCCTTTTTGAACATCACATACCCCTTGCTGATTGGACATGGCGTGTCAGATTGATGTGTGCCTCGGCCAGTAAGCAGCAAGCGCATCACGTTTGAGTTGTGGTTTTCATTTTGTTAAGCGATTTTTATTTGTTTATTTATTTTTTAGTTATATTTTTTTAATCCTTTTTGGGGTTGGAACCATCAGTTCACAATAGGATGCAAATTAAAGTTCACAACATCATTTTCTTAACGGTGAAGCTGTCATTATAATGGTACAATGTTGTTCAGCTACTTTTAGCCATCAGGAAATGTAATGTATGATTTAAAGCAGTTGCATTTATGAATTTACTACTGCGTGTATGCATTTCGCACTTATGGGCCACCGTAGATCCTTATAATTAATTCATTTAAAAGTTATTTGGTTTGAAAATAAAATAGTCCACTAACCTTATCAAAACTGTCTTTAAACAGTGTATCAGATTTTCCAATTTTTTATGTTGTCCCTAAAGCATTTGCAAATGAAACTAATTTTTTACATTAAAAAAATAAATAAATAAATAAAAATAAACTACAGTTGTGCGGATACCAATACCAGTATAGGAAATGCCTTCGATACCAGCAAAAATGTCGAACTGGTATCGGTGTATACCCCAGTCTATGCACCAATCCAATACCGCATTATAAAACTGGTTTCACACAAAACTAAGCCGCTGTTTTCAGTCCGGGATATTGCCAGCTTCTGTTTGCGGCAGCAAAGAAGTGACTTCCAGTGGCCAGAGGCTAGTAACAGATAGCATCAAGTCAATCAATTAGGGTATATTTTACACTGGCGCATCCCATCCCACCAGTAATACAATATGTGATGTGCAATGTGTATGTTATGCAAGATAACAGTTTTAAGGGATGGCACCAGTGTTACTCGACCATTTGGAACCAACGTACATCGTGGTGGGGCACAAATACGTATCTGATACGATCATCCCAAAGCTGTACGAGACCATCAGGGAACATATTACATGTCGGCTGAAGAACATGCATCCAATTAACTTTACTACAGACATTTGGAGCTCTAACATGTGCCCGGTGTCACAACTCACTCGTTTGCCGAAATGATTAAGCCACTAGGGTCATGGGGAGGCTGGAGCCTATCTCAGCTGACACTGAGCAAACAGCTCACCAGACCATGACAGGGCCAACACACACAGACATACAGAACTATACGAAACAGCCAATTTGCCTAATGAGCAAGCTTTGGGATAGTGGGAGGAAACCAGATTATCCAGAGGAAACCCACACAACACAGGTTATTTTCAATTTTTATAGAGCAATCAGTCACAAAGGGGTCAAAAATAAAGGTTTTTAATTTGCTGGGGTTTTTTTTTTAAGTAGTAATTTTCTTAAATGTTCTAGGTTATAAAAATTTTGGCTGTAACGTTATTTTCTTAGAAGTTATGGCCTTTGAAAGTACGCACATCCAAAACAATAAAATTTCTTTAAAAAATATCATTGTCAACAGTAGTAAAATTTCAAAGTTAAAACCAGTTCAATTTTTTAATTAAATTTTAACACATTATTTATTTAGTTTACTAGGGGACTTACAATTTAGAAACAAATGTGTTTGCAAAACATTTCATCATTAAACCAAGATTTTGGAGTGGACACATTTGCTTTGTGCAATCAACATTTCAGAATCTGGTTCAGATATGTTTTGCTCTAAAGTTACAAACCTAGATGTACTTTATAAAAAGTGCATCTGACTGAAAAAAAGATACATTTCTTATCATCACAAGAGACAAAAAAGTCGGAGTGGACATTTTGGAAGGACACTTGCTCGCATGTATTCAGATCCGCCCTGCGCAGAACAAATCGGGGATATTACCACCAATGCATGATTTAGTTAAAGTACATATGCTAATCCAATTTTCAATGGGAAAAAAATTCATGACAAACATCTTCCTTTAAAAATGATTTCAGTTGGAATCCTGAGAATTTTTCAAGTGGGGAAAGTCAAATTTGTTAAAACTCTAACTTCCGTGTAAATTTTCAAGACAAGCTGATACTTTTTGTTGATAATTTTTTTATTTGAAGGTATGGAGTACCATTTACATAACATGTAAACACAGATTTTGGAACAATACCCCTCATTGTATGTAACCCCAGGGCTCTAGACGCCTGTTAAAGGGCTCATATTGTTGTGTTATTGAAATGTTCTCTAAAGCTACGGTTTCTAAATGGTGTACTTTACACGTCGAGACTAAGACCTGCCTCACACGTAAACGATCTTGTCCGAAAGTACACGTGGATTTTATTTAGAAGGAAACTGAATAAACTCGAACTGGAATTCGCATATTTTCCGAAGTAGTCGGTTGAATTCGAGGTAAATGATCCGTACTCGTCGTCTTGATGAAAAATTTTGGACCCTCTCAAAAATTTAGTGTGAAATTAGAATTAATAAATATAGCTATAAGATATTCGAAGATTTTCAAAAGAGACTAATTTCGAAACACAATGTCGCTATTTTCGGCTGAAACCAACCTAAAACACATCGTTCTACTCCACGGCTATATCGCGTACATGTGAGTCAGCTTTAAGATTGCGTCATTTTTATTCCCTTCGATAAACATAAGTTTTAACATGAATTAATGTTGATATACGTAGGGTACGTTGAGAGTTCCCACCAAAACTTGTCAAGTAAGGGAAATCATATGGGAGCTCCTCTTTTAGGCAGTGCCTAAAAGTGCACCAAGTCAAATAATCATTCTCAGACTCTCGTAAGAAGTTAACCAGTCAAGAAGTCACATTCTTGCATTAAGCATGTTTGGGACATGTGCTACACATACCTACTTTTAAACTGGAGAACAAATGAGGACCAGGAAACTGCAGTACGTCATTAAACGTTGATTTCAGGATGAAAGTTAGCACACTGAATGGAACTGCACGCAGCATACAAAAGTCGTAACGTACCCAACCCATGCCTGCTCCGTACGGCCACATGAGACTAATGCACCATTACAAGCCATAGTCTTATAGGGCTTAGTATTACTCTTGTATGCTGTAACTAATACATCAAATGTATTTACATGAGCAGCACATGCTTCCCACATGTGAGGGATCGCTCTAATAAAGAGACATCAACAGCGGATAATTCGAAGCGAGAGGAATCAGATGGATGAGAAATAAGGAGAAAATGTTTGTGCTGCCGTGTGTGTGTGTGTGTGTGTGTGTGTGTGTGTCCTGCTGTGATGTGGAGTAGTGGCTCATTGAGGCCCAGAATAACTGGGACATTCTGGCACAGCCTGAAATTACTGCATGAAATGTGAGCTGAAGCACACTCTCTGAACAACAAACATCACACACACACACAAATAAGAAAAACTGCCATCCTCGGGCAAAACCTCTGGAAACAATGTTCTGTCTTTTCCATCTCAAACAAAATGGAGAGCCATGATAAACAAGTGGAGAAAAAAAATGTAGGTCTAGTTAGGCACAGACATTGGACACCTAATCAAATTTCACTCGATATGCCCCGTCATCACTCGTCGCCATCAAAACGAAAAGAAAATGGAAGGAGGGAGGGGAAAATGATTAAAACAGATAATGAAAAAGATGACTGACTGACTGCAGCAAGCCAACATGTGCCAAGCATGTGTGTACATGAGTAGCTTGTAAAATGGCTCTATTACTGAAAGTGAGGACACGGACACACACACACACACACACACACACACACACACACACACACACACAAGAAAATGGTGCAGGAAAAGTTCAACTTCAGTTCAACTTCAAGCTCTTCATACTAACGATGCGTAAAACAAACCAAACACCATTTTTTTCTGTGAAAAACTGTCCAAATATTATTAACTACGCATACTAGTGTTACATTTTTTATTTTTTGGATCGGGGGTGGGGGAGGGGTGTTCGTACTAAGATTTCTGAAGAGAAAAAAACCCCCAAAAAACCCTCCCACAGCTTTAACTTCTAGGTCTAGCACATCTATTGCACTATAATCTAATACGCCATTGTTCATACTAACAGAATTGTGTGGCGGATTTTCCACGTTAAAGGATCTTTAAAAATGTGTTTAAAAACTACTGATGTGCAAAACTTTATAAAGAATTTACATATTCTGTAATTGGAATAAGTTTTTAATCACGTTATCGTTAAGATAAAGGTCCGCGGGGGAACTACAGCTTATAGGTCCCATTGACAGGTGACACCATCGGGTAGCTGTGAACCGGATTCTTCAGGTGGGGAAAAACAGAACAATGTAGTCGTTGTGTGTATCTATTTTTACCCATGTCCGAAAGAGAGCAACAGAATATTAAACTGGCAAAGGACTCTTATACAGCCAGCTCTGAATGAGCCTTAAACCTCACTACTTGCTAACTCCTGTGCTTTTCAGAGGATATTAAAACAGCTCCATAACAAAACCTGGAGAACTTTACCAATGCTAGTTTTCCCACAGACTGAAGTCTATTAGTGATTAATAAGGTATCTAATGAGGTGAGTGCCCTCTTTTAATTTGTATTTTCCCAATTGGAATGCTTAAAGGCACTTCCTGCACAAGACATTTTCTATGTAATAATCAAAGAAATACATGCAGTTCTGCCCATTATTACCGATCAAAACACTTCAGAGTGCGAGATATGAGCTGATATAAACAAACAAACCTAAGGGTTACCAACTTACTGTCTTGAATTTCGCGGTTTGGGTACACTAAACTCGCGATGTCATTTTCAGAAAGTGTGAATCACGTGACGAATTGGCACCAGCAAGAGAGTCAAATATTGCGACGCGCAAAAGACGAGAATTCAAAACTGAGTCTGAACGGAAAAGAGCAAGACGTGAACACGACAAGGAACGACAGAAAATGAGGATTTACATCCCAGATTATTGGGAGGCACTACGGAAGACAGACATCCTCAAACACATTCATATACATCCAGATATTTTTGCTTGATTGGTAAAAACCACTTAAATTTACAGCATCTTATCCAGAGCAACCTACAGAAGTGCTTTTTTTTTTGTTTTTTTTGATATATTGTATTATTTCCACAAAAGAAATTATTGCCTCTGCATTTAAACCCATCCAAAGTGAGCGTCACTGAATTGTGTGTAACTTGGGCATTCTTTGGGTATTTTCGTGAATGAAGGTCAATGGCGGATTTGGAAACTGCCCCTGCAGGGTTCTCGAACACTTTTGTACTCAGTTATTGGTGTAAAATTGAGAAATGAGTAATTACAGTTCTGTTTTGGCAAGAAAATGCCTAGTTGTGTTAAACAGTGATTTTCAAAAACTATAGGGTTGTGCAGGACATGCCTTTAAGTGATAGAGAGCCGGTAACAGCATGCACGGTTAACAATTTTAACAATTTAATTTAACCTTTCTCACCTCACATGTGCAGTCAGTGCTTTATCACATTTCCTAGCTTTTTCTCTGGTGAGGTTTGTGTAAAGTTCATCAACTAGTTTGATGATTTATGTGAAAGTCAATGATATAAAACCTCGTGAACTCCATCAGAGAGATAATAATTATATCCATCCAAAGATGTGTAGGCTTTCAGCGATTCATGAGTGCATCAGATAGGCTAAATAAAACCATTGGCAAAGTTCACATTCAGCCATCTAGCCTATTACCTCTCCCTGTTTTTATTCGTGATGCTGTATGGATCAGGAAGCTTCTTTCCGCGAGCAACCAGTTTATCATGATATCCATCCATCTCAGCTTTATTCATTTCATTTACAGCATTTGGCAGACGCTCTTATCCAGAGCGACTTACAATTATTATTTTTAAACAACTGAGCAATTGAGGGTTAAGGGCCTTGCTCAAGGGCCCAAGAGTGGTGATAGTGGGGATTGAAGCACTGAACCTTCGGATCAGTAACCCATCGTCTTAACCACTAAGCCACCACTGCCACATTCTTTATCCAAAGCTTGTTCGTTCGTTCTGAGTTCGTTGTCAGGTTTTCTCCATTGTGCTTCATTGTCTTTTCTTTTGCCCATCTGGCGACTGCGCATGTACGGAAAACACGAACCCAAACAACAGTAAATTGGTCCGTAGGTGATACAATGCATGGGTGTCAAACTCATTTTCACTGAGGGTCAGATCACTACATTTCAAGGTCATCAAGGGCCGAATAATCTAGTCAAAAAGGGCAACCATGAAATCTGCATGAGAAAATTATTAGTTTATGTTGTTTTTTGTCCTCTTTAAATTTATATACTTTCCTTTTCTGGCAATGCTCGACAGCAACATGCTAGCTTGCAATCTTTCTTGAACCATGAATAAAACTTGAAATAGGTTTGCTGCCACCTAGTGGATGGATGATGAATTATGTTTCATGGTAATGGTTGGTGTCAAGAATGTATGATAATCATTAGGGATGTGAATCGAACAGCAGCTCACGATTCAATTCGATTCCGATTCTTGGAGTGACGAATCGATTCAGAATCGATTCTTGATTCAAACCGATGTTTGATTCATAACCATTACAAAGGGAGCTAATTTCACAAGTAACTACATTCTTCTATAAGCTAGGAACAACTCTTCTATAAGAAAGAAAGAAATGATATTACTACACAGCTGGTTTTGTAGATGCACTGATCCGCTTTGCTTGTTCAGAGTTGGTTGGGAGTTAAGTGAAGTGATGGAGTGTGTGTTGGTCAGGAGTTGGTCGTGCTGCTGCTCCGGTTCTTTGAGCTCCGGGTGATGGTGTGAGATGTGGGCTCGGGGATGTGAAGTGTTCCCGAAATACTTGACTTTTATTTTGCACATTTTGCACAAGACAGGTCATATCAAGCTCCTTCTTATCCGGAAAATCCAAAGTGCAAGCATTTTCTTCAGCGAAGACGGCACTGGCTGCATTTCTTTTTCCCCATCCATGTCAAAGCTAGGCTAAAAGCTGCCGTGTTTCCCCGATAATAAGACACTGTCTTTTTTTTCTGTTCAAAAAACACCATAGGGCTTATTTTGGGGGTAGGTCTTATTTTAATTAACATTAACAGCAATTTCAATAATCAGGTGGGTGTGAACACAAAACTCTGCCTAGATAATAGGCAGAAGATAGAAGATAATACCGGTAAATAAAATGATGACCGTTATGCTCCCCCAGTCCTGCTTTTCTCCCCATCATGCCCCTCAGTCCTGCTTTACAACACTTTACTTACCGGGTTTTTTCTTAACTTCCTCTTTTTCTGTCTCTCCTCCGCGGCGCTGCTGTAAATGGTGGTGGCGCGCGTGCGTTCACAGAAAATGAGGGGAGGGTGCGAACAAAATATGGATTTAGCCAGGACTTATTTTCGGGGTAGGGTTTATTTTGGACCGTTCTGCAGAAGAAATCGTAGGTCTTATTATCGGGGAAACATGCTAGTTCTGTACCCGCCACTCAATGGAACAATTCACGATGGAGGCCGTGTGTGGACAAACAGTATACGTTGTGAGTAAGGTTGAAAATGCTCGAAAACACATGATCTTAAACATCGATTCTTGAAAATTTGAATTGATTCATAATGATAATAAATAAGAATCGCGATTCAGACGTGAATCGATTTTTTTTCCGGCATCCCCTTTAAACATATACTTTAAAAGCACTTGCGGGCCAGATAAAATGGGTTGGCGGGCCAGATTTGACACCTATGAAATAACGTAAGTGCTAACAAAGGTAACTGGAACCGAATTATCTTTGGGGACGTTCCACAATATTAAAAGTGACGAGAAACAAATTAAACATGCGACGAGTCTTTTTTTTTTTTTTTTACTAAACAATAAATTGTTAGCCAAAAGCAAGAATACTGTTAACATGCAGTTACAGGAAAATATGAAACTTTTCACATCGCACCACATCACATTAATATGTTTTACTCCTTACATATCAGAGACAAACATTTCTAATGGGGAAAAAAAATACACTTGATGTCACAGCTGACATTCTTTAACTCGTTATTTTTCATTTACTTTTTATCTACGCTTTAAAATTATTGTTTAACACACTTTAAAATATTTTTGAATGCATTAATAATTTCACAACACCACAGACAGAAGAAAACACCAGAAGCAGTGATGCTACAAATGCGTCTCAAATCACAGAAAAATACCAAATCATAAAGTTCTAACAATCCATCATTTCATAACCGAATGCCATTTCAGAAACTTATTGCACTCAAGCACAACCAGGATTCAGAACAATGGTGACATCGAGTACACAGAGTCTTTTTCATGATAAATGAGATGGGGCGATATTGAAAAATAATAATAATAAAAAAAAAAATCAACATAGATTTTAGAAATAAAAAAAATAATCAAAATGAAGGGTGGAAAAAATGATCAAAACGGAATCATACTGCGGGGTGCGTCGAGACTCACACCTCTCATGTCTAGTCATAGTGACTGCAATATGTTGTGTGATGTATTAAAAACATATGGGTGAATCCCTGACGTGACAGCGTTACAGATTGGCTCGTGTTCTACTGCAAACATATTTCCAGTTGTTAGATCATGTGAAACCGGTGATTCGTCAAAACCAATAAACACTCACGTAGATGATTTGAGGTTGCTCAGGATTGTCATAGCAAGCAACAAACCGATTTACTCACAAGGTTCATTTGCATATTGCAACCTTCTATAATACGAGTCATACAAAAGCCAATTATGTCCTAACAATTAAGTATGGAGTAAACCCCTTGGGAGGTCCTACTATAGGCAAACCATCAACGAAACGGTGGTGTGATATCGCCAGATATGAATACCATTATACTTACATACATATACGTATATAAATTGTAATACAACTACAATTTGCCAACGTTAATAATTTTTTTAATTACTTAAATGCACTTAAATGACATGTATCTGTTTATAGTCTGTTTATAACGTGTCATCACTTAGATTAAGTTATAAACACTCATTCCTTTCACCAGGCTCTCCTCTACTCATTCCCACCTCTGAAGTTCTCACCTCACTCACTCATTTGCTGAACCGTTTAACCCTTCTAGTCACAGGGAGGCTGGTGCCTATCTCAGCCAACACTGGGTAAAGGCGGAGTACACCCTGAACAACTAACCAGACCATCACAGGCCTACACACTCACAGCCATTCACGCTCACACCTAGGGTCAATTTGGAACAGCCAGTTAGCCTAATGTGCATGTCTTGACTGTAGGAGGAAACTGGAGAAATTCCAACAAGGGGCGGAGCTTGGGCAAGGAAAGCTCCATTACAGCCTCCATTTGGAGATGATCCGGAGGAAATTAAGGATCCAGGAATTTTTTTAAAGGATTCTTTAACATTGTGAGTTAAGACAATTTTGGTTAACATGGTGGATCGTTGGGCTTGGCGGAGGTTTACGCTCTCTGAGTGCTCATTTATAGAGCATCCACTGTACAAGCCCGTGTATATGTTATTACTATAAACATGACTGCATCAGACTGAGCGCATTTAAGGGGCTGGCTCATGCTTCAAAAACATCCACTTCAATGTTTTTTGTTGTTGTTGTTTTAACATACAGACGATGCGTATGCGTGTTGAATAGTAACCATTGAATGTGTATGGCCGGCATGCCACAAGTTCAATTTAAAGGCTTGAATTTAGAGGATACAAGAGGACAAAACCTCTCAAAGTTATAAATTGTAATGTTGATTATCTTTCTTCTTACCTCTTTAGCTACTGTTTGATCCCCGTGTAACACATTTTGAGCATTTCTTCATCGGTTTGTCATGTGTGGAAGCTTTTTAAAACAATAAGCTTTATATTTTCTTTGCTTTTTGGCTGCTGCTAAGATGGCAGGGGCTGGTTGGGGTCCATTGCATCAGTATAAATGGGGAAAAATATATAATGTAATGAACACAAACAGAAGGGACGGGTCAAAAGAATTTTAAATATATACATTTTGGCAAAATATCTTCAATTTTAGGTTAGAATTTAAGAACCATGGTCTAGGAGGTCTCCAAATTGTTGAGGATTATTCTTGGAATATCGCATCGAAAATGGAGACTAGCTACTTATCAAAAAATCGCTACTTTACCCAGAGGATTCTGGGAAGAGTGAGACAGCCTCTTTAATATAAACCTGACCATATGGTTTAATTTTGTAGCTGATTGTCAAAACTGCTGTTGTAGAAAAAGAATCAACACCTTCTGTCCAATCACATTAGAGCATTCAACAGCACTTTGGCACAACAAATTATAACCAGCATATCCTATTGAACACGCTCGCATGCGTGTCTGCAATTTAAAAACGCACATCTTCGTGCCAGAGTTCTGCATCTGCAGAGGAAGAAGGAGGTAAACATTTCGCATTCATATTTTCCTTGTACTGATTGGTCCTGCATGAAAAAAACAAGTTAGGACAGCCCTCCCCCTTCTCTCTCTCTCTCTCTCACTCTCTCTCTCTCTCTCTCTCTCTCCCTCCCTCCCTCCCTGTTGAAAAGCCACATGCTGACCTCTCCTCCCTCCATTGCCTAGCCAAGCTAAAACTGCAGACTGCAAGTAAAAAAAGCACACTGAGAGAGAGAAAGACAGAGAGAGAGAGAGAGAGAGAGAGAGAGAGAGAGAGAGTGAGAGAGAGAGAGAGAGACGCAACACTGGTATAATCATCTCTGCATGAGAGAGGGAGTACGAGAGGGATAAAAAGATGGAGGGAGAGGAAAAGGGGGAGGCAAAAAGGCAAGAGTCTATTTTATGCAGATTCATTCATTAATCTATGACAGAGGCTGCTTTCATCACGCTGACAGGAGAAAAAGCATCAGAGATAAAAGGAGAGAGAGAGAGAGAGAGAGAGAGAAGGAAAGAGAGAGGGAGAGCGTGAGGGAATGGGAAAAGGCAGAAGAGAAAAGGGCAAAGAGCCGAAAAAAGCGGAAAGACGGGAGGAAAAAAAAAGAGGGGAATGATGCATTAAAAAAAGAGCAAGCTTACTGCCTTACTGCCTACAGTTTTACCCAGTGAGCTAATGTAGCATTACCTCTTTTACACACACACACACACACACACGTTGGCAAGCAAATGGAAAAGGCAGAGGGTGGGCCTCATTTTCCTCATAAAAAGCCCATTTTAAGAGCTTTGCTTCACTCGGAAAAACATCCATGGCTTTTTGAACCCATGAGAGAGAAGGGGGGGGGGGGGTGTTACAAAAGGTATAGTGCGAATTAGAAACACAGCATTTCTCCCTTCTTGTGCTCTTTCTCCCCCCATACAGTCAATGTTGAAGGCTTGGGTGCTGAAAGGTTCTTATTCATTTCAGAGTGTAGTTGCGCGGATTCCTCGCTCTCCCCCTCCCGTTCTGCTCTCTCTCTCTCTCCCTCTCCCTCGTAGGGAGCGTGGCCTCGGCTCCTCGCTGGCGCTGGGCGTTCCTGCATGCCTCCTGCAGGGTCAAAAGTTTACCGTGGTTTTAATTTCACCTTTTCTCAGCCAATAGCAGTGAGGCAGCCAACCTTTGACCCCTGCAAAAGAATTCGACTGGCAGGAACAGTTCTCTCTCTCTCTCTCTCTCTCTCTCACTCACTCCTTCCCACCCACTGCTGTCTTTACCTTTTCTTTTACACTTTGTTTCTTTCTCGTGCTCAAGGTCACATTTATTCTGAAGCAGAAACAAAGGGATGAGAAACAAATCACCACCAAAAAAAAAACTTTTTGAAACAAATATTCATTTGCGTGATAACATGAAACAGGGGATTATTTATTGACTTCAGTGACTAATATGTGTATGATTAAGAATTAAAGGTCACCTTATAGCGATGGCATCAGAAATTTTTTTTAATTCACATTTACAAAATGCAAACCTGCAGCACTCAGATCCATTTTATTCCCCATTGGCTTTGTTGTCTTATCTCATTCAGCAGCTGCTCCAATGTGGGCTCCAACCAAACGCTTTCAACCTCTTTATCTTCCCTCTTCACAAATCGAATTATATAGTTTTCATAGCGAAGTGAGCCGACCGCCCCTCGCTGACCCTGCGGGAGTGACCTCGGCCTGTTACCCCCCACTCTGTTCGAGCTCGATCGCAGGCTAACACTATTAAAAGCGTGTTTAAATGACTTATGAATGCTGAGCGAGCAGAAAGGTCGTGAGGAGCAGGAGCCCTCGGGAACACGGGTGACAGATCCACAGCTTCCGGACACACACATACGGCGACTAACAACCAACCAAATCGAGTTTACACCAGCAACATGGTTGGAAACGGATTCTTTTGAACCTTTTAGGGTGCATTTTGTTCTTGTTGGGAAATTAATCGAGCCACGAGGAAGCAGTCAGCTGGCACAAAACTATGCAAAGTGCACCTATACAAACCAGAGGGGAATTTGTAATTCTCTTATCATAAGGCTGTAATGTGTTCGAGCGTGGGGTTAAGTAAAGGTTAACACACAGCACTGATCACGTGTGCTCACACACGTTGTACTGTTGAGTAACTCGCTATACTACTGAAAACCAGCAGACACTAATCTTCATAACACGGATCTCTGTAAGTGAAAGAAACATGCTGGAGATTCATTTTAACAGTACAGGGAATTTCGGCCCGTCGTCTTATATTAGCAAGTGAACCTTTCAGTAACGTGAAACTGTAGAAAGTGTATAACGAGCCCCTTGTGCTATCACTAATGCCGAGAATGCTCAGGTCTTATGTATTAGTCATGTTTATAAGGATAGTTCCACTTATATTTTATTAAGATATAAATATTTCAATATCTGTATTGTATAAAACTACACAGCACGTTTTAAACAGACTAAATCATCACAAGTCTTAAATTCGAGGCGATGGAAAGTACCGGAGCTTTCGTTAAATATGAAAAGAACCCTCAGAAACATTACACAGTCAAGCAAAGCACCTTCAATATATCGAACTGCTTATTGCAAAATTATTCCCAAAAATTGACGATCTGATTTTACCAATTTCTAAAGTTTTTTTTTTTTTTTTTTTTAATAATTACGAATATTTACTATGTAAAGATCAGTTAAAACGAAGCTTTAGTTCATGAAAATTCTTCAACTGAAAACAACTTCATGAAGATTTGTCCTGTAACCGTTGCGCAACTGAATGATTAGCTTGATTTCGCAGAAGACCGCCGGAACTTTCTGGAGCTAACAGAAGCTGTGACACGACAGCCAACACTCAGCACAATCTCCAAAGATAATGAGGAGGGTTAAAGGGCGAGAGGGTTTGTTGGGCTTTTTTCGACTTTTCTTCGCGATAACCCGTGACCCGTGGAGAAGACACACGTTGCTGACGGCGCAGGGTTGGATGCTCGTTCAAGTGAGCCGTGGCACTGTTTGGTTAGATGGCAGATCGAGACAGGCCCAGGTGAAGGGTCAGGAGGTCAGATGCCACTGTTAGGGACGGCACCTTTGTTCTGATTTTAAATGGATCACCTTTAGAACAAAGGACGGTCCCGAGATGATGAGTGAAGAGGAACATTATTGAGAATGTAAACACTAATTAGGCATGTGGCAGTGATCTGTTAGAATATATGTGTGGCAATAATGTTAGCCTATAGGTGATAAGGGACGGCTAATAAAATTTCTTTTCTTTGCCCTATTTGAATTTTTTTTTTTTATATGAATAATATCAGGCTAGCTGAAAAGGGGAATATGTTTGTAATAAATTAAAAGATAATTCAAATGTTAACAAGACTTTATAGTGCCGTTATTTATACTAACCTAGATATTTAACCAAAGATATTTATAGTAATATAAAACAGCAAACAGACTAAATATCGAACGTTGTTGTGTCTGTAATATCTCAAATAGCCAAAATAAACAACTGCTTAAGAATTCAAAACATACAGACAAACCAGCAGCCTCAAATCTTCCACCTAACAAGCATTTAACATTGTTTCATATCCGTCCAACTTTTATTAACGCATTAAATAATCCCACACACGTTCCGTTTAGAACTGATTAAACGAATCATCCTGCAGGAAAAATCTCTTTCTCCAACAGATACAGTAAATAGTGAATATCTCTCAGTCTCATCACTCATTCGCCGAACCGCTTAATCCTATTACAGCTGTGGGGAAGCACACTCACTCACACACACTGGGGACAATGTGGAACAGCCAGGTAGCCTAATGTGCATGTCTTTGGACTGTGGGAGGAAACCGGAGTACCCGGAGAAAACCCATGCAACATGCAAACACCACACAAAAAGTCCCGAGCTTGGAAATCAAATCCAGGACCTTCTTGCTGTGAGGCGGACATGCTAAGCACCGCGCCACCGTGCATAAATGTTTTGTCAGAATAATAACAAAAATAATGACAATTTTGTTTTATTCCATGTTACATTACATATATAAAATAATTTAGTATTTTTATATGTATTACATATATATGTAATAAGTATATAGTATTTACAAATATATCATATCATTATACACCAGTACACAATAAAAACAAGTAAATAATAATTTTGGACTTGAATATTTATATGTAAACACACTGGCTCTGAGCTACTTGGTTTTCTTGTGCTGTATTTTAAACCTGGAGAAAAAGCCATGTTGTGTTCTTATCTTGTCTAATGACTGACAGAGTAAATAAATGTCACGTACACAGCGTACCAGCGGTGATGTGCAACATACGATTACAGAATTCCTAATGTTGGTTCCCCTTCAGTTAAACTGCTGCTTAACGGGACTTACAAATGTTCAGCCAAAAAACATAAAGCAAGAATCTTATAAACTATAAAAAAGGTCCTGGGTGCGAGTCCCAGGCTTGATTAGGGCGTTTCTGTGTGGAGTTTGCATATTCTCCCTGTGCTTGCGTGGGTTTCCTCCGGTTACTCTGGTTTCCTCCCACAGGCCAGAGACAAGCACATTAGGCTAACTGGCTGTTCCAAATTGCCCCTAGGTTAGTGTGAACGGTTGTGTGTGATGGAGCTGTTCAGGTCGTACCTCACCTTTGCCTGGAGTCGGATGGATGGATGACTGTATCTTACTTTTGGCTTTGGAATCACCAGTTGTTTTTAACTACCACGAACTGTTGTTCCAGGAAATCTTCAGTTCAAACATATTTAAGCAACTTCGATTTGTGCAATTTGACTACAAATGCCACATTTCAAATGAACATCTACTGGCATCATGCATAACAGGGATTGATTATCAGTTTTACCTTTTTTGTTTGTGATTTTCCCCCCATTTTTCTCCCCTAATTTTAGTCGTATCCAATTCCCACCCATCAACTTTTTGCCTTCCCTATCACACGACCACCACCAACTAGGGAGGGGTGTAAGCAAGCACACGCCCCCTCCATGAAATGCGATGCTACCGCCCGCCTTTTTTCAAACTGTTGCACATGCGTATTTGGGGGCGGCCTAGCACACTCGGAGGGAAAGCGCTATCCGCCCCCTCATTCGAATGAGCTCTCAGACACCCATGATTGGCTGGTGATCGCTGTGAGTGACAGGGAAGTGAGCACATGCCATCCCTCCCTCCCGTGAGAGCTCGGCCAATTAGCTCCCATGGACTCCCGGTTACGGATTTATGTGGCATCAATCCGGATTCGAACTTGTGATCTCTGGGTTGATAGTCGCGCACCTTGTCGATGCGCCACTCGGGAGCCCAAGTTTTACATATTTATTCCAACCCCAGATCTCACCAATCAGGGGACAGCTACCAACTGGGAAGGGCAACATCATTGGCATTCTCCAAGTCGGCCATCTTTTCAAACTGCTGCTCACGCTGCACCAAAGAGCGACATAAAACCTGCCTCAAACCTCTTCCAAGTGGTACTTCCAAGTACTCAAAGTTGCCGATGATTGGCTACTGTCACTGTGACACACACAGAGAGTATAGCCAATTTTACGCCCTTGGACTCTGACATTCTGGGGTGCTGATTTACTAAATCTTGGGTAAAAGCTACTATGAATGCAATTACCATTTCAGCTGGCACTTCAGGGGCCTGATCACGCCTCCTCTGGGCTACCTCGAGGCTAGAAGGCAGAGAATTTTGGCCCTATGATGGCCCATGGTCCAGACAAGCCCAACCAGGGTGTCCGGTGGTGTCAAGGTAGAAGGTGAAGCTTACCGATTATTTAGTGTCAACATTTAGCTCGGTGGTCCTTTTGAAATTTGCGCCCAAATGTGTATTTATAAGAAAACTCTAGAAGAAAAAGGCTCTAGCCAATTACAACAGTTAAACTAGCTGACCCAAACAAGACATTAAGCTAAGTGTGAGTCATTACTGATTTCAAAATGTGCTAGTTGTATTTTATTCCGTTACCTGCTAGCTCTGCTAATTTACAAATAGATCCAGTTATAAAAAAATAAAAATAAAAGAAATCTTGAGTGGCCACTCGCGGTGTTGACTGCTTGCGCCGAAATTTCTATTTTAGTCTCCACTGGATTTCTTCTCGTTAGTTCTTTGTAGGTCAGACATCTTAGGCAGGGTGGGTGGTGTTTACAGGAAGGCAGAGTGTTATGGGTGGGGAAACTACTGTGCTATATGCATGAAGTTAGAAATACAAACAGGTTTCTGCTCGTGGCTTAAAGTCCCCGGCTGCAAGCCACAGGTGGACTGGTATGATAGTGAGATGGAAGCTAAAAAGTTCTTTTTTTTTTTTTTTTTTTTTTATAATGTTTTTAAGTACTCGGTGTGCTTGGTGGCACAACTGTACCTCATTAGCGCTTAAATCAAAGAGCAGCATGTAACAGTGTGTGTACAGTGTTCTGAAAGTACACCATGCAACATTCTCTTTAGTAAACAAGACTGATAATTACTCTCTGCAACAGACAAATGAAAATCTGCTGATGTGTTACTTGTACTAAAGAATCTCTCGGAGGCATTGTCAACAAAAAGTCCCACCCCAACCTTTTTTAAAACCATTTTCAAAATACACAAGCATTCCTTTCAGATCCCCTCCCCCTCCCCTCATAATTAGACTTCTCAGAACACGATTTGCAGGAACATGACCAACACCCCTACAGAAGGAGCATCGACCACACGGCTGTCTCAACCTAAAGTATTTCTGATCGTCCGGAAATAAAGGCTGGGGAATGTTTATAACGTCTGCTGACGCTGTACTTTGTGCCCCCGTATTTCCATTAGACAGGAATTCAGAAGGAGGAGGCTGATGGTTGCACTTCCTTTCTTTTCACTAACATCACAGAGCGCAGTGCTCCGTCTGCCTCGTTGCCACGACAACAGGCCACAAACACCAGTGACATCATGGAGCCATGTCGACGTAACGGGAGACATCACACCAGGAAGTAGTCTTGTTTAGCACAGCGCGACCTGTCAGATCAGCTACGTGGGTTATTCTTAGCACCAACGCTCATGTTGATGGCTTAGCAGAATCACAAGCAGACTGCGATATGCAGCGTAGCCATTATTTGTGTGCAGCACTCATGTTCTCTTAAACAACAGTGAAAATAACGAAAAGTGTCCAAAAGAGAAGTGTTAGTCCATATCTTATAAGGTTTAAGCCTAAAGTAAGTGGCTACTCTTTTTGAAATTCTCAAACTGGGCCATAATACGCATCAACCTATAAATAACAAGCGACATTAATTAATTAGGGAAATTTCAAGAAGAGGAAACTTTAAAGGCTACAGAAACTCATTTCAACTCAACATGGCTTCGATGAGACGGTGAGTCCGAAAGAGAACGAGCATCATTGTGTTTTTATTCATACACCTTTTCATTTTCAGACAGACAAAACTAACGCTTCGGAAGTTGAACAGGCACCAGTGTATATCCAAGCGCAGTAATTACTCAAAGAATTCATGGTCATTCTTCATTTTGTTAAACCTTTAATAACGGCGACGAAAAGACACATAAGAGTAGCTGCACTTCTGTAGGATGACAATGAAGAACTGAAAGTATCATCACGAGGAAACACTTTTTTTTTTTTTTCCAGACTGGTAAAACTTGTCATTGTATACCCAGCACTTCCTGGAACCATGCAACCAAATTCCGTATGCATGTGTGTGTGTGTGTGGGGCTCACTATTGACCCAATGACACACATCACTGTACTTTTGAGAGCGAGTGGCGATGCCCGGATGTCCGAATATCTGATTACATGGAAAAGCCAATAGCTTTCCCGGGTACTAAATGGAACTGACTGAAGACAAACGAGTTCCCTTGAATTTCAGAAAACATGAGATGAAAGGGGCAGCATGGAAAAAAGTATTCACGGTATCTACGAGGATGCCACTGCCTACCTTTAATGCCACAACAGCAGTGTGAGAAAATGTCTCCTAGATGTTTAGTAGTAGTGGGCGTCACGGTGGCGCATTGGTTACTACGTCCGCCCCCCAGAAAGAAGGTCATGGGTTCGATTACTGGTCCTGGGCATTTCTGAGTAGAGGTTGCATGTTCTCCTCGTGCTTGCATGGGTTTCCTCCAGGTACTCAGGTTTCCTCCCACAGTCCAAAGACATGCACATTAGGCTAATTGGCTGTTTTAAAGTGACCGACCGTAGGTGTGAGTGTATGTGTGAATGATCATGTGTGCATGTGTGTTGCCCTGGGATGGTCTGGCAAGCTGTTCAGGGTGTACCTGTTCCCTCCGGGTAATCTGGTTTCCTCCCACAGTCCAAAGGCATGCACATTAGGCTAATTGGCTGTTCCAAATTGACCGTAGGTGAGAGTGAGAGCGTGAAAGGTTGTGTGCGTGTGTTGCGATGTAACGGTCTGGTGAGCCGTTCAGAGTGTACGCCGCCTTCACCCAGCGTCGGCTGTCTCAACCTAAAGTATAGGCACCAGCCTCCCTAGAAGGATTGAGCAGTTCAGGGAATGAATGAATGAATGTTTAGTAGTTATATAAAAGTGCTTGCTTGGTTTATATTTTTGCCTGGTGTTTATGCCTTAAATATAGTCTTGAAAATTATGTAGCAGGTTTTAGATCATGCTCCGCCCCCACAATTAATATTACATTAATTATTATTAATATTACCTTACTACATTTACATGATCTGCTACAAATATATAAACAAAAGGATATCTAGCCACATAAACACGAGATTAATTAACTATTCAATGAAACACGAGATTAATTTGTTAGTTGCTTGATGTAATTAAATAGTTTGCAGCTCTATCCGCTCATCAGACAGCGGTATGTAGTTCGTTTATAACTTGGCGGATTTCTCGAAACTGTGCTGTGGGTGGCGAGGTGCTACATGTGCGAGATCTTGTTTTTGTTGTTATTTGTTTTCGCATGGAAAGGAAAAAAAATTTACGTAGTTAATGGCTCTTTAAAGCAATGACAATTACTGTTATGATGTAATTCTTACATTCAACAGAAAAGGCAATTAAAGTGTTACGTGCAGTAGCGTTCATGGCTAATCAGAGATGCTAACATTATCACTGCTAAAAAGAACGTCCATGGACGAGAAAAGTAAACCTCCTCTGTTTTTACTTATACCTGTTATTATTAGTGGATTATGTGGTGTGACAACATGCAATGCATGTTAATACCAGGATGATGCGATCACAACAGTAAAAACTTTGAGCACTGGATACGGGGCGGTACGGTGGTGTAGTGGTTAACACGTCCGGCTCACAGCAAAAGGTTTTTGGTTGATTCCCGGGCTTGGGAGTTTGTGTGCGTGTGTATGTTCTTCCCGTACTTGTGTGGGTTTCCTCTGGGTACTCCGGTTTCCTCCGACAGACCAAAGATATGCACTTTAGGCTGTTCCAAATTGATTCGAGGCGGGAGTGTGAGAGTGAATGGTTGTGTATGAGTTGCCCTGCAGTGGTCTTGCAAGGTGTTCAGGGAGTAACCCACCTTCACCCAGTGTCGGCTGGGATAGGCACCCGACTCCCCGCGACTTTAGTGAGGTTAAGCAAATGAGTGACTGAGTGAACACTGCATACTTCTCATCCTTAATGGTCTCGGAATGGGCGATGGTTATATGGGGCAGGGCTTTCAAAAGAGGCTGAAGATACTCAGGACACTTAAGTGAAGAAATGGGGGAGGAAAGAAAAAAAAAAAAAAGAGGTGTTAAAAATCTGATGTGGTCAAAAGTTGCAAACGTCATTTCCAGTAAGCAAACTGACACCATTTCTGGTAAGCACGTGAAGTGCGGCACTCAATTTCAGACACCACCACCACCACCATGTTGAAATTTGTGCGCTACACAAGACAGTATAAAAGTGTATAGTGTCCTACATCGAAGTGCACTAACAGGAGTATGCAAATTGAGACACATCGCAAGAATTGTGAATTCGGCCTACATAAGAATTCAGCATGAAATTAAAGAAAAGAAGGGTGTCCATCACATCCCACATCTGCTGAAATAATAAACTATACAATAAAAAGAACAAGGAACACGTTCTGCTAAACCATCAACACTGGCACCTCGACCTAGAAATTAACAGAGAAAACACCAAAACTGATGACTTACAGATAAAAAGACATTTTCTTTCTGAAATATTTTTCTGATTCGCTTTGGAAAAGATGAAATTATTCAATTATTGATGATTTCGCAATAAGTTCCCCCCTTTCATACATTTTAAGAAATTTGACAAAACAGTTTCCACTAATCCCCCTACATGCCCGACCTTTCCAGAGGTACATGTAATAACACGTCAAAGCTAAAAATCAATCCCCTGAATCACACAAACGACAAAACATCATTGAGGTCGACGGACTACGGATAAGCATCTACAGTGAATCAAAGACAAGAAACCCCACCCCCCACTGTCGCAGAATTCATCCACCATGGTACATGTAGGTGGCTGGAACACTTCATCTAGTCTTAGGCCTACAAAATCTTCAATCTAGACAAATTCGGGATCTATAACTGAATTTTTGATTTTTTTTTGCCTGGTGATGCCCCATTTTTCATGGAATTGGCCAGATCACGAACCACAATACAGTGCATTAGTCTTTTGCTGGTAACTTGTATGTCTCAGTTATGATAAGTTAAAGACTTCGAAACCATCTAACACTTCCAAAAACTCCTTTCACTACTTTCTGACCTGGATTTGAGGAGTTGAGGTTTTTCCAGAATGAAATTCAGAGCCTGCCAGAGCACTAGGAAGGGGGTGGGAAGGCTGGCAGAATGAAAACAAGGTGGCTACTAAGCAGTTCAGAAGTTCACCCAGAGTTGACGCGCTCTCTCTCTCTCTCTCTCTCTCTCTTTCTTTCCACGCACACTGATTGACAAAGAAAGCATCTGGTAACGTTCAGGCCACTACTCCAAACTTTTCTCTCCTTTTATACTAGGGGGCCCGTAACATAACACAAACACACAGCTACCTTTTTACAGCAGTAACAGGAGTGGACCCCCTCCTGGGGACTCATTCAGGTAAAGTCCGTTTACGAGCATTCTTCAGCGGAGAAAGAGAAAGCAGAAAACGAGAGCCAGAGCGAAAGAAAAGCGAGAAAGAATGGGGGATTGTTCACTTCTCGCTCCACTTTCTCCTCGATAAAACACGGCGCGGTTTAGAACATAAACAACAAACTATTGTGCTTGATATGTACCAAAAAAAACCAAAAAAAAAAAAAAAAAAACTTGCTATTTATTCTACGAGAAATGCCTTAGTCTTGAGAAAATTGCTGGCTCCATCGCGGGTCGTGTTTGCGGTTTTTGTCTGCGCTAAACAACACGGCACATGCAGAATACATCAGGGCTTAATCTACAACAGCTGAACCTGACAATGAACAAAATGCTCAATATCTCTTCGTCAAGATAGGGTTCTGCTGCTGCTTACCTGTAACCCTGTTTACACAAGCAAGTTCTTATATGATATCTTGCTACAAGGGACTGTTTTCTTTACAACGGCTGCAGGTTTGCTGCACTAATTAGCTCCATTAATAATTATACCAAAAAATAACCAACCATGTGTTTGTATGTGTGTGTGTGTATGTGTGTGTGTGTGTTAAAAGGATGCGTCATCAGGCCCATCCAGTTCATCATCACAAACCTGATGACCTTGAGCGTCGGCATGGCAACAGGGACCTTTACACAAGCAACCGCAGCTGGACGCAACATACACATTCCTTTTAAATTTTAACCCGCGCTGATGTGCACTAAAGGAGAGCCGTAAACTTCTGCGCAAACACAGATTCCATGCAAAACCTCCGTGACTCAAATTTCCAACCAATTTTTGGCAGTTACATACATTTGCATGCGTATACATGTAATTTTTTTAATAATGAAGTGTCACAAATATGAGAAGACATGCCTCATTAGGGTTTTCTACTAAAACATTTTTTATGAGGCGCTCCAAAGGTCAGATCTCAAATCGGTTCAAACAAGATTAGGAGTTTTTCCCCCTGGTGTAGGCTCAGTGACCCGACGGCCCTGTGTACTACCCAACATGCACTGCAAACACAAGTTTGCACTCTAAATGACCCTAAAGGTGATTAGAAAAAAAGCTCAGATTTAAAGAATTACGCGATAAAATGTGAAGTGCGGCGCTGACTACAACGTAACTAGAGGCTGGTTTTCGCTCGGTGTCCCTGTTCTTTCTGTCAGTTTTCAGCTCAGTCTTGATTTATGCATCGCTGATGTTTGGGTTCTTGCACACTAACCAATAATTATCCCATTAACTACCACACTGTTCTCTCTATGCCTTTATTTGTGCTGAAGCTAGCAAGAAGAGGATGAAATTAGAACGCCATGTCTACTTTTGACTCTTCTTGGTCACGCAACATCTAATGCCATGGTATTTTAGAGTTTCCTAATGACTGGACCAGTTCTAACAAAAACTCAACCAACATTTAACACAATCAACTGTAGATTTCTACCTAAGAACTGCTCCTGTAATCATAAAGACACTGACGTTGCGCAAAAACACGAGAACGCTTTAACTTATTAGGATCGTATCCTGCTGTCCCTCAGAAGATGATTCCTTTCAAGTCAAGGTTTCGTCCTCCTGTCCTCTCCTTGCCACCATTTCCTCTGGGCTGCTCGTCGTGGACGTAAATCTACATCTGGAATCCAGTAGCGCTGCTTTGGGTCCAATTCAATCATGAAAAGCACTATATATAAACAAAACAACACTAACTTGAAACGTATTAAGTCAAAGAATGGAACATAACATTAAAACTCAAAAGCAAACTGTATACAAACCTATAAAGAACGTCAAGTGATGGTCACCAAAAAAAAACAAACAAAAAAAAACTCCCCAATTACCGAACATACCATGTGACTTCCAGCACACTTTCTGGATATAGGTAGCCATTAATAAATATGCCAGTTAATTTAAAACTACTACATTAACTTACTTGTATTCACCATTTTCATTGTTGATAGATTGGTTGATTGAGTGCAATACATCATTATGTCAATAAAGAACTACCAATGACAAAAACCATGGCAACAACCACCTACTATTGACAAATGCGCAACATTTTAGGTGAGCACGCACTCATCTTAGTCATTTGCCAAACCGTTTAATCCCATTAGGGTCATGGGGAGGCTGATGCCTATCTCAGCCGACTCTGGGTGAAGGCAGGGCACACCCTAAACATCATGCCAGTCTATCACAGGGCCAACATACAGGTAACCAGTCACACTCACACCTAGGGGCTATTTGGAACAGCCAATTAGCCTAACGTGCATATCTTTGGACTGTAGGAGGAAACCAGAGTAGCTGGAGGAAACCCACACCAGCAACAAGCATTGGGAGAACATGCAAACTCCACACAGAAATGCCCTTGCCAGGCATTATTTATTATGAAATAAAAGAAACGTCCATGGGTTTCACTACCAGTAGTATCTACTGTGATGAAATATTTTAATATTTTTTTCCTAATTTGTAGTGGCATTTACGTTAATAATCAGCATTATAGCGAATCCAAGCTAAAAACGATCCAAGGAAAACGTTTTAAATCCAGAACTTTCCGTACCCTGGTTCATAATGTGTGTTCATGCATAACTAACAGTACGTGTGAACGTGGGTGGAGTTTTCTGCAAGCCGTTTCTCACGCAACGCTAGTGTTCAGAGTAAACACTGATAATAGCAGCAACAGCAGAGGAGCTTCACGGTCTGGATTTAGGTTTGAAACGGCATTTGGTGTTCTATAGAGGGACATAAAGCCATCAAGCAAATAGCCTTTCGCATTTTTTTCATAGTACTCAATAGGAAGATTATCAAGCTCCAATGACTAGACCAAAAATTACTGTAGTGGAAAGTATCAAGGTATAATTCTGATATCTTTGAGTCTTCTGTGTGGAACAAGAAGTGCAGTACGAGCCCACGGAAACAAATAATCTACACGAAGATCCCTTCTAGAGCTAATTATTGGACTCCAACGGCGTTTTTAAGGGCCTGAAAGGTAAATATACGTCCCCAAACATTACATAATGAGCACAAATATGTACTTTGGATGGTATCCAGTGAGGAGCCCCAGTACCCCTAAAGATATAGTACCATACTCTACTTTATAGAGCTTAACAGATCCTGTTGTACTGTAAAAACTGGTTCATGAACATAAAAAAAATCAATTGAATCAACAATGAAATTCATTTCAAAGAAAACATATCCTTTCAGGGCGGCACAGCAGCATAGTGGTTAGCACGTCTGCCTCCCAGCAAGGCGGTCCTGGGTTCGAGTCCCAGGCTCGGAGCGAACGTTTCTGTGTGGAGCTTGCAGGCTCTTTCCGTGCTTGCGCGGGTTTTATCTGGGTGCACCTGTTTCCTCTCACAGTCCAAAAGATAAGCACGTTAGGCTAACTGGCTGTTAAATTGCCCCTAGGCGTGAGTGCGAGTGAGCTTGATTGCGTGTGTCCCTGTGATGGACTGGCGAGCTGGTCAGGGTGTACCCCGCCTTCGCGCAGAGTCGGCCGAGATAGAGTCCAGCCTTCCCGCGATGCTAATGGGATTAAGCTATAGGGCAAATAAATGAATAAATGTATCTGTTCAGAGTCTACGGCTCGAATCAAAAGTGGTATTATTTATAGTCACACAGTCAGCACTAATGGTTACTAGCATTAAATGACAAAATTCACAGCGCCGGACCTTAATACAGTGACCAATCCCTGTCTATCACAGAATATGAGCGCGGCATAACTGACATCATCTCGACCAGTACAGCACTGGTTTTACCAGGCTTCATTTCATATTCCTTTATTTAACCATCTGATGATTTTTGGGCACTAGTGCTTGATCAGGTGGAGGTCTACGCCACTTCGAGCTTCACCCGCACGTCCTTATTTGGTGGCCAGGCAGGAAGCAGAACAGGAACTTATTTACAGTAAATCAATGGAAAGAGGCTGGATTTGTAACCACACTGCACTGTGCGGTGGTGGGGGAGGGTGGATAGGTGGGGGTGGATGGAGACGATGTACACGGAAGTGTGTTGTGATTTCATATGGATGTGTGTCGCGTATATTCGTGATAAACCACATGTATCACGCACATCTTGTAAAGACAACATCCAAATGAGTGCATATAAGATTATACCCACACTTTTATCAGGCTTGAGCCTACCACGGATACAACAACAACAACAACAACAACAACAACAACGTGAGGAGAATATGTAGTAAAGTTTCCAAAAACAATCCCGACGCCTGTGCAATGTTAAAGAGTAGAACAGACCGTAAAGAAAATGAAAAAAAAAATGGTGGAAGTCACAACAGCAGAAGAGTTTAAGAACCACGGTGCTCTGCAACACCTTTAACAAGCCTGAGGCAAAAAGCCTCCACCAAGGCCAAGGTTTCAGGTTTCAATTGGGGCAACAATCAAGCTGTTGTCTCAGCACATGGTCATCAGAAGCCCTCCCATAGCCACACCGCACACCCTAATTTTAACACACACACACACACACACAAATATGCCCTCCTCTCTAGAAGCAATTGTCTCACTTGCACATTATTTTCTCTCTCTCACTTGCTTGCTCACACACACACACACACACACACACTCACACACACACACACACACACACGAAAACAAGCTCTGACTCCACACTGAAAGAATGCCACCAATTCCGGCAGTGGTGGAAAAAGTGTACGTCGACAAAAAAGACACTGTGCCAAACAGAGGTGATGAGACATCGTTTCACACTGTACTCTATCGGACACGACCACAATCGTGATCAGCACCCAAACTCCTGAATACACCACCACCACCATCATCCTCCTCTTCATCCCAAGAGTGCCGAATACACAAAATTAGCAAAGGCAACTGACGCCACACTAAAAAAAATAAAAATAAAAAAAAAAAAAACCCAGAAGTTAACCTACGTGCCTCTCCGCGCTCCGTTTCGAGCGGGTGTGTTCCTGCCGTGTTGATGCAACATCGAAAAAAACTGGTCGGTCTGCTGCAAGCTGAAACTACCACAGAAACCTAAAGCAAGTCCCTAGAGAGAGGCGCAGCGTTAATGAGTGACAGAATGGCCGGTAAAGCGCACGGAGGTGGAGGAGGACGCTGCGTCGGCGAACGCCCTCAGCCACGACCCCCAGCTACAGTCAAAGAGTCTGACACAAGATTGATTCATAGTTAATGCAGCCTGACACCCCTGCGAGTGTGAGAGAGACGGAGAGAAAAGAGGAGATAAAGGGGAGAGAGAAGGGAGGAGGAGGGGACTCTGCTTGCGGTCAGTGCGAGGAAGAGTTCAGAGGGTCTTTTCCCACACACTCCGTGTGTGTGTGTGTGTGTGCGTGTGTGTGTGTGTGTGTGCGTGCGTGTGCGCTTATGTGGATAGATACTCACAATTTCATTGTTATCTCGTCCTTCAGACATGATAGCATTAACAATAGCAAACAGATTAAAATTATTTAGTAAGAATTCATTTGCAGGCCAATAACGAAGCCCATCTCTTTGATCTTCTCATCAGAGAAGCATGATGTGTGAGTATATAACTGCAGCCGAGCCACTCTTCCTACATGGGAAATCGTTTTCCCTTTCTATAAGTAACAAAAACATCCATAATAGATCAAACTTCTATCTGAATATGTTCTTTGTGATGCTGAAAACCAAAGTGAATGACTGATATCTCTGAAGGATGCCGTGTACACACACATCCACACACAAAAACAGCCAGTCCTGTACATTTTCCTGACAGTGTCTCCATCAGGACAGGAGCAAGGCGTCATCTATCTGCACCTCCGTGTGTCACTGATAAGACACGGAATCAGAGCGAGAGAGAGAGAGAGAGAGAGAGAGAGAGAGAGAGAGAGAGAGAGTGACAGAGTGACCATGAAACAGCGAGTAAGAGAGAGAGTGAGAGACAGAGAGAGAGTAAGTGAGAGTGAAAGAGAGGGACACAGAGTGAGAGACAGAGAGAGAGAGTGAAATAGAGAATGAAAGAGAGACAGTGAGACAGAGAGTAAGAGAGAGAGAGAGAGCGAGAGAGAGAGAGAGAGAGAGCGAGAGAGAGAGTGAAAGAGAGACACAGTGAAACAGAGTAAGAGAGAGTGAGAGACAGAGAGAGAGTAAGAGAGAGAGTGAAAGAGAGGGACACAAAGTGAGAAACAGAGAGAGTGAAATAGAGAATGAAAGAGAGACAGTGAGACAGAGAGTAAGAGAGAGTGAGAGAGAGAGAGATGGCATGAGAAACAGTGAAAGAGAGACAGTGAAACAGAGTAAGAGAGAGTGAGAGACAGAGAGAGAGTAAGAGAGAGAGTGAAAGAGAGAGAGAGAGAGAGAGAGAGACAGAGAGAGTGAAATAGAGAATGAAAGAAACAGTGAGACAGAGAGTAAGAGAGAGAGAGAGAGAGAGATGGCATGAGAGACAGAGAGTGAAAGAGAGACACAGTGAAACAGAGTAAGAGAGAGTGAGAGACAGAGAGAGAGTAAGAAAGAGAGTGAAAGAGAGACACAGTGAGACAGAGAGAGAGAGTGAAAGAGAGAGAGAGCGAGAGAGCACAGAGAGCCTGGTGTATCAGCACCACAGTGTGTGTTGTGTTACAGACATTACGAATTTACATCTACTACTTCATCGTGTCTGCTGTTAACCACAAGTTACCATTTGTAAACTACTGTTAGTGTGAATGACGGCGAGGACGAGCGAGGATGAAGATGAGTGAAGATATCAACAGAAACCAATAACACATAGAAAGGATGTCACAGTGAACAAATCTCAGTTTAGGGTTCAGGCTGGTAAACTTGTGTGTACACACACACACACACACTTTTCTTACCTGTCACATGTCTATGATCCCACAATATCAATAT
>JAQMYF010000023.1:20448838-20469633 GCA_030014195.1 Neosilurus mollespiculum | reverse complement strand
TCTGCCCTGTGATGGCCTGGCGAGCTGTCCGGGGTGTACTCTGCCCTCGCCCAGAGTCGGCTGAGATGGGCGCCAGCTTCCCCGTGACCCTAATTAGAATTAAGCAGTTCAGAAAATGAATGAATGGGGATACAAAAGAAAATGTGGCCAAGTGAGGGCAAAACAGATGAAGAAGAGGGGAGAATTGTGTTAATGGGTCACTATCAATCATTATATGCTTAATACTCTGAAAATAATTTTGTGAAAAAGTTGAATAAACTCAAAAGTTATAATCTGCGGTATGGAGTATATATTTTTATTTATTTTATTTTTTTATGAGCATTTTTTTCTATTAGAGCATGGTAAATCAGTTACATTCAATCACATTTTCTAACATTCAACACTGAAATTTTGCGACTGACCAGATTTCCAAGTTGTTTAATAATTTCTTTTGACATAGTAGAAACATATTATAATAAAAGTGAATTATTTGAAAACATATACAGTATATGACTGATTCATCTCATATACACTCATAAAATTGCAAATTAATTTAATATGTATAAAATATTTTATACAGTTACAGAAAGTATACAAAAAGTATGTGACTCTAATTAGCAGTGTGCTGCTGTTCTTCTTCGTGAATGCTGAATAATTCATTTCCTCTGCTTCTTATTTTCCACCTCCTAATATAATTCTCTCTGTTCACTGTGTTCTGTGCCACATTTGAAATCTGGCAATAAAAATGAGTATGCAGCATTTGCAGGCATTGTGTTTTTTCCAAAACCGTCTTTTTATGTTGACATATCCAGGCATCCTAAAATACCATGTGTGCTTCAGGTCCTTCTTTAACAAGTTCTGTAACAAGATGTTCCGGTCTTAACAACGGTGCTTCAAGTCACTCTCTCAGCTGGAGCACAACAAAATCAGGTGTTAAATTAATACCTCCAGTGTTGAGTGAAGCAGCTTTGTTTTCAAAGAAACACTTTAGGTGTTAATTTAACACTGATAAATTTGTTGTTTGAGGTTGTTGTTAATGGTGCTGTTGAAGTGTGCATAAGCCCACCCAGGTGCCTAATACCATGCATCCACACCTCATAATGAGCAGCTATGACTCCTTATTAGACTTTAGCACTCAGAGGTACTTTACATCAACAGAAGGAACTGACACAGAGTAGCATTTATTCTGTTAGATTCCTCTAGAATGTTTTTTTTATTTTATTTTATTTTATTATGCCTGATACTGCTATAAAAGTATTCTGATGCAATCACTGTGCATATTACATTTATATGTGCAAACCAGTACAGTTTTAATCAACACCTGGAAATTGTATTTGCCTAAATTATGTGTTTTTTGACAAAAAAGTAGCCCACTCTGAGTCATTTTCCTGGTGGCCATGGCAAGTGTGCCATCTTATAGATTAACAATAACTTTTTTCTATTTGGAATATGACCACTGTGTATTGTAATGGGGTGATCACATTTATTTCTCAGTATTTTTCCTTCCTTTTAATAATAATATTGTAGGGAAAACACTGCATTAATGAATCTGTTTAAGCAGAGACTCATAAAATGGCCGAGAGTTAGCAATATTTTGTGTTAATTAAAATGTTAATCAGACAGGATCCCTAAAGCCTATGTCTGAGTCAGAGACCTTTTTAGGTCAAAATGAGCTTGTCTTCCTTGGCCACTGCCAGCAATAATAAACTGTCAGAATCAAAAAATTGAAAGTCATTGCATGCTAATTTCTTTGTCCTCAAGTTGTCTTAGACATTTACAGTTATCGGTATAAAGACATTGTAAAGGTTAATTGATTGATTCAAAACTACCTGCCATTTAAAGATATGCATTCATTTTTTTTTTACATTCTTAACAGTGACATTATTTAATGTGGCAACACATACAATGTAATTCCCTAATTAAATGTATTATAGCACCCTCAAATTAATCATTCAGAATAACATTCTTCTAAAGAATATAATACATGAAAGTATTTAGGAAAAAATAGGGAAAATAGATTTGTAGATTCAGTTACTTACTTCCTCAAGAATTATGCTTAACAGCACCTGCTCATTTATCATTGTAGTCTAGTAATATAGCCATTAATTATATTTCACTTACAGAGTTATCACCATTAACTGACAATCACTTACAGTGCTCACATCAATAAACATCAATCAAGTAATAGCCAGTCATTTCATTTTATTAATATGCACAGTTTAGCTCTTTATAAGAAGCACTATACTGCTTAACTCATCCTAAAAGTTAAATAATAGAAAAGACTTGCCCCAAATTGCTTCATAATCCCTTAAATAAGTCATACTTTACAGAGAGACATGAATGAAGAGATAATAGTATATTATGTTCCTTCTTTATCCTTTTACCAGAGGTGTCCTGGACCACCTCTGCTTGGCACCATGGCTGGTTCAGCACATCTGTAATAAAGCTGTTGGCTGAAGTTGGAAGAATATAAGGGAAATTTCCCAACATCAGAAGTTATTGCTTTTAAATGACAAGAGTAAATGAAAATAGAGATTGGTAGCAGTTCTTGCAATGTATTTTATATATAAGATATCCCTGACTAGTGAAGACAGCACATTTACAGGGCTGAGTTTAAATCCCAGTTGCATCATTTACTACCTAAGACCAGTATTCTCCAAACTTCTTTGAGGGTGTGATAACCCTAAAATGGAATAAAACACTGTGTTTGCTGCAAATATGACACAAGGAATTTGGTTCTTTTTATGATATGAAGTGTTTACAAAGTGCATTGTGTTTTGTATTATTGGCTGTATGTGTGTGGAAGGCATGTTTTGACATCTTAGTGAAAATAGGAATATGACATGACTTGTGTGGACATTTTACAGGTCCTAATGAGCAAATTTTCAAAAATATTTTCAAGGACATTCCACGGACAATAATGTAATTAGAGCCATATTTGTAGTAAGTGGTGATGAGATGCCTTGCTGTATAACACATTGGATGTTTAAAATGACTGACATCAGTAAAGCTTATTCATTTCACAAATAAATCCAATGTTATTATATTTCATAATGACTCATTGACATTATAGTTCAGCTCTCTGCATGCATTTTGGAATGGTAGTTTTCAATGCACTGTCATTTTCATTGTAGTCTCACTGCCAGTTTTAATGAGTAGAGGACCAGGCCTTTAATTCACTATCAATCATGTGTCATGTTAATCCTCTCTACACTCTCTGCCTCTCTTCCATTTTCCTTCTAAATGCACAAATATGTTTGGATGCATTATCCCTGCACTGTTGAGTGCTTCTCCCATTTCCTCAAGCCTCCATATATCTCTTCATTCTTCTCTATCTCTCTCTCACTCTATCTCTCTCTCCCTCATAACTAACACCCACTCATGACTTGCAGCTGTTCCAATTCCCTACCCTTCTTGCCACAGTATCAGATTCATATTGTTTAACATAACAAGGTAATTTCTTTACTGCTCATTTTCTATAACACTATCACTATTTTTTAAGATATCAGGAAAGAAAAAAAGGTTTGTAGCTTTTAGTCACCCTTTACCTTATTTACCTTCTATTGGGTTCCTTTTTGTGGAAAAAATGACATCAGTGGTGACAAATTAAGCCAAATTTCATTAATATTAAGGGTTTTGAGGTGTCATTAAGGAGCCCTATGTCAATGTCAGCTGCAGGTGATTGCAATTGTAGATAACAAATAAATAATTCAAGTCTTTTTTTTTTATGTGTGTGTGAAAATGCAGCCATGTAGACAGAAGGAATATTCAATTTGTTGAAGGATATTCCATTTTGACTTCCATTTTTTTTTATGAACAGACTTTAAAGACTCTAAACAGTTATCATGTGAGTGACTGAGCATAATATTTTAGGCTGACATAACCTCTGAAATGTCTGAATGTTATTTAATGTAACATCAACATGACATGTTGACAATATCATATCAGTAGTCCGTTTACCCCTGAAACCTTACAGATTTTATGCTGAACGCTACAACATAACAGGTCTCAAGTAGAACCTACTTATGAAGTTTTGGAGCTATAACTGTCCACAGAATCACTTAAGAACCATTGGAACAACCCCCCACCCTCAAACATTGTACTGTAGCTTAACATTTGTGCATCACCTTAATATAGTTAATGTAATACCTTAATATAGTACCTTAATATTAAAATATTGTACATTGTACTTGGCAGTTTTTTCCTCACAGCCACCTCCCCATCATGCGACAGCTACCAGAGAGAGCAATGATTAATACATACTTCCTCAAAAACACATGAAGAAAGCAAAAAAAATGTTTTAAAAACTGATTCTGATGCTGCATCACTGGACAGCCAAACACACTCAGAGGAGAGTGCTATTAGCCCTTTCCTGCATACTTGAACACATACAGGGATGAGTGATAGTGTCACTATAATTAGAAGATAAATTATACCACCCCTTCCACCTAGACAACTCCTGTTTTTCATCCATAGATTGCAGTGGCATCACTACATTTTGAAGGAACTTTTCGTTTATGCCAACTGGGATCCCACACTTTTTAGCCACATCAATGGTATTTTTAACCCTACTTTAGTTCAAAATTGCACTCACTTCATGGCCACCAGGAGCCATTTGATATTTCAATGATTTATACCATCCAACTTTTTCAAATAATCCTCTTCACAATTTCTCTACACAATTTCCTCTGGGATTAGTAAAGTATTCTGATTCACCCACACCAGATTAAACAACGATGGCCTCATAAAAATAATGCAAAATGCAGTATAATCTATAAAAGTAAAAACTATTTATATGTTATTACAAAAATGCCACTGTTTTCACAGAATAGGCTAAATGGATCATGCTATCATAGTCACGGACGTACCAAAAAATATATATATATGTTTCATGTCCACACTGACTGTGATACTGTGGCATTTTTTTTAATTGAGTGTGACATTATTATTCACAAACATACAATTCTACTTGTTTTTGTGATGTGCGATGTCTAATAAAAATAAAGAGAATGTCTCTAAATATGAGGAAAAAAATCTAAACTTCAAAAAGTAGCAAATCAGCTTGAACCAGAGGGATCTAGACAGGATATGTAATATCAGATGATAAAGGCTGCATTATGGTTGCATAGCCATAAGTTTTTTGCAGTCCGCAATATCATTTCAAATATATAGAAAAGCTAATATCTGGGGGTCTAAACTGCAGAAATACCATAAAACCCTACAAGAGATTAAAAATATTTTTTTTTAAAGGAAAAAAAAAAAAAACCATGCATACTGTGCTGATTTATTCATGCTGTAATATCCTACCAGCTCATATCTGCACAGAGTTGAAGGGGAGCCAGAACCCTAGTGAAAGTGCCAGAGGAAAGGGCCTGCTCATTTCCACACAAACAACCATGCAATGTTGACCAAATTAACAAACAGAGACCCTGGAAATCACTCACCACAATCAACAAACTACCCCTCCCCCCAACTACCCCCCACCCCGAGGTCCCGTTTCACACTCTGCCAATCTCCCTTCATCCTCGTTTCCCCACTCCCACTGATTACACAAAACCCAATGACACCAGCGCTCGCAAATATCAAATGTGAATTTCAAGTGGCTTTTTTTTATCTCTTTCTCCTCCACAAAATAAAGATTGGATGAAAAGTGACAGGCTCATTTCTTCAGGACTTCCACAGAATAACAAGATCTCTGACAAAATGAAAAGTCTGCATAATTGGTTGAGATGTTGGACAAGAGAAGTCTGCCTCTCCCATTGGGAAAAAAAAAGAAAATAAAAAAAAGAAGTATTGTGCATTCCTTTAAAAAAAAAAAAAAAAAGCCAGATTACATTGGCAGAAAAAGCTAAATTAACAATGTGTGGGGTAAATTTGAGTTTCTCTTTAATAGAAGCTTTCCTTTTTTTCTTTTTTTTTTCTTTTTTTTTTTAAACTCAAGTATCCTGATGTGTATATTCCTAAGGCATTGCTGAATAAGTGTTTGAGAGCAGATGAGGACCACAGGTGCATTTCCTGATAGCAATGTCTCAAAGCTTTTTGAATATTCAAAAGGTATACCTTAGTAAATTTGTTGGTTTTTTATGCCTGCTTCCTAAACTATGCCTTAAGAGGTTGCTTAATGAAAAGCATTGATATGCAACATGCTGGCCGACATTAATACCTTGAATATAAAACCTAATTCTATACACATCTCCTATTACCTGCAATTACCTCCCTACTGAACTAAAGCACAGACCCACCAACAGCTGGATTTCAGCACTATGGGTGTTGGTTTTTTCTGGAAGGAGGCCCACAAGAACTGGAAGTCTTTTGCTACCTTGGGAGGCAAAACTTCATAATGAGCACTTCAAGCATGGTGTCTAGAGGGCAGAAGTTCTGCAAGATGAAATAATTAACAAACGCTACCAATTGGCTCTGTGGCCAGTGTCATCTTTGGTTAGGCATAACTACTTATTGAATCATTGCCAGAATTTGGACTTAGTTATTACCACAGTCATTTCATGTACTGTATATTAAGTCCTATTACCAGCTAATCATTTTGGGGAATATCATTTGAAGAAAATTTAAATGTTCAATAAAAGGCAATATGCTTTATAATAATATGGACTACAACTTTATTTTTTCCATTTCCACATTCATTAATGGTGTATTATTGCATTACTAGGGAATTCTGGATGTTCAAATAATAGTGAGCATATAGCTTGACAGTTTGAGTAAATTGATGTAACTATAGGTGCAACTGCTGATTTCAGAAGCATGCCATCTGATCAGTGGTGGCCACAAGGGATGTAAGCTGACATCATTGATAAATGATAGCTACGAGCATTTCAGACCAAATGTACAAAATCATTTTTTACAGAAGATACATTTGTTAAGCAGGTTTTGGGAAACACATCCCAACATTAAGGTATAACTTAAAAACGATGTAGCATTCAGAAGGCTTCTGGAAACGCACCCTCAGAACAGTATGTTAAGGATGTGAATTTGGTAATATGGAAAACTTGTGGCAGGAGAAACAGGTTTCACTTCATGGCTAACGAAGAGCTACAGACTGATTTTAATATCCAGTTCATCAAAACTATAAACTATAAATAACTCGAATTTTTACAACAGCTAATATTTTTAGCGTTATTTATTCTATACAATTATTCTAGTAATTGTGTGTGGGTGTGTGTGTACGCAGGTTTTTTTTTTTTTTTTTTTTTTATTGTGTGTGTGTGTGTGTGTGTGTGTGTATGTATGTATGTATGCATGTTTGTGTGTGTGTGTGTGTGTGTGTTTTATCAATGTAAATAAAAATGTGAACCCCAATGTCAAGTGGAGCATTAATGGGCAAGATAAGAGTGAAATTTGATCATCTGTTTCTGAGTTAAATGCCTGTTTATACAGAGATTTGAAACCTAACCACTGATCCCTTCCGACACACTTGTAGCATGTGAGATACTGTTATAGTTCACATTGATTCAACATCAATCTTCTATATAATTGTGTTTTCTTCATGTGAAATGTACATAGAAGTTTAATTACACATAGTTCTAAATTCACAGTTAACTCTTTTGCAGGCTTTGTTCAGAAATATTCAACACAGTTGCTTAAATACTCAGTAACCCAATTTGGCATGACCACATTTGTAAATGCTACAAATCACGCAACCCCTATCCTGCAACAGCGATTAAAAAGAGGGCTCTAAAACATTGATAAATATCAAATGAATCTGTCAATTGGTAGTGATTAATCGCAAATTTCATCTTTATTGACACAGCAGTACAAACTGTCATGGTGCTTCTCAGTGTCAATAAAAATCACAATATCTCTTGTGGCAAATGGACCATTATGATTGTCAAGAAAGAACCGAATCAATACAAAAATTTGATGATAAGCTAAAACATCTTAATTTTCTCCACTACAACACCTTTTTATTTATGATAAATCTACATACAGCCCACAATTTTTTTAGTGCACAACTCCATTTAGGCATATATCTAAGACAAAATAGTATAAATCCTCTTGAGACCACAATGTCCTCTTAGGATGACATCATATTTTTTCCCAACAATATTGTATGTATGTCCTTATAATATCCTCAAATGAGAGCCAGTGGGTATTACTCTTTTCCCAAATTACTTCTTGTTTGAAGACATTGATCAAGTTCAATAGTTATTGGGTGGTGAGGGACAGAAACAGTGTGAAGAAATGAGAAGACACACAACTTTAATTTTTGGGTCTCAGGAGGATAAGACAGGTGTTGGAAAATTCCACTAAAAAAACCTCATCTAAAACCCACATGTGAAGCCTTTTTAGGAACCTGTTTTGGGAATCTTTATAAATCATGGACAGCATTGTAGAGAACATACTTTAATGTTGCTGAAATAAATGAAGACAATCATGCTGTTGACGTAATTTACTGTGGCTTTTACAAAGACACTAAACAGACATAGGTGCCAGTTGTACAATAATTACTGAATCTCATTCAAAATACCTTCACATAGGCATTTACAAAAGAGTAGGTTTATTTTTTGTAAGCTGCACAGGAGACTTTGCTTCATAATCTGAAATCAAACTGAACTTATATGTTCTCAACAACAAAAATGCGGCATTTCTTGTATGAACTGAGTGCTGAATGTACACAAGAGGGGGTACACTGCATAATGATGATGGCTGGAAAGATCATGTCCAGATGCTTTTGTGAAGTTTACTCAGAGGTGTCATCCTATCTCAAATGATCTGTTTTCAAATCTTAACTTTCTCATGACCCCAATCTTAAACATTTTAATATGTCAAGGGGTTAGTACTAGTGCATTTTTTTAAGTTAGTGCTCGATTGCAAGACATAAGTTTAATGATCATACTAATGATTAGCATGTTACATGAAGTAGAATACTTAGAATTCCTTAAAAAAAGTACCCATGTATTATGGTACATTGAGTAGATGAGCTAATGTATGAGTAATGGATGTTATAGGGGGAGGGGGGTGGAGTGTCAAATATCAACTGGTTAGCCATGGGAGAAATTCAATGATGGAGTGTAATAGAGTTTGAAGCAGGAAGGCAGATGGTCAAGACTTGGTGGAAATGAGGGTATGCTTGGAATATCAAAAAGAATATCACACTCCAGGTGGTGGCAATAAGATGAAATACCAAAACACACATGCACTTAAGCATCTTTAGTCAATAAGACATTCATAGGTCCACAAATGTTGACTTGAGTATTTCCTGTCACATATTTTCTCCCTTCTCAAAAAGAAAGAAACCTTTCATGCAATATAGAAAGAGTTCAGTATTTTCTGAGTTAATCCTCAGCTAATTAGTACATGTCCTGGCATTATTTTTTAGACATGCACATGATGTATAAAAAAAGTGATTTGTTGTCCTTGAAGACAAACCAAGACTAACAGGTTGATAACAGAAATAAGCTTACATTTATTATGCAAACCAAAAAGAAAAAAAATCAAAACAACAACAAAACCCACAACAAAGGAGTAGCATGTGCATTTCAGCACGAACAATCTGCATGAAACAAAACCAAGAAACTTCAAAGCAGATTAAACAACACAGAGCATCACACAGTTAAGCAGAACTCCTATCCAGCCACAATATTTACTTAAATGTCAGTGCTGTTATATTCACATTTACTTCAGTGTCCTTGAACGCATAATATTCCAGGATGGATGCAGGCTGTACAGAGTCCAAGAAGGTTCAAAATCATATCATTATATATGCATTTATATTTATATAATACACAAATATAAATTCTTTCCTGGCTTTAGAGCATCTTATATTAAATTCACAGCTGGATATGAACATAAAGATCATACATCCAAGTTATTAATAATATCTGAATGAGTCCATAATTAGTTCATTTCCATCAAATTTTAATATCAGGGTCACCAAATACATGTTCAGAAAATACAGTCTTATGCTCTAGGCCTTATATTTTTGACCAAACATGATTCTGGAATAGATAATTATAACATTGGGTGCAAAAACTGGGGTGACAGTGATATCTGTGCTATGTTAATAGCAGATGATTCTTCTCTTGGCTTTTAAAGAACTGTGAAAGGGGGGAAAGAGTCCCAGACTATAGCAAAACTCCCCTGACACAAAAGCTAGTAAAAAGCAGGAGAGTGAGTCCATGGCTCGTATCTATCCTGGTACCTGGAGAAAAGAATTACAAGCACATTTGTTATCCTAAAGCTGACAGAGCAAACAGTATACAGTGAATCATAGGTATAAATTGCATTCAAGTAAGCATTCACAGCATATCATGAAGCACATGCATTTTGCCTTTTATGGATCTTGTTACAGCTAGAAAGCAGTAAATTTGCTGCAAATAAGCATGTTGTGGAATTCTAAAAAAGGCTTGAAATCTGATACCAGCTTCCACAGCTAGTTACACAAAGGAAGATGTTGCTATTGATTGAGAACTTTATCTGAACATCTAGCAATCCTGCAATTCTAGTCGTGCTCCAGTGCAGAGGATTTATCGAACAGTCTAATCTAACATGTATCACTCGAGAGTAATTTTTTTTCTCCACAATGAATTGACAATTTTGTCAGCAGGTTAGGAAATGTGCCCCTTTTATTCAAGTTAGCAAGGTCAAAGGCATAGAATTGTAGTTTGTCAGTTATGTATTAATAAAATCTCAAACATCTTAGTTTTGAACATATATCTTTTTTTCCATTTTACAAGTGCAGCAAGTGAATGTGAACCTCCCACCCGTTTCTTTCTTTCATTCTTTATTTTTTCTTTATTCCCCCCAAACCCACACACACACACACACACACACACACACACCAATATTATGCACCATATCCCTGTAAGGACTTTTATGTCTTTTCTGCTGAAGTATATTTGTACAGTTCTATTAATATAGCATGTAAAGAAATGATTTATGAATGATACTCCTACATAAGAGTGAGTGGATATTTTAATAGGACTCATAAACTGGAGCACTGCTTCATGAATTTCCATCAGAAGGATCACAACATGAAGTATAGACAGTTATTATTATTATTATTATTATTATTATTATTATTATTATTATTATTATTGCTGCAGTTGCTGTTGTTGTTGGTGATGGTGATGCTATTATTAATATTTAAAAGAACCTCACTGACTGAGAATAAGGAACTAATCATTGATTTATTAACATACTGATTTGTTGATTCCTCAAAATTATAGTAAAAATGTCCGAGATCAGAGGAGGTGTACTGCAGACAAATACAGATGAGAAGGTGAGAAAGAGAGAGAGAGAGAGCGAGAGAGATAGAGAGAAAGAGAGAGAGAGTTTGTGTGTGTGTGGGTGAGAGAGAGAGAGAGAGAGAGAGAGAGAGAGAGAGAGAACACCTCAATAACATTCCTCAGACACCCAGTAGAGGCCCATAGACCTGTTTGTACCCTTCCCCCGCCTTCCAGCAAAAAGACAAACCCTTAGTAAACCCCCCCTCGGGAGTGAGAGATGCGTTCCATGTCCATACCCCCCACTTCTTTCTGCAGTCTTTGAAAAGGACAAGAGATTGAAGTTTGAAAGGACAGGAGATAGCCCCTAATCATCTACCTGCAAGCGTCCAATCACCCGTCCCTCTTCTTTTCCCCCACCCCCAACCAACCCCCCCCCCCTAAAAAAAACAAAAAAAAAAGCGGTTCTCTTCTAATCCATAAATATATTTATATATATGAATTAGATTTAGATTATGTAGCTCTAATAGAGTAGATTTATTATTTTATATATTATTAGTAGGAATTTTATCGGAAATAAAAGTTTACTGCCTGTGTGTTTGTGCGTGTGTATAAAATATTGCAGCCATCATCCTCTATATACTTTTATCACACCAAAACCTTTGGCCCCTTGAGATATTTGTCAAAGAGTAACAGAATCCCTCCTTTTTAATGGCTAGCTCAGATTTGATTAGTATGAACTTAATTTGGCGGCATGGTGGCATAGTGGTTATCACATCTGTCTCGCAGCAAGAATGTCCTGGGTTCGAGTTCCACATTCCAGAGTTCCAGGTTGTTTCTGTGTGGAGTTTGCATGTTCTCCCTGAGCTTGCGTGGGTTTCCTCTGGGTCCTCTGGTTTCCTCCGACAATGCAAGGACATTTCAAATTGTCCCAAGGTGTGTGTGAGAATGGTTGTGTGTGCTGAGTTGGCAAGCTGTTCAGGGTGTACCCCACCCCAGGCTCCAGCAGCTCAACAAAAGGATGGATAGTATGTACGTCACTGGAACAGAGCGAGCTGATTGGTTCACTATCTTGGTATTAAAGGACATTGTCCTGAGTGGATAGTATTTGAATTAAAAGGGGGGACATGGTCACTTTAAGCAGATGGTAATCATTCGATTACTGGGCTCGAGTGTTTCTGTGTGGAGTTTGCTCTTCATTTTGATTTGTTTTGATTATGTTTCTGTGTAGCATAAAACAATTATTCACTTCTGGCTCAGTGGATATCATGGAATATTAATATGGAACAAATAGCTGGTACATTGATCTATCTATCTATCTATCTATCTATCTATCTATCTATCTATCTATCTATCTATCTATCTATCTATATATCTATATATATATATATATATATATATAGAGAGAGAGAGAGAGAGAGAGAGAGAGAGAGAGAGAGAAATAGAAAGAGAAAGAATGACTCCTTCAGACAACATGTTCATGGTGTCATTTATAATGTACAGGTAGGCAAAACAAGTGTGTGTGTGTGTGTGTGTGTGTGTGTGTGTGTGTGTGTGATTTATTAATGCAGTAGGGAGTCTCACAGACAGCTGTCTGCTGCATAAACCACACTGACAGACCCAACAAGGTGAACAGCTTCCTCTAGTGGTCAGCTTATGATATAAGAAAGTCGCTCCACTACAAATCCTGGCTGTTATACAATAAAATTGGATCTGTTTTATTAAAACACACACACACACACACACACACACACACACACACACACAACGCAATAAAAACAAATTAGTGGACTGATATAATTCTGCACAGCAAATAGGAACTGTCAGTAACAGTAAAATCGGTGTGATGGGATCATGCGACCTATAATACGCATTATTCTGTGTAAAGCATGGTTACATCCGGTTACTATGATGTCATACTTTTATGGTCATGACAATAGTTATGTTTAAAACTCAAAAGGAAATATGATTGCAGTTGTAGAAATGGCTAAAGGTTAACTGTATATTGTGGCATGTATGAAGAGAGTATGATAGAGTATAAATCAGTTTCTGTCCTGGGCGGCACGGTGGCTTAGTGGTTAGCATGTCGACCTTACAGTAAGAAGGTCCTGGGTTTGAGACCAAGGCACAGGCATTTCTGTGTGGAGTTCGCATGTTCTCCCTGTTCTTGCATGGGTTTCCTCCAGGTACTCCGGTTTCCTCCCACAGTCCAAAGACATGCACATGAGGCTAACTGGCTGTTCCAAATTGCCCTTCAGTGTGGATGTGAGTGTGAATGGCTGTATGTGTTTGCCTTTCGATGGTCTGGTAAGCTGTTCAGGGTGTTATTCCAGGAGATTTACTGTCCTGCAGGTTGGATCAGTTGATCAAGAACCTCCTTTAGGTAATGATGAGGGAAATGATGGACAGGTGGGCATGGATATGGTGGAAACTGAAGTACATATTTGAAGTAATATTTGAATAGTAGGAGGAAGTTCATGACATAAATCTGTACTGGTGGGAAACTGTGAAATGTATTAAAGTCTTTTCTCAATCCCAACCATAAAACCAGAAAAGGTTAGTCACAATTATACCACATCTATATCACAATTAAACGTGTATTTAACATAAAGAACCATGTAAGTAGTATTGTGAATGAACATATGCTATAAATTAACACAGAGAAATGATTATAGTAGTATAATTCGTTTCTATATAGCAGTGAAAGCATAATAGACCACAGTAAACTCTACCTATCTCTATCTATTATCTCTACTCAATATCAATACCTCAAATTTGGCACAGTGGCTGAGTGTTAGTGTTGTCGCCTCACAGCAAGAAAGTTTTGAGTTCGAATCTCAGTCAACAGCCTTTCTGTGTGGGGTTTGCATGGGTTTCCACTGGGTACTCTGGTTTCCTCTTCTCTAAAAACTGGAGGTATGACACAAGAACATATCTGTACTTACAGGTAAACTTTTGAAGAAAAAAGTTCTCTCAGAAGTACAGAGTTGCCCTTTAAGAGACCAGATGTGCAACTTCTGACCATCAGAAATGGTACGAAGGAACAAATTTGTGCTATTTCAACCCTAAGGGTCCGTGCAGTTATTAGCATAAAAAAAATCTGGACAAAAATGCAAAGCCTATTGATAAAGTTGGGGTTGGTAATCTGGAAAGCTAGCAAAATTTGAAAGTAGCATCTCTTCAGGGCTCCAGCTAAATCCTCCCCTGCGAGAGGTATCCCCAAATCCACGTCCCCTTCCACTGCCTCCAGATGCTTGAGCTTCGCTCTGACTGCTGGATTGTGCACGGTAGGGTTACCCATGAACAGGGAGACATGGAAGCATTTGATTGGACATTTCCCAGCAGACCACATGGCAGTCATTGGTTGGCATCTCATAAGTTATTGATTGCTGTCAGGGTGTAAAGACCATTTCAAAACATATAACAGTTTGTGTATACAGCTAAAAACTTGACAACCTCAGCTTTAATTCAGTAACGTACAAAAGTGGTCTGGCACTGAAGGGTACAGAGTTGTTTCTTAAGAAGTGACAAACACATGCGCGGCGTGCACTTGTACCCTTTAGCTACACATGATTACCTCCATTTTTGAGAGTGTAGCTACTCTAAATTGTCCAGTGGAGTGAATATGAGTGTGAATGCTTCTTTGTGTTTGTGTTAGCCCTGCTGTGGTAGCCCCAGACTGGCAATGTTTTCAGGGTGTACCGCACCTCTTGCCCAAGTTCAGAGGATGGATGGATAGATAACGGATGGATGATTACAGCTGCTTGCTTTAGCAGCAGTTCTCAAATTTTGGCAGCCAAGAACCCATTTAACTGTTAAATAAATTCCACAGATCCCAAAGAAGCCTATATGTATGAATTTAACTATTCAAATATTGATTTTATTATTTGAATAATATTTGCAGTAATATTCTGCTTATTTCTTAGAGCTGTAGAACATTTACTTTTTTCTTCCTCTGCTCTCTCTCTTTTTTTTAACTTGGCACTGCTGAAACACATTAGCTAGATCCAAGCTGAATGTATTCTCAGGCCAGCTTACTTTTGAGTTATGAGGTTTGAATATAGCTTATTCAATTCCAGTAAGAGGTCAGACACAGTAATAACTCAGTAATAAATGTAAATAATATATTTATAATAGTGGGTTGTGATGTCCATCACTATAACAAACCTGGCCATGTTCAAAAGACTCCACTTTCAGCATGTTATCCATTCTGGCCTAACACAAATTTAAATAATTTATTCATTCATTAATTTTCTGAAGCACTTAATCCTAATTAGGATCACGGAGAGGCTGGCACCCATCTCAGCTGACTCTGAATGAGGGCAGAGTACACCCTGGACAGCTTGCCAGGCCATCACAGGGCAGAAACACGCTGACGGCTATGCAGCCTACGTTTTATGACTGGGGGGACAGCAGTGACAACCCGGTGATTGTGGGGCTTGAACCCCCGACGTTGGGATCAGTAATCCAGCACCCTACCACCAGGCCACTGCAGGTTTGTGCCTTAACTATCAAGATAAAAAACCACGCCATAGCACACATTTGCTACTGTGGTATGAAATTATGAAATTATTCTTCATAATTTAGTGGATAGGCATGGAACTTGACTTGGATGGATGTTCTGTGTCAGTGCCTCCATAGGAAGCCCAATAAGGGCAAAAAAGGTCTGATTTTGGACCGTAGTTTTATGAGCCTATCTCTGCCAAAATTGGGGGAAGGCAGGGTACATCCTCAACAGCTTAGCAGACCATTGCAGCTTGACACAGCTACTCACTCACACTCACACCTAGGGGCAATTTGGATCAGCTCATTAAACTAATGTGCATGTCTTTTGGACTGAGGGAGGAAAGTTGTTGGAGTGCCCAGAGACACAGGGAGAGCACAGGGAGAACATGCAAACTCCTTGCTGTGATGCAGATGAGTTATTTCATATCACAGTGAATACAGCTCACTTTGATTTATGAAGATTTATAAAGATGATGAAAATGTATGTAATACAGTATCCAGTTATCATGTTAGAATTGAAACAAAATGTCATGATAGTATAACAGTAAGAAAACATTTTCACTGACCATTGTTCTTTGATATCAGGATTGCTTATTTATTTGTCCCCCCCCCCCCAACAAAAAACAAAACAAAACAAACAAACAAAAAACAAACAAATAAAAAAACCCACACAATTTGAGGAATAATAGGTGTTGGTGGGCCTGTGTGTGTGTGTGTGTGTATCGGGGGTGAAGCGGAGGGGGTGGAATTGGGTGATGTGTTGCTGTAGATCTGAGGTCGGCATTTAAAGGGTTAAAGATCTGTCTGTCTTCTATAAAATGACTAGTTCTGTCACCAGAGAGCCGTGGGCACTGAAATACAGAGAGCCGGAAAAAAAAAAAATCCATGCATTATGGTGTAAATAAATTACTGGAGACAAATCAGCACTATTTTGTGTTTTCTTGGTGTTTCATTTAAGCTGGAACTGAAAACAATGGCCTTTTTCAGTGCATTGCTTTGAGCTTGTGTCGGGAATCCTTTTCTTGTATTGTTTTCAGAAACGTACTCAGCCTAAAGCATGGCTGAACATTCCCTTTACTGTTCAACTGTTGGAAAAGATCTCGTTTCCAGAGCAGTTTTGGTTTATTCAATATGGATTCCCTGGTCAAGGCCTAGCTCTTGTTGCCGTGTCCGTAACACAGCTCTGGCTGAACAAAAGACACTTGGCCAGGAAGCGTTTCAGCCAATCAGCTGCCACCTTCCAGCTTTCCAGCGAGAATAGTCCAATCACAGCACGCTTTTGGCTCGGCTGCCTCGGAGTGCCGAGGCTGTGCTTCTGCAGTGAGAGAGGGCTGAGGGCTGTCCTCCATGTTTTAATAAGCACTGACATTACACACAAGTCTTTTCTAAGCCATGCATCCACAGAGGTAAGATTGCTTTCTATGCTTTCACTTTGTGTTTAGCAAATCTGCTAATGTTGAATAAGGAAATGTACAGCAACAGAATGTTTTTATGCCTGGAGGTGGGGGGTTAAAAAAATTCCTATTCCAATAGCACAGAGCTGGATCCTTACAGGAACAACACTCAGCAGCAGTAGTGTGTCTCATGTTCTGTGTGTCTCTGCTGTTTTTATAACCTCTTGTTAAGCTTGTGAGTGCACCCAGGACAAGAATGGACTTCTGTGCTTTCTCTCAGCTGTAACACTGATCAAGCAAGGAGAGGAATACAGGAGTGGCGTAGGCCAAGACTCTCAAAATGGAAGGCCCTGTATGTGTAAGGGGAAACCCAGGCTGCAGAATGGCTTGCATTACTGCAAGAAAACTGCAGTTTATTGCTGATCTTGTCTTTTATTCTAGTAAACAACAAGAAGAACAGTGGTTTGTATTGGACGTGTTAGTCATCTGCCAGTGTAACTGAAAATGGCCTGCCTATACTATATGTCTGGTACATGAGCCTGGCTTTCTGTGCTCTGCACTGATGGCACTGTGACACTGTTTTTGTTCAAGCATGGACATGAGCTGGCAGCCATTTCAGGTAGCTTCCTTTTTTCACTCGTAGTGTAAGGGCCTGGCCTGTATCCCTTACACACAGTGTGGAACTGAAGCTGGATTACTTTGCTATTATTAAACTGAATTTGATCATGAATAGTCGTCTTATGTCATAAATTAAAGACACGTGACATTCAAAATGCTGAACCGTATATTGGCTCTGGACTTTGGAATCAGCTTGAATGTTTAAATTGATAATCAGTGTAGGCACGTTTGAGTTTTGCCATCTGGGGCTGTAAAACATTCCATGAAATTCTTAGTGTTGTTGTGTGCTGAGAGTATCTTCACCAGTATAATTGTTTTCTTAGTGCAACCTAACAGCATTTTTTGATGAATCCTGTCTTTCATGTGATCTAACATGCAATTTTCGGTGAGATAAGCTAATAAAGAAATGCCGTACGTGTTTTGGAGACGCTGCTAGGGATAGTACAATATGTAGATAATTATCTTGGATTTTGTCCATGTTGTGGAGCGCTGCTTTCAATGGATTGTACGTTTGTATGAAGTGTTTGGAATGATTTAAGTGTCCAAGCTCATGGTTAAAGCAACCATGCAGATAGGATTTGGCTGTGTGTAGTAGAAATAGTGATGGTACTAGTGTTAGTAGTAGCAGTAGTTGTGGTGGTAGTAGTAGTTGTAGTAGTAATGGTGGTGGTGGTAGTGGTAGTGTTAGTGCTAGTAGTAGTAGTAGTACAGTGTATTGTATGTTTGTATGAAGTGTTTCAGCTCATGGTTAAGGTAAAGTGTCAAAGCTCATGGTTAAGGTAACAATTTAGATAGGATTTGGCTGCGTGTAGTAGAAATTGTAGTGGTGGTATTGGTAGTGGTGATAGAATTGGTAGTGGTGGTGGTGGTAGTAGTAGTAGTAATAGTGATTGTAGTGGTGGTGGTGGTGGTAGTAATAGTAGTAGGGGTAGTAGTAGTACTAGTAGTTGTGGTGGTAGTAGTAGTTGTAGTAGTAGTGGTGGTAGTAGTAGTTGTAGTTGTAGTAGTAGTAGTAGTGGTAGGAGTAGTAGTAGTTGTAGTAGTTGTAGTTGTAGTAATAGTTATTGTAGTTGTAGTAGTGGTGGTGGTGGTAGTAGTAGTAGTAGTAGTACTAGTTGTAGTAGTAGTGATGGTAGTAGTAGTAGTAGTTGTAGAAGTAGCAGTTATTGCAGTTGTAGTAGTAGTGGTGGTTGTTGTAGTAGTAGTAGTAGTAGTAGTAGTAGTAGTAGTAGTAGTAGTAATAATTATTGTAGTTGTAGTAGTAGCTGTGGAAGTAGGAGTAGTAGTTGTAGCAGTGTTAGTAGTAGTAGTGGTGGTGGTGGTGGTAGTAGCAGTAGTAGTAATTGTTGTAGTAGTAGGAGTAGTGTAGTATTAGTAGTAGTGATAATAGTTATTAGTAGTAGTTATTGTAGTAGTAGTGGTAGTAGTAGTTATTGTAGTAGTAGAAGCTGTGATAGTATAAGTAGTAGTAATAGTAGTAGTATTGGTAGTAGCAATAGTAATAGTAGTGGTAGTAGTATTAGTAGTAGTGATAATGGTTATTAGTAGTAGTTATTGTAGTAGTAGTGGTAGTAGTAGTAGTAGTAGTAGTTATTGTAATAGTAGTAGCTGTGCTAGTAGAAGTAGTAGTAGTAGTAGTATTGGTAGTAGCAATAGTAGTAGTAGTGGTAGTAGTATTAGTAGCAGTGATAATAGTAGTTATTGTAGTAGTAGTGGTAGTGGTGGTAGAAGTAATAGTAGTGGTGGTGGTTGTAGTAATAGTAGTAATAGTAGTGGTTGGTAGTGGTAGTGGTAGTAGTAATAGTGGTGATGGTAGCTTTTTTGTATGCACTCCACAGATGGCCAGTTTCTTCAAAATCATGTCAGTTGTTTTCCAGCATTGCCATAACTGATAAAAGTCTTCTGATTAAGTCTGACTAATCGTCTGACCTTACAAGATTAAAGGTTGCGTATACGTCGGGTCCTTTCAAGTGTAAGCAAGTGGTTGATTATCTGCTAGATTGTTTGAGACTCTTCAAGGTTGTCTGGATTTTTTGAATACGTCGAAGGTTCTGTAGATAATTACTATACAGTATACATCAGTGAGGTTAGTTATGGAATATCAGCATTCAGAACTAATAATTGTTGATGCCTTAAATGTCATCTTATGGGCATTAATAGTATTACTGGTTGTGCCTAGATCTTTTTCATATAAAGAACGTAGTGCTAATTTGGCACAGGGTCTCATCCTGCCTCTAATTGTACAGTAGATTTGAGAGTCAGAAGGGTGTGGTTGGAAGTTCCTGACAACATGGTTTAAAATGATTTAATGCCCTGTATATATAGCTCTGATCAGAATTGTGTGGGCATGACAGATTGATAAATGAGTTACAGTGGTGTCTTCCCGGTGACATGAAAACAACCCACAAACAGTGCTAGTTCTAGAAAAGAGTATAGGAATAAGTGGCTGGAGTTTCCACAGTACATCTATACATACACACACACACACACACACACACACACACATGTTTGTGTGTGTGTTGATGTAGTTTCTATATGTATATAATATACATATTGGTAGATCCAATACAATAGTAAGCTAAGACTGAGATTGTGTAAAAATACAAATATAACAAAGAGCGTTTTCATACCAGAGGAACTATTTCCAAGTTCTTAGCACCTCTGGAGCAAGCACCACGCATTTGTGTGTCTGCACTGCAGAAACTGAGGACCATCTAAGGCCATAGAATGCTGTTTTGAGGGACGTTTTTAGTGCTACTTCAGAGTAGGTACATCTCCCATCTCTAAAAGATCCATGAGTGATGTAATGTAGGCTGATTGGTCGAACACACACGGACAATTGGACATGAACACACAGAAGAGGTGTCTCACAAGATAACGTGCCAATGCGAACAGAAAAAAAGCCCTGAATGTATGTATTGTAGTAGCCAGTGGGTGGTTCCTCTCAATGAGTTCCTAGAAGTGTTTGGGCATAAAAGTACCTGAAGCTACCAATAGTAATTGCACCCCAGAGCCACAGTTATTATAAAAAATAAATCGACAGGGTCTTTAAGATGGAACATGACTTCAGTGATCACCCTTCATGAGTGCTGTACTGCTGAGTACTGTGTGTATGTAT
>JAQMYF010000023.1:20423375-20435705 GCA_030014195.1 Neosilurus mollespiculum | reverse complement strand
TTTGTCCTTAAATTAATTTTACTATGTAAAGCTGCTTTGTGACAATGTCAATTGTAAAAAGCGCTATACAAATAAAAATGAATTGAACTGAATTTTATACCCACCTATGAACACCGCAGTTACACAGCAGTGTATTCTTTTAAATATGCCGCTATGATAGTAGCATTACTGGTGGAGATGTACGTTGCTGTATCCTACTGGCATCCCCACACACAGTTTAATTTTTGAAATGTTAACCACTATCTTTTATAGCAAGTTGGTAGTGTACCGATAACATGTACTTTACAGCACTATCAGTGACCCTGGGGAATGGAAGTTTTAATGACTCAGTGCTTGCAAAAAGGAAGAGCTCCCTCACGGGACATTTTCCCTGTATAACAGGACCTGGTGCCATTTTGGGTATTGATGCATTTCTAATCAGCTCCCGCAGTCACAGAAGGTGATAGAAATGGGTCTGTATGACTGGCCATATGACTTTAATGCGATAACTTTGGAAGGAATTGACATAGGATCACCAAATTTGGTGGATGGGTCCCCCTCAGGTGCAAACATGGAGGGATTGTATATAGATTACCTTTAACTTTTTTCAGGGTCACAGTCATTTTCTTTCTATATTCGCCTTGTCAAAGCTTGTTAGCGTGATAACTTTGGAAGGAAATGACATAAGATCACCCGATTTGATGTTTGGGTTCCCCTCTGAAAGGTCTCAGTTGGGACTGAATATGGATCACCTTGACCTTGTTTCAAGGTCACAAGGTCACTTTTTGTCTATTTGGCTTGTCCCAAGGCTTGTTAGTGTGATAACATTGAAAGGAAATGACAGGATCACCAAACATGGTGTTTGGGTTCCTTCAAGTGCAAATAGGGCGAGATTGTATATGGCTCAGGTTCCCCTGAGAAAGGTCATCTTGATGTTTTTTAAAGGTCATATGGTCACTTTTTCTCTATTTGGCTTGTCCCAAGGCTTGTTAGTGTGATAACATTGAAAGGAAATAACATAGGATCTCCAAATTTGGTGTTTGGGTTCCTTCAAGTGCAAATAGGGTGAGATTGTATATGGGTCACCTTTACCTTTTTTCACGGTCACAAGGTCACTTTTTCTTTATTCATCTTTTCACGGCTTGTTAGTGTGATAACAATGGAAGGAAATGACATATTTCTTTGGATCTCCAAATTATGTGTATGGCTGTCCCTCAAGGGACAAATAGGATGGGATTGTATATGGGTGCCCTTCATATTGTTTCAAGGCAATTTTTTTATATTTGGCTTCTTATGGCTGAATATAGCAAAAATTAAGTGGAATTTAGCAAAACTTGCCAACAGTACTAGTGAAATTATGAAACTACTAGTCCTCCTTCATATTTACTGGTCAGGAACACTATATCTTCCTTGCCTATTGGATTTGTCAGGTCACCAGCAGGATGACTTGCTAGCTAATTTCACTCACCCTACAGATTTTTGATTCGCCACGGGCCAGCGGACTAGTGTTAATTTCCACCCCTGTGATATTATATACAGGTTTGTATATAAACATAATATACTGACTTTATGTAATGAGCTTTCTGTGGGAGTGTCTGGACCTCTGTGGTCTATTTTTGTTGGTTGATTTTATAAATACAAAGAAATACATCTCATGTCAACATGCTGAGAGCACGATGCATGAGCACTCAAGTCCTTTATATTACACAACAGACTATTCTTGAGAATGCACTCACTGTGGAACATAGCACGACTGTGCTGTCCTTAATTCCTTACATTCTGTTCGGTAGAAAAAGACCAAAACATTTAGAAATAAACTTTTTTTTGTGTCTGACAGTTTAGCCGAAGAGGAGGTGAAGACAGAGTCAGATGTGATCGAAGGAATGGAGATAGCCACGCGATCCAAAGGTATGATGGGCATTACACTGTGTAGGCTAATTATCATATACATTAAGATGCTCACGGCCTACACACCTGCGTTTTCTCTAATTACCCAAGCTGTGCTTTATGCAGTGTCTGATCCAGGGTCAGTGGAGCGCACCGCCCCAAAGCGCAAAGCACCCAGCCCACCACATTCATCTAATGGACATTCTCCTTCAGAAGCTTCTCCAAGCCCGGTCAAAAAGAAGAAGAAACCAGGAGCTGTCAACAGCAGCAAGGATCAGGTTCAGTGCTTTCTTGGACCTTAACAATAGAGTTACACTCCTTTGCTTTTCCCATGCTTTTTATAATGATAATCCTGACATCAGGTCATACTGATTATCATTAAATATCACCTATTAATATCCTAATGCTTTAACTGGTTCCTCTGTTACCATGTCAGACCTCTGTGTCTTGATTTTTAGCCTGCAATCTGCAATAATAATGATGATGATGATGATGATGTTAGTAAAGAGTAGGCCATTGGGTTGCCGTCAGTGTGTTTCTGCCCTGTGATGGCCTGGCGAGCTGTCAAAGGTGTACTCTGTCCTTGCCCAGAGTCAGCTGAAATGGGCAACAGCCTCCCCGCGACCCTAATAAGGATTAAGCGGTTCAGAAAATGGATGAATGAATGATTATTTAGAAAAATTAAAATGTACATGCTTAACATCAAATAGTATTTTTAGTTTGGTTATCAAGTAGAGAATTTATTTCTTCTTCTGCAGGTTTGGTAGATCACGCCGCTGATTTGTTTTTTCTGAACTGACAGTATATGGGCTGATATCCCAGTAGTAGGAGAGCCAATCAGATCACAGAAGTGGTTATAGCCAGTGAGTGTGGATATGATAATAGTGTTAGCTTGGTAGCTTAGCTTGCCTGTTTGATGATTTCTCTTCTAGGAAAAATGTGCTATTGTAGCTACAAATCAACGAGTGTGTAATAATGAGATGCTAGGCCTTTTCTGGGCCTTTTAAAATCCATTTTATTATAAAAAATAAAATATAAATGCATGTAATACTCAATGCAAGTGTTCAGAGAGTATGTATTTTTGGAACATTGGCTTCAGTCATCTGTCTGGGTCTGTAATATGTATCATCTGCGGTGTTACCTCTGTGTGTCATGAGCTGCAGTGTCTTTATTTTGAAACCCCGCTCTCTTGTTTTTCTCGCCTGCATTCCAGTCCGAACTAAGACATGGTCCCTTTTACTATGTGAAGCAGCCCGCACTCACCACAGACCCTGTTGATGTTGTACCGCAGGACGGCAGGAATGACTTCTATTGCTGGGTGTGCCACCGCGAGGGCCAGGTGCTCTGCTGTGAGCTCTGCCCACGCGTCTACCATGCCAAGTGTCTCAAACTGGCTGCTGAGCCTGAAGGCGACTGGTTCTGTCCTGAATGTGAGGTACTGGCACACAAAAACATTGTTATGAGACTGTGACGACAACAAACAAAGTGCCTTTGAAATATTTGTATTGGTTTATACACTGTTGTTCTCTCTTATAGGCACATTGTGATTTGGAATGTTATAAAACCGTATATGATGTATGTGGTAAATATGATTTCATTATAGATGAAAACTAGTAGCATTCTCTTTATGCCAAACAAAGTGTGTGGGGGCGTGAGAACACAGATGATTGACACAGCAATGTAAACAACTCATCAACATGTGCTAGAAAAGTCTGCAGGAATAACAGGGTGGTTTTGTTGTTGTGTATTATGTCGTTCATTTGTGCAGTTTGTACATACTACTAGTTGCACAATTTGAAAGCAGGTAAGATTGCAGCTGGTGTGCTAATTCCCATCTTCCACCCATTTTTAAAAGCTACTTTAGGCTCAAAGATGATAGAATAGCATTTGCCCCATCATCAGGTAGTCATAGTGAATCTGAATAATAATGATGTCATAGCCATAGATGGGCAAAATTTGGCCGTACTCTCAGGAAAGGATGGATGCACTCGAATTACCTTCTCCTCTCTCAGTCAGATCTAGCCAATCATAGGCTTCTGTGAGCTCATGTATGTGGAAGAGGGTAGAAAGCGTTATCCTCAGAGTGTGTTTGAACCGTTTAAACAGATGGCTAGCTAGGATGAAGTAAGTGCTAGCTTTTCACTCACCCAAGTCGATAACTGTAATGGCATGGTGGAAAAGTGGGGTTCAAATAGCTTTGCCCAGGTTTTAAAAGGAGCACACATGATATGTTTCAGATGAATAAAATAGATTACAGTTAACTTTATTGTGCCAGCACTTAGCTGCCGACTATCACTCAACATCAACCGTTATATCAAATGATTGATATTAGATTGGTTATTATTGATATTAGCATGGTTATCTCTTGTATGGGAGATACCTTACAAGGCTCATGTAAAAAAATATTATTTTCATTGTTTATTTGTTTATATGAGGATCTGTAAGGTTTTACCTGATCAATTATTCTGGTCAGTGTTAAGCCTTTATACAAGAAAGTTTGTTCAATCAAGTTTATAGTGCAAAATGAAATGAATTTTTGTTCTTACATTAATGTTCCATCCATATACTGTAGCAAGTATTTATGAACTATTACAATCCATAGTTTTAGAGGTAAGAGTACGGTTGTAAAATGTGCAGCAACAAGGTGCACGACCATCAACCTGGAGATTGCCGGTTCGCTGCCATCTGCGACCGGGTGCATCCAGGTTTGATGTCATCTGCATCTAGGTTGATGCAGGTCATTCACAGTGATCACCTAGGATGTCACATTCCCTCTAAGTGTGTTACAGAGGGGCATGTGCATGCTTACACTCCTCCCTGAATGGTGGTCATACGATAAGGAAGGCAATACTTGATGGGTCGGAATTGGATAGATTAAATTAAGGGAGAAAAAACTCCATGTCCCTCTGTCTCTTGTTGTCTCGGTCACAATGTCCTGCCAGTGTGCCACGTAAACTAAACGCTCCATGATGATGTCAGAGAGAGTGGTGCGACCACCCTGCGACATCCCATCTGCAGAGCTTAAACCAGCAGGCCTTCATCTCTACTGTACTCAGAGTAGACTGTGATGATCTTGACCGCAGTGCATTTTGTTAATCCTCATTCTTTTCACGCTTAAAAAAACCTCATGGTAGAACTGCTCACACTATAATACAATCGCTCAGACACAAAGAGTCCAGGTGAGCAGGTGGAAGTCAGTTTCCGCTTTGGATAAAGTAGTAGAAATTGGTCCTTACAGAGACCTGATGGCACCTCAGTGAAATATTGCTCCTCTCAACTAAGCAAAAAAAAAACCTCCTGCAGTACCATGGTTCCGTTAGGAGTCAGGCTGACAGTAAGAAGTGTATTATGACACTAGAGTGACAGGGGCTTTAACGAAGTAAGTTAATGTTTGAAAAGATATAACTGCGTTTTAATAAGAGAGCGTAAATATGACAACCCATTTATACAGTACATCTACTTTTTCAGAAAATAACTGTTGCGGAATGCATCGAGACGCAGAGCAAGGCGATGACCATGCTCACACTGGACCAGCTGTCTTACCTTCTCAAATTTGCCCTCCAGAAGATGAAGCAGCCCGGTGTAAGTGCTCACAGGCCAGTTCTTGCTCTGGAAATGGACTAATGCCAGGTCTTGTCTTTTCATTCATTCATTCATTCATTCATTCATTCTCTAAGCCGGTTGATCCTAATTAGGGTTGCGGGGAGGCTCACACTCTAGGGTTGATTTGTAACAGTCAGTTAGCCTACTGTGCATGTTTTTGGACTGACAGCGGAAACCGGAGGAAACCCATACCCTGAGCCTGGGAATCGAACCCAGGCCTTTTTGCTGTGAGGCAGACATGCTAACCACTGCACCACCGTGCCACCCACCAGGTCTTTTCTTGTTATCCATTTCCAATCCTATAATGAGAGTGTCATCCCAAACTTCATTCTGATAGTTTATAACAATTTGAAATGAGAATGAGGTAAAAATGTCAAAAAATCCCTCCAATGCCATAAATACATTCCCTTAACTAGACTGTACCTGGTACCAAAATTTTATACCATAAAACAACCTATAAATATGACTTTATGGAACAAATAAATGTCCTATGCATTAATTTCAATGTATTGATTATAACTTTTAAAGATTTTTTCTGAATGTGATTATTTGTAAAAATGATGATGATCCCATAAATATTTCTCTGGACTGACTTCACCAAATTGAACAAATGACCCATTACTTTTATTTATGCATTTGCCAAACCGCTTAATTCTACGGACGCTGGGCGAAAGGCAGGATACACGCCGAACGGCTCCTAACACAACCATTCACACTTACATCCCCACCCAGGGGCAATTTGAAACAGCCAACCTGCCTAGTGTGCACTGTGGAAGGAAACCGGAGTACCTGGAGGAAACCCTTGCAAGCATGAGGAGAACATCCAAACTCCACACAGACACGCCCTCCCCGAACCCAGGACTGGAATCCAGGACCTTCTTGCAATGAGGCGAACGTGCTAACCTCTTCGCCACCGTGCCGTCCACCCATTATAGTAGATTTAGAATATCCAGTAATAAAGCTATTCATTTTTTTAACCATGATGTCCCATGTAGTGTTTTCCGCATGAGGTGGTAGTGTAAGGAGCTCAGACATCTGGGGGGAGTTCGGGTTAGAGCCGCTGCTCCTCCTCATCGAAAAGAGTCATTGGGTTAAAATGACTCCTGGTCGCCTCCCTTTAGAGGTGTTCCGGGCAGGTCCAGCTGGGAGGAGGCCCTGGGGCAGACCCAGAACTGGATCGAGGGGTATATCCCATCTGGTCTGTCTGAGGTAACAGGCACGTAACTGCAAACACCTTGGGATTTCCCATAAGGAGCTAGAGGGTGTCGCTAGGGAGAAGGGTGCCTGGGTTTCCCTTCTAGTCCTGTTGCGATCCGACCTCGGCCAAGCGGAATTAAATGTATGGATTGAGGGATGGATGAGAAGCAAACAACACATCAATTTACATCAGTGAGGAAATAAACTAACTCTCTCTTTCTCTCTGTTTCTCTCTCTATCTCGCTCTCTCTCTCTCTAGACAGAACCATTTCAGAAGCCAGTGTGTCTTGAGCAGCACCCAGATTACGCAGAGTATATTTTCCACCCCATGGATCTCTGTACATTAGAAAAAGTAAACAGGAAACCCCTCTTTCACTTATATGTTGTTTGCTTTGTAATATGGCTTTTTGGAGATGGCTGAGGCTTGTTTTTTTCCCCTTCATTCCTACATAGAATATCAAAAAGAAAATGTACGGCTCCACCGAAGCGTTCCTGGCTGATGTGAAGTGGATTTTGCACAACTGCATTATTTACAATGGAGGTTGTCCTGATAAAACTGATGCTTATACATTATCGTGCTGTCATTGTTGATTTGTGTGGAAAAAATTAACATGTATATATTTTTTGTTATATATTTTAGGAAACCATAAACTCACCACAACAGCAAAAGTTATCATTAAAATCTGTGAACATGAAGTGAGTAAAGCCGGGTTTAAAAGTATTTATAAGTACAGAGTTCAGGCTCTTTTAAATGCTTTCTATTTTTTATTTTTTATTTTTCAGATGAATGAAATTGAGGTTTGTCCTGAGTGCTATCTTTCAGCCTGCCAGAAGAGGGATAACTGGTTTTGTGAGCCATGTGTAAGTATAAATATAATTATGTTATAATTGTGACAGCTATGCAGTCTCACTGTTCTTTCGTTCATTCATTAATTTTCTAAGCCGCTTAATCCTAATTAGGGTCGTGGGGAGGCTGGCGCTTATCTCAGCTGACTCTGGGTGAAGGTAGGGTACACCCTGAACAGCTCGTCAGGCCATTGCAGGGCAACACATACACCACTCTTCACACTCACACCTAGGGGTGATTTGGAACAGCCAATTAGCCTACTATGCACATTCCATCGGAGTACCCAGAGGAAACCCATACAAGCATGGGGAGAACATGCACACTCCACACAGAAACGCCTGAGCCCAGGAATCGAACCCAGGCCTTCTTCCTGTAGGAAGACATGCTAACCACTGCACCACTGTGTCACTGTGCCGGCCCAATCTCACTGTTGTTACTTTTAATTTTTATTCTATACACTTTTCCTGAATCTAACTCCTCCTACAGTTTTTGAGCTAGAAACTTCGTTCCAACTGTAAAATCTGCCCACTGCAGAAAAGTGTGCTTTTATACAGCTTCTGCATAGCCACACTTGTTCGTGCATTTGGTTCATTTTTCTCTCCTTTTTATCCCCCACTGAATAACATAGGGCTCTATAATTAAAGCTTCCCTGTTCAGCCACTGTTCATACCAAAGCCACCAGATTTCATGAGATCCATCAGGCCATAGTATCCTTTCACATATCGGAATTCATTCCGGCCCCAAACTAATATATTGGCTTTGGGACTCAAAACCCTCTCTGGGCTGCTTTTCTTGTAATACTTTCTTATGCTACCTCAAACCATGTCAGTTAACACTCATCTGAATCTGTTTTGACCCATTATTATGTTTTCTTTCTTTTTTCAGTCCTCCATTCACTTCAATGCATTTTTTCAGACTCTTTCTACCTTTCTACTACTTTTTATGTGACAGCCACCAAACGTGACATATTACATCATCCCTCATCACCAAATTCTTCATGACCACCATATTGACATTTGGTGATTACATTTGATTTGATGATTACATTTTTCATCATTCTGGTGCAATGCTTGGTATACTATGTCAGCTCTTTTCACCAAACCACCCCATGCCCACGGCCTTCACCGTTCACCCTTGGCTTCTGTGAAAGGACATGTTGCATTTTCTTGTAGAAATCCATCTCTAGTTATTAATGTATTCGACATGAACATGAATGAGAGCATGTGAATGAACAGTGTTTTTGTTTCCCTTACTTTTTATTTTAGAGTAACCCTCATCCCCTAGTATGGGCCAAACTTAAGGGCTTTCCATTCTGGCCTGCCAAAGCTCTACGAGACAAAGACGGACAAGTAGATGCACGATTCTTTGGGCAGCACGATAGGTATGGAGTTCTGCCCCTAGAAGTCAAGCTCCAAAAAAATTTGACATATGCTCATAATCTTTTGTATTGCGTTAAATTCATTTCTGCTACATTCCTCTTTCCCTCAGGGCATGGGTTCCAATCAGTAACTGCTACCTCATGTCTAAAGAGATTCCTTTCTCAGTAAAGAAGACCAAAAGCATCTTCAACAGTGCCATGCAGGAGATGGAGGTCTATGTGGAGAACATTCGGAAAAAATTTGGCGTCTTCAATTACGCCCCATTCCGCACTCCGTACACGCCTGACAACCAGTTCCAAATGCTACTGGACCCAGCAAACCCTGGCGCTGGCTCAATCAAACCAGAAAAACAGGAGAAGATCAAGTTCAGCTTTGATATGGCAGCATCCCATGTAGGCAAGGGCATGGTGTCAGCCGGGTTAGGTGGCGGAGGGACTGCTGGTAGGCGGCTCGCTATGCCGGACATACCACGATCACCAATGAGCACTAACTCTTCTGGCCATACTGGATCTGATGGAGAGCAGGAGGGTGGAGAAAAGAGCCAGACCAGAGCACTTCTCCAACACCACAGCACAGGAGAAGAGTCTCTCGATAGCACAGGTATTAGCATGAGATACTCTTTTTTGATACCTAATTGAGAAGGAAGTTTTGTAATTCACGTGGAGAAAATCAAAGATTATTATAATGAACATAAAGAATAAACATTGCTATTGTTAGTACTGACAGGTGTTAACTAGCGTGCTAGCTTTAGCTGTCCTGCCTAGTCTTTTCTGGAAAGCAACTTTCACACGTATATCTGATATCAAATGATCTACCCAAGTTTAACAGCATGGCAGTACGCAGCAAGAAGCTCGGACTTGGCGATGACGTTTCGGTGTGGTGGTTGGATGTTCTCCTTGTGCTTGTGTGGGTTTCCTCCAGGTACTCTGATTTCCTCCTACAGTCCAAAGACATACACATTAGGATAGTTGGTGGTTCCAAAATGCCCCTGCGTTGTGAGTGTGAATGGTTGTGTGTGTGTTGGCCCTGCTATAGTCTGGTGAGATGTTCAGGGTGTCCCCTGCCTTCGCCCAGTATCAGCTCCAGCCTCCCCGCAACCCTAGTAGGATTAAATGGTTCGGCAAATGAGTGGTCGAGTGAGTGAGATTTACAGCATGAGATTTTTCTGTATCTTAATTGCTCGCAGTCTATGACTCTTTCTTATGTAAGAAACTGGAAGAAAATCTCCACAGACCGCATTAATATTATTATGGCGATCATTCCTGTTTTTCATTCATTCATTCATTCATTTTCGATGCCGCTTAATCCTAATTAGGGTCGCAGGGAGGCTGGCGCCCATCTCAGATGATGGCGGGGTACACCCTGGACAGCTCGCCTGACCGTCGCATGGCCAACACACACACAACCATTCACAATCACTCTCACACCTAGGGGCGATTTGGAACAGACAATTAGCCTACTGTGCATGTTTTTGGTCTGTGGGGGAAAACCGAAGTACCCAGAGGAAACCCACACAAGCACGGGGAGAACATGCACACTCCACACAGAAACGCCCGAGCCGGGAAATCGAACCCTGGCCTTCTTGCTGCGAGGAGGACGTGCTACCCACTGCGCCACCGTGCCCCCCGATTTATGTTTTTATTGGACATATCATATCTTTTTATTGTTTATTGTTAAAAACTTCAGATGGTAAGTCAGTTATATTTTGCTAAAATTTGATCTGAATAAGAGTCGCAGGTAGACTAGTGGACAGTCGGCATTGCTTATGCTGGTCTGGACTGATTGAGAGACAGATTTAGACCCTTTCAGTTAATAAAAACTGTTAATTACGCTGCAAAAAAGCTATAATATATATATATATATATATATATATACTGCGGAAGTCAAATTTTTATGGCGAAAGTCGGTAAAGTCAAAATGGACGGCGAAAGAACAATTGCACAGCAAAAGAATGAATGAGCAGCCGAAGGATGAATGAACAGTGGCCCACTGTAGATTTATTAATGATAAACCAATTATTGCCAATGAGTGACATGAGCATTAAATGCGCAATGATTACGCTTGTAGGATAATTTTTGTTTAATTAGACAAGCAGAGAGAGAACACGTGTTATCTTTAACCAGTTGAATGTACGCTAACCAGTTAATCAAATGTTTTAGCCAATGAAATCATCTATGTTACATCGTTACCAAAAAATTTTTTTAACATCCATATATGAGCACTTGACATACACCCATCTAGTGATGTAAGTGCGACACAACATTGATATAGGGTGGGTTTAAAAAAAAAATCTACCCATCCACCAATGCAATCAATTTTCTGGTGTAAATAATCACTAACTGGAGACATGCACTACATGTGGATAAGCTGTAGGTTTTGTTTTATGTTTCTGTTGTGCGTTATCCACAATAGCTTCTACAGTGATCTGATGTGGCAATGAAATGCACGCTGTGTTCACCTTGTCAAGCTGTGGCTTCACCATTAGTTATGTGTGCCTTGTGATGCACGAGACTGCTATTGTATGGCTTACTTCCACAGTACCACAGTACATATGTCAATGACCCCTGTACCAAGTACAATAATATTAGTAAACATTGCCATTTTCAGACAAGAGCACAATGCAGAACTATCATCATAACAAAATGGTGGCCGTCGGCACAGACACGGACAACGCAAGCAGTGAAAAACCATTGTGGAAGATCGTTCTTCCGGTCTTGCGGTCTTGTTATTGTTATTATTAACAGACACAGAACCAAAATGAGATGTTAAACAGGTAAATTAGTCTTACTAAGCCCATAAGTCGGGGTGGTTCTGTTGATAAACTTTTTAATTCACCCAAAATGAAAGAATAATGGAAGATTAAATACTGGTGAATGGGCATCTTTAGGTGAAGTAGTCCTTTTGTAAATGCATGCAAATCAAGCAGTCTGTTGGTATCCACAGCATCCCCTGCTGCTCCCCGAGCTGGTACTGCAGGCAGTGCCATGGACAGCCCCAAACCATTTCACTCTACAGTCCCAAACACCCCTATTAAACAGGAGAAGACCCCGGCTACAGGCAGCATCTTAAACCTTAACCTCGGTAAACTGTTTCTTTGTTAATTAAATCTGTATACCATTTAACACTTTCAACAACAGTTCCTTCAAAATCAAAGTTTCTTATGTCATGCTTTATAAAGCCTGTGCAGATCCCCACACTTATGAAGTATGAACATCTGGTGTACCTGTATCTCGTTTTAGACCGCAGTAAAGCCGAGATGGACCTCAAGGAGCTGAGTGAGACTGTACAGCAGCAGCAGGGCGCTCAGACCTCACTCACATCCCCTAAAAGACAGATCAAGAGCCGTTTCCAACTCAACCTCGACAAGACCATCGAGAGCTGCAAAGCACAGCTGGGTGAGCTTACAGTTAATATACAAATAGTAGTACATACAGTGTT
>JAQMYF010000023.1:20384521-20419884 GCA_030014195.1 Neosilurus mollespiculum | reverse complement strand
ATATATAGTGGCATGGTGGGATAGTGGTTAGCATGTTCGCCTCACAGCAACAAGGTGATGATCAGATATTTTATAGTGTTTGATAGAAATTTTTAAAGATCACAAGGTTCATTTTGTCCAGGATTTTTGGATATGTACTTCCAGTTGTTATAATTTTCCATGTAGAAGGTGGATTTTTTTAGAATGACATGGAAAAAAAGAAACCATACTTAAGAAAACTTGCTCCTTCTTCCTGCTCTATCCAGGTATAGATGAGATATCAGAGGACGTGTATAAAGATGAGGAACACAGTGATTCTGACGACTCTGACAAGTCCGATTCCAGCGACAGCGAATACACCAGTGACAACGATCAAAAACCAAAGAGCACCAAAGACTCTGCTGTTGACGAAAAAACAGAGAAAGAACTATCGAAAAAGAAGCTCAAACTGCCTTCCCCCGCTGCCGAAGACAAGGACAGCAGCACAGAATCCTCTGGTACGTCTAGCTCTCTGACCAAAGGCGAGATTGTGCAGAAAGCAGGAAGCGGTGTCTCTCAAGCAAAAGAGAAGCCCACCATCGAGCCGGACAAAGAAGTGCCTAAAGCAGCGCCGCCGTCTCCCAGTGCAAGAGACAAGTCAAAGGTAACAGAGGAAGCCAGGCAGCCCGTGTCAGTCGATGTGGATATGGACTCGGATTCAGAGCGAGAGTTGGTGATTGACTTGGGAGAAGAACCTGGAGGACGAGAGAGGAAGAGACGCAGGAAAGACTCAGCCGCTGTCACCGCACTCAAAGAGCCTGCAGCCTCTAAGACAGAGGGTGAGTTACCATCTGAATATGCAACACATATGAGATCAGACACGACGTAGGAATGGAATCTGCTGATGGTTTCTTTCCTTGGCTCTTTAAATTTGAGTGAGGCATCACGAGTCTCAATATAGCTGTGATTACGTTGCAATATTATTTACGTGCAGTGTACTGAATGTACAGTTATACATTTGGAATGACTGGAGCCTATCTCAGCCGACTCTGGGTGAAGGAAGGGTACACCCTGAACAGTCCGCCAGACCATCGAAGACCAACACGCTCACACAACCATTCACACACACACACTCACTCACATCCAGGAGCAATTTAGAACAGCTAATTAGCCTAATATACATGTCTTTGGGAGGAAACCAGAGTTCCCAGAGGAACCCCACGCAAGCCCACAGTAGGAACATACAAACTCCACACAGAGACGCCTTCGCCGAGCCCAGGACTCAAACCCAGGACCTTCTTGCTGTGAGGAGGAAGTGCTAACCACTACACCACCATGCCACGCAATTAATAAACAGATTCGTTTAAAAAAAAAATTACAATCTAAAGAATTCATTCAATAATTCATAGGTTTTTTTGTTATTATATATAATTTGTTTTTTTATATCTGTATCCTCCAGCTAAGGGACCTCCTGCAGGAAGCCTTGCTCCATCCCAAACCCCTTCAGCTCCCTCTTCCACTCCAGGCATCAAAGACCCCTCGCAGTCTCCCATGGCAGTTCCTGTAAATGTCCTCACCATCCCTGCAGTCCCTAGCAGCACTGCGCTCGTCTCTTCCTCCCTGCCCAACTCCACTCCTCCCACAGCCCTGCCCCCCTCCACCCCCACCAGCACGGTGAAGAAACAGCGCCCCCTGCTGCCCCGCGAGAGCGTGCCAGTGGTGCAGCCGGCTGTGGTGTGGAACCCTGGCACCAAGTTTCAGACATCATCTCAGAAGTGGCACATGCAGAAAGTGCAGCGGCAGCAGCACAGCCACACGCAGCCTAACACTCCAACACAGACGTTGTCACAAGCACAGCAGGCATCATCTTCACCATCTTCATCCAGCACTCGATATCAGACACGACAGGCTGTTAAGGGTAGGTAGGCCAACACTGACGTAGAGGGTTAAGAGCTTATAGTGTGTATAATAGTGTGAATAAATTTACAGCAAATCATTGAGTATTTAAACGATATACAATCATGTCCCCTCATTAGCCCCTTGAAGCATGAACACTTACTCTCATTTTCCAAACCGCAATATTAGGATTGTGGGGAGGCTGGAGCCTAACTCAGCCACACTGGGCAAAGCCAGGATACACCCTGAACAGCTTTCCATTCCATTGCAGGGCCAACACACACACACAACCATTTACACTCACACCCAAGGGCAACTTGAAACAACCAGTTAGCCTAGTGCATGTCTTTGGACTATGGGAGAAAACCAGAGTACCTGGAGGAAACCCACACAAACATGAGGAGAATATGCAAACCCATACAGAAACGCCCAAGCCTGGGACTCAACCCCAGGACCTTCTTGCTGTGAGGCGGACGTGCTCCTCTGCATGGGACTCGACCCTATACAGTTGCGATCCTTGTTATGTTTATCCTAGTCTTAACCTTCAGCCTTACATAGCCAGAATTACTTCACAGCAGATGGCATTTTCCCATGAGCGTTCAAAGCACAATCACTGGAATACTTGAGAGCCATTGAGCTAACTTGAGAACTGGGAGGGCGTGGCTTCCAGTCCTGGAATGTTTGGTTATATTGGAAATTGCCGTGGGTTAATTCAACACTGTTGTGTATTTTTGGGTTTTTTAACCAGTGACTGTAGCTTATTTCTCCACCCATATTTGCAAGAGTCAACCTCCGAAATCCACGAACGGCCACGATATGAACAGCCACCAGACATGGTTCTCAAGTATTCAGCATCTATGTGAGACCATAGTGTTAAGCTGCATCCAGACAGGAAGTGATGAGCGACAATCTATATGATTGATATGTGAGTCACCTCGCGCAACGCGAATCTTACTCGTGGTAAGCTCTGGTTGCCTAGGTAACCCTTTCGAATGTTTCCTGCTTCCAAATTTTTCCGAGTGAAACTGTGAGCAGTGAACAGCTAGTTCACTACAGGAAGTGTAGATCTGAGTGCAATATCTAGCTAGTTTACTAATAAAAAGCTTATAAAGTATAAAACAAAGACTCTTGTGCACCGTGAACCAAGGAGAGTTAAATGTATATATACATATACACTCACAGGATGTGCTGACCATTCCTTAAACATGGACCCAAGTGTCAGGTGACCATTCTTGTAAAATTTCCGTGTTTAATCATAAAGTGCACTGCAGTAATGAGCTGCTCTTCCATGTTGATTTAGACGGAATCACTGAACTCGTGTTCATTGTTTACTGACGGAAAATGTTTTGAGGAACTCGGTGTTTGGTGGCTTCTGTCAGTCAACGGTAACTTTAAGATCTGATTGGTTATCGCTGGGTTAACGTCGCCTGAAAGTTCAACTCCACACCCGCCTACTTTGCGACGCTCCAGAAAATTTCGCCTCTCATCGTTCATTTCGCTTTGACTTTGCATGGTCGCCTGTCACTCATCGCTTCCTATGTGAATGCGCCTTTAGCCTCAGACGCTCTGTAAATAGTATATGTAAAGGCTGTATATTTAGCATGGCTGATTTATTTGGTACCCTTTCCTGGCCACAATCTTCAGAACGTGGAACATTTTGTCTATAAACGCTGGCCATCTACAATAACATATCTGTGGTTAATTAAATGTTTAAACATTTTTTTGGTCCTCTTGCAAATCTGCCCTGATCCAATTGGCACCTTGAAAGTCGTTAAATTAACTTAAAGCCAAATCTGCTTTATTTCTCCTAGCTGTACAGCAGAAAGATTCCCCACACAGCACCTCGACCTCGGCTGTCACCCTGGTCACCAGCACCCCTGTATCTGCAGCCATAATGGCAGGTGTCACAGTGAGCTCTTCTTCCTCATCCTCCTCCTCCTCCATGGCTGGAGAGCTCCAAATTCCCACCACCTCTGCTGATGTGGCAGCTGACATTGCAAAATACACCAACAAAGTAAGATCTCTTGCTAGAACTGCCAGACGAGTGAATCTGGATGTTATACTTTGGTTGCCTGTTATTTGGGAGTATAAGAATGATCTATATTGGGTGATGGTTGTTTTTTGTAACGACTGTCTGGATTAAGATTGAATGCTAGACCAAGCCTTTTAATACTAAAGTCGAGAAGTGTTATTAATGTGTTGTTGATATTGATAAGTCAGTGGTTAATGGGAAAAAAATGGTTGCTTTGTGTATGGACAGATCATGGACGCAATCAAGGGGACAATGACGGAGATATACAACGACCTCTCCAAGAGCACCTCAGGAAACACGATAGCTGAAGTACGAAATCATAAAAAACAAATAGTGCTCATGATAAAATGGTTTTATATCCAGAGACAGCAGCCAACGAGATACTCTGATTCTTGCCTTTTAGATTAGGAGGTTACGGATTGAAATCGAAAAGTTGCAGTGGCTCCATCAACAGGAATTATCGGAGATGAAACACAATTTAGGTTTGTCCTTAGCACCCATTTTCTCATTGTGACTTTTCTCAAATAACATGCTTTGAAAAAAAAAAAGGCCATCTATATATATATATATATATATATGTGTTGCTCCCGACTCAGAGCTCACCATGGCGGAGATGCGGCAGAGTCTGGAGCAGGAGCGAGAGCGGCTGGTCGCGGAAGTGAAGAAGCAAATGGAGCTGGAGAAACAGCAGGCTGTCGATGAAACCAAGAAGAAGCAGTGGTGTGCCAACTGCAAGAAAGAGGCCATCTTCTACTGCTGCTGGAACACAAGCTACTGTGACTACCCCTGCCAGCAAGCACACTGGCCAGAACACATGAAGTCCTGCACACAGTCAGGTAGGATAAAGAGCTGGCCCTCATTTATAAAGATATGTGAAGCCATTCAGTACATTTTCTACTGTTATTAGTTTCCCAGGCTGATGGGATACACAAATTATAGGCCCCTGTCATACACTGACAATTTAGCCAGCGTATGCCGACATATGGGAAATTTGGTGAAAACGTTGGCGTACGTTGAATAAGTTTTGTGTAAGTTAATAGCACGCTGGCATAAGTCGTAGTACAGTGAGGTCATCGAAAAATTCTTTGCATGCACAAAATCTTTGCCATATGCTAGCGTATGGGTCATAAGCTGAATATAATGTCTAGCATACTTTGAACCTATGTATAACTTATACCAGTGAATGCCTAGTATGTTGGCAGCGTTCGCAACTTATGACCAACGATAGTCTAACTTATGCAGCAGTTTATCCCCGACGATCGATCACGTGACGTAGTCTATACAAGGCTGCCGCTCGCTGATTCAAATCAGATCCGCACCAGACATCGCAGTATCAACATGACCGTCATGCCGAAGGTCATGCTAATGCTGGAGGACAGCTAGTAGGTATTCTCGTCTCAGCCTTGCAGGAGCCTCCATCTCTCGGATGACATGGACATCTGCTCCCCATGGAGTCTTGAGGAGTACTGCCCGGTTCCTCGTTTGAACCTCATTTTATATACCCATCCCCCTAAACGCTGCCAATACGCCCAGAATACACTTGCTGTAAGTTAGAAAGATGTTCAGTAAAAGTTCTGCGGTCCGGAAGACGTCAAATACGTCTACATACATCAATATATGTTGGAGACAAGTTGGATGTAAGTTGGCTATAAGTTTTCGATAAGTTCTGGATAAGTTACTAATAAGTTATGCATAAATTCAAAGCTGGAATAACGTTGAGAGTTCAGCGTATGCCAGCGTTTTATAGAAATGTGTTGTACGTTCTGCAAATCGTTAATATGTGACACGGGCCATACATTTACAAGCTTCTCATAGGGTCGTGGAATTTGTGGAATATCTTGGCATTTAAAAAACGTCTATTCCAGACATGGAAGATCAGGGGATTTGACCAATTTTTATAACCAATTCATGGAATATCAGGGAATTTTGTTTGTAGCATGTTTACACTTATGGCTTATCAGAGTGTAATAACTCAGCATGATGGTGTAGTGTTTAGCACGACTGCCTCACAGCAACAAGGTCCTGGGTTCAAGTCCCGGGCACGGGCGTATCTGTGTGGAGTTTGCATGCTCGCCCCGTGCTTGCGTGGGTTTCCTCTGGGTATTGTGGTTTCCTCCCACAAGTCCAAAGACATGCTCATTAGGCAAATTAGCTGTTTAAAATTGCCCTAAGGTATGAGTGCCATTGCTTGTGTGTGTTCGCCCTGCGATGGTCCCACTGTCAGCTGAGAAAGGTTCCAGCCTCCCTGTGAACCTAATAGGAGTAAACGATTTAGCAAATGAGTGAGTGAGTGAGAGTTTGGTCAGTAGTTCCCCAAATCTGTGTATATTCTTTATTGTGGAAAGAATGTCCGTCATCCATTTACACTAATTAATAAATCTAGTGGAAATACTTTCAGTGACAACAGATTGCACCTGTTATGATGGAAGGACTTGCATCACATGACTGTGGAAGTCAGTAAACATTCTTTCTGGTTCCAATAGGCTGGACACCACTGCTTGTCCAGGCTACTGACTTGTCCACTCGTGCTTTCACTTAGCATTTGATTTGATCTGATAACACCCCCCCCCCCCCCGCCGCCCCCCTTTTCTTTTTTTCATTTTGTAGCAACATCATCACAGCAAGAGCCGGACACCGAGTCAAACACAGACGCCATTTCTAAAGTTTCTGCCCATCCGAACAACAGTCAAGACTCGCCTCGAGAGACTGTAGGAGCTCCGCCTCCAGACAAGGACAGCGATGTGGACAAATCAAAGGACAGCGTCACTGTCAGTATGTCCTAGCTGAAGACATACAGTCCTATAGTACTACTGCAGAACTGCACTTACGGCTGCACATAATGTACAAAACATAGTCGAGTTTCGTCACTACAACAAACTACTTTTCATGTTCTTGTCTTGCCACGATCTGCTTTTCATTTTGGGAGGCTGATTTTCACGATTTTTATCGATAACAGTTCAATATAGCATTATAATGCAACCAGACCTCTTTAATAACTTACTTTTGGTGGGGTTTTTTGTTTTCATTCTGATTGGCTTATTCATTTAACTCCATAATACCAACATTACTACAGTGAAGACACCACGAATGGGCCGGTGTTGGACTTTTACACAAAGCAGTAATCCTTTGGTGCTCAGTCCATGTTTGTGGGGGATTTTTATATAGTAACTCAAATCCTAGTTTGGATTCAGTGCTTCGTTCATAAGGTGAAGCTGTTTTCTCAGAAGATATTGTTGTCACGTCATCTAAACGGCAATCCTCTCACCAGCTATTTCGGAGTTCTGAAGAGGTAAAAGCACGAATGATCTGAAAATCTCTGGGTCAGTTTGGTCTAAGTGAGGTAATCGAAACACTCTGATATGGTAAAGTAATATTGTTCACTGTGTAAAGACTCATCCTTGAAGTGGCAGTCATGTCATGTTACGTTTTTATTGCAGGTTGTCTATATACTGTATATATAAGCTTTATTTGGGGGTTGGGTATAACGTGAGATTTTGTTTTTATTTTTTAACAGTTCATAAATGGTAAAAGATAAATATTTGTTCATATTTAATTCATCCAATGTTCTGTTTGTTAATATAAAACTCAGATTGCATTCTATTTTATTTTCTCTATGCATCCCTTACTAAAAACATTTGCAGTTTTGATAAACGAAAAAAAAAAAAAAAAGATTTACTAGAATATCTATTAGTATTAGTGTTACCAATTATTATTTTTAATCAAAATGTATTAATCATGGCATGGTTTGATACAGTCTTAAGGTATCATCAGATATCATGCTGTTTACTGTTAAACAATCACATGCTTTATTACTATTATTATTATTATTATTAAAATTATTATTATTATTATAATTTTTATTATTATTAACATTATTATTATTGTTTTGTATAATTATGATTATTGTTATTATTGTTATTATTATTATTATTATTATTATTATTATTATTATTATTTAAACACCATTACCTTCATTTGCACTTTTAAATGTGATTTTTTTTCAACCTTAATTACATCTGGCCATGTTGTTTTATTTTTCTTATGTTCCTTTATGCACTAAAATCAGAGCAGATCATCTCATTCATCACTGTTGTTAGTATGATAATGCAGAATAAACAGACATTTCATTTCCACTTTTGTAGCCGATCTTTATGTACCGCTGAATTGTTTTTTTGACCAATCAGTCTGTAATATTTATAAATTTATTATTTTATTTTCTGTCAGGAAAGCCATATTTATAAATTTGTTTATAATTAGCCCTGTATGATCAACAAAATTATAGCGGTTCAGCAAAGTTACCAAAGCTGAGGCTAAGTCATAACTGACATCGTGATGCATTATTTCAGGTCATTACAGTTACAACGTTTTCGCAGCCTCCCTAATATTCACATTGACTGTTGACTGTTCAGTACTTTCTTAGCTCTTAAAAACCCTGCAATGTTCATTACAATAAAAAGAAACAAACAAATGTTTACATATTATTCAGAAATAAAATTTGGTGGTCTTAATGTGTTTTTTTTTTGGGTTGGTGTGGAATGCAAGAATACTGTATATCAACTGATATATGATTTTTTATGCCAGGTAATATGATATATGATATGTGATATATGTATACTTAAAATATTTTAAGAAATTCAACACCATGGCACTGAATTACAAATCTGGCTGTATATACTCTAAGGATAACAGTTAACATTCGATAAACATTTTAACTACTGTTATATAACTGCAAAAAAAAACTGTTATTGTTGATATGAGGTTTGATGACAATATATAACATTTGTTAATGCTTATGGATGGAAGGAGTCTCCAGTGTCAGCACTTTGTAACTGTAAGTTTCCTCCACTGGAAAGTGTCTTCAGGATAGAAAATAGACATTATTTTTCATTCAAAATATTTTCTTGGTCATATTCCATCATTGGATTTGGATAAGTTGAATTATCCCTCCTACTCAAGGGAGGGGAAAGAGAAAGCTACCCAGAAAACAGCTGCCTGGTTTCAAGACTTGAGGCCTGCTCCATACAAGAAGCCAATAAAATCATGCTTCGTGGAAAAAAACATCATCAAATACTTTTCCATATTCATTCATTCATTTTCTGAACCGCTTAATCCTCATTAGGGTCGTGGGGAGGCTCAGACGACTCTGGGCGAGGGCAGAGTACACCCTGGACAGCTCGCCAGGCCATCGCAGGGCATTCTTTCCATATTTTGTTCCATATTTTTGTTGAGTTGGTCTAGAATGAATCGGAAACGATGTTAGCAGGATAGCGGGCAAACAGGCTAGCTAGAGGCATGCTTCATGCAACAAGCCGATAAAGGAGCAATTAATGGGGAAAAAGTCATGAAAATAAAATTACGTCCTTCAAATCCTTTAATTTCATAGTGTGTTTCAAATTTCATGGAATTGGTCTAGAATGAATTGGAAATGTCGTTAGAGGAAGAGTATGCTATAGATAGCGGCATTTCCAGCTGACTCACTGAGTCTGGTGTGCTCATCTCTGAACATCCTCATTAGCCTATTCAGATCTTGGAGGGCCTTCATTCTTGTCAGATAACACCCACTTGATGAAATAATTCATCATATCATACTTTCATTAATATTCAATTATTGCTTATTTTCCATCCAACAAATTCAGGCGGCAGGTTGAATCGATTAAAATGTAAAAACAAACCATAAAAAAATCTTGATTTATTTCTTAGGTTCCCGTGTAATGTATGCTGGAACAGTTATTGTTGCATTCTTTCTTATAAACATATAAGTGATATCCACCAATCCTAAGGTAAATAAATGTTATATAGAATATGATTTGATTGGTTTTACAGTCTTGTAATAAAGGTAATTCTAGGTTAAAGTTTTGTAGGTTTTGTTATGGATATGGTGGCTGTTTTAAAAATCCTCCAGAAAACATACTTACTCTTTGTGCAAGGTAGAAAACACTATTATCTTTATCATAATATTTGATTATATTATCTACACTCATAGTTTCATGAGGATTACCCATTTAATCCCTCTCACCCTGGGTTTACACAGGGGGAAGGTTTTCTGCCAGTTCCACGATTTGAGAGAATTGTGAGGAGCGTGTGGGGTCGTGAGATGGAATCATGATGATCTTGAGGGAACTTGGTGGATTCGTGATGATCACGCTGATCGTGGCAAAATTTTTGACTCTACGATTTGATGCCACTCGTGACATAAAGTAGGAATCGTAGTAGAGCCCATTGGAGCTTATCAGACTGTTACAGACTTTGATGCACCATCGTAAGGGATCCTGATGAACTTCGAAACACGATTCCTTCAAGTTACATCTCCAGGATGCACCCTGCCTCGTTTTTATACCCCAGTTGTGCTCCAAGTGTGCTCATAAATCGTGGAACTCCATGCTTTTTTGAATCGAGGAGATCACGGACATCGTGTCCCGGTGTAAACCCAGGGTCACTCGTTTGCTGAACCACTTAATTCTATTAGGGTCGGGGAAGGCCGGAGTTTATCTCAGCCGACACTGAACACAGGCTCTGAACAGCTCACCAATCCAATGCAGGGCTACCATTCATACCCACACGCACACACACATGCACACTCACACCTAGGATCAACTTGGAACAGCCATTCAGCCTAATGTGCATGTTTGAAGTGTGAGAGGAAACCAGAATACCTGGAGGAAACCCACACAAGCACGGGGATAACATGCAAACTCCACACAGAAACTTCCAAGCCCGGGACTCAGACCCAGGACCTTGAGAAGTTGCTGCGAAGTGGACGTGCTAACCACTGCGCCACCGTGCTACCTCGCCATTCCTTCGTTTAGTGCACCCATCTCAGCCACCTCTGGGCGAAGGCGGGGTACACCCTGAACAGCTCGCCAGGCCATCGCAGGGTCAACACTCACGCAACCATTCACTCGCACTCTCATAACTAAGGGCAATTTGGAACTGGCTGTGCATGTTTATCTACTGTCAGAGGAAATCGGAGTACCTGGAGGAAACCCACACAAGTACGGGGAGAACATGCAAACTCCACACAGAAACGCCAGAGCCCGGGGATCGAACCCAGGACCTCCTTGCTGTGAGAGGGATGTGCTACCCAGCCATTCAATTTCCACTAAACGACATGTTGTTACACTCTTGTACACTAGGTGGCGGTATGCACCTCTCAGACGTTTTCGATTCGCCAAAAACCGGAAAAGAAGAAGAAAATAATAATAATAATAATAATAATAATTTTTACGCATTACAATATTTTGCTTTGTGAGATGATATTCTCGGAGGTTTTACATGAATGAAAGGATAAATATCAGTCCATTTGTCTTCGCCACTTTATAAGAAGCACCGAGCTGAGCTTGCTGAGATGTTTTGGAAGGTGGTGCATTGAGTTTAAGATGATTAAATCTCTATTAAAGTCTATTAAAAGCAACAGCGGTGAAATACATGATTAGAAACGCGGTGTATTTAGTCTGTGTTTATATTATATATATTATATTATATTTAAAATGGTTTAACAAACTTTATTTTCTGAGAAATGGGATGCACTACAACATGAACACACCGCAAGTGGACACAGGACGAGGCCTAGTGCTGCAGCTTGGACTGAATTCTTCCTGATTTGTAAGTAGCTTTAGATAAAAACACCTGCTAAATAACTGAATGAAATAATACACCGAATAGATACACATTTATTTAGTGCATCACCATAGCTTTAATGTCTCGGTATACATACAACAACAACAACAACAAAAAACCTGGTAACCGAAGAGAGGCAGCTCTTAAACCTGTTCCAGTTTATTGTTGCTGTGCATTCCATCATAAAGCAGATATTCTCCATTTAGAATAATCAAGGTGCTGTCCTTCACCCCCCCCCCCCCCCTTTTGTAACAAATAACCTGGAATATAAGTTAACAATTAAAATATTCAACCCATTTTCAGACCCTTTTTTTTTTTTTTTTTTTTTTTTTTTTTCCCCCCCGGACACCAGTGGAGCACGATTCCTAATCCACAAACCTCCACAGTTCATCAGGAAGCTGCTTCCCCACCTCCCCCTGAAACACTGATTTTGACTGTGCGCTCTGGACGTCCAATTTGGCTTCCTCCTCCTGTCTATGGTCTTTCTGCTCCGCCTCTGGTTTGCACCTACTCTGCTCTGATTGGTCGGCATTCCAGAGCTTCAAGAAGCCCTACTGTGACCTGTTTCGGGCTAAGAGGTTGTGTTGGTACACAGTAGATCAAGAAACAAATGTATTGTCAGGTTATTTTGAAATGTCAACATTTGAAATTCAGCCGTACACGTATGACTCCGATTCCGATCCGAATGTTGAAAGTGGACAGCCTTAAAATCTCCAGCAACAAAGATTAATGCAGAACATCTCAGTATGGTAAGTACTGCTTATCGCTGACGTTCTATGTAATATAAAGTTGTATTTCATCATTTGTCATGACAAGTCGCTTTTACTAATTATAAAAGATATTATCATTACTATGTGCACACATGGATAGTGCATGAAGATGCCAGTAGTGGAAAACGTGTGTTGTAGAGAAATATCAACGAGAACAATCTCATGAACTTTACTTTCCACTGTTGACAAACGACTAATGTGTTTCTGCATCACTGTAATTATCACGTAGCAGTGCATTTCAACACCTGAAAAAGACTTCTTAATGGGAATGTTTATTTACCCAGAAACCTGTAGTTTGCTGGGCTATAACATTTTCACATTGTCACAATTACTCCCTCATAAAAAAGTTACTTGATTACAGGTTTTCTGATAGCAGTCTCCCAGTAAGTGAATATATCGTAACATACAGACAGATAACGTGTTAGTCACATACCTCTATGGTTGAGACAACAGGGCAACGATTAAACAGACATGGTTATAATAACAGTGCAATGCAATACGTGCCTTAATGCATGTCTACGAATGTATTATAAATGTGTAAGCCAACATTAACTGTTTATAACATTTAATGTATGTCTGTAGCTAACTTCTTTGTGCTCATCATCATTAGCTCTACATAAAAAGTTTTGCTACGTGTGTATGTACACTGTCTGTACTGACACTGTATTCACGGCATTAAAAGACCTGCCCTTTTGTTTTAACTGATTATTGATACAAAATAAACACAGACAAAACACTATTATAACGTTAGATTCAGCTTGCACATCTGACTCCTCCACATGAACTCTTATAGTTGGCAGGATGCTGATCCTAGCTGCAGATCCAGCTTTGTATCATGCTTTGTTGTGGAGGCAGCCTGGCGAGGATTGTCACGATCATGTAAATACAGAAGTTTATTATTATTATTATTATTTTGCACTATTTTTATATTTGGTTTCTTTCACAGCCGTAGAATGCTCCACGCTCAGTGTGCTGGCAGGCAGACCAGATACTGCTGTGCATAGGGAGGGGTAGTGAGGAAAGGCCAACAAACCAGAAGGCTCAGCACACTGTGACGTTATAGTGTGCCCAAAATTTGAAAAAAAATTAATTCAAACAAATCAGCAAAAATCATGTTTACAGCCCAGAGGGAAAACTTAAACATGCTAACCTCGTTATTCTGTCTAACATGTCTATTTGACACTGTAACAACATTTATGGGTCAGAAAAGTGGAAAAGGCCTACTATCTTCTGTTTAAATATAATAAAAAACCTGTTTAAGCCAATATCTGGTGAAGAAAACTGGCTTCTTGACAGAATGCTGGTTTGTGTTTGGATAGACTTTCTGTCATTCGTTTTTTTAATCTAGAGACCACCTGTTTTCCAATGAGAGATGTGGCATCCTTGGGTGGAAAACCCTAACTACTTCTACCTAAGCAGAACCCTTGTGTGTTTACATATAAAGATTTTGTCCAATCTGAGTGAATTCATTTTTTATTACAGGTACACTAGCTACATTTACATACACACTTTTTTACATTCTGAATAAGTTTGTTCTGATTGGTAATTCTGATTATAAAGTTCACATGAAAGCAATTGGATAAATATGCATATTTGTGTAATCTGATTGGTTAGCTGTCTTAGGATAATAAGCAATTGAATGAGGTGAAGTACGATATGGAGAATTATTCAGATCGCGGGGGTTTTATCTGCCGAGACAGATATTATCCACTTATTCATCTTATCTGATGTGAGTGATGGATGAGTTAGTTTGTAGAGGAATACCGAAAATTATTTGATGGCTTTCCACCAGTCAGAAACAAGAAAATATTTTGATTTAATAGTAATAAAATACATTATCCAGCTCTTAAACTCAGGATAATGCCTAAATCAAAACATCAGAAAAAATCATGGCTTGTGATAATTACTGGCTCTGAAATCACAGAAAATCAGCTAAAAATTGTCCCCAAAAGTATGAAAAAAGCTATATGGCCTGCATGTTTTTCAAGGAAATTTTTTTTTTTTTTACAATCTTTGAGGTTTAAAAGATGGTTTTATGAAGCACATGTGACCCATAACACGCTTTAAAAATGTTAAAATAATAAGACTCATTCTAGTTTGCTTTTCTTATGTTTCCATGTAGTATACACTAAAATGATTATTTACCTCAGAATTGGTGGATATCACTGAATATATTAATTCATGATCCGTAGTCCTAACTAGAACTGTGTTAATCTCTCTTTACCAGTGGCTCAGAAAATGAATGAATGAGTGAATGACTACAGGCTGTATAACTCGAGGTGTGCCACTCCACATCAAGCCTAGGGACAATTTGGAATAGCCATTTAGCCTAATTTGCATGCATGTGCAGAATTTGCAATCGCCACACAGAGACGCCCTCACCGACCAGAGGCATGAATCCAGGACCTTCTTGCTGTGAGGCTAATGTGCTGTCCACCATGCCCCCTACCATAGTAATAAATAAATGGGACTGGAACCCAGGACCCTTTTTTTGCTGAAAGGCGGGTGTGCTAACCACTACGCTCATCTACGATCAAGATTGAATCCAATCAATAATGTATAATTAAATTCCTTGTAAACGTGTAATAAATCTTTATATCTGTAGCCTTTTCTCTGTTTACATGCACATTCCATGTAATCCGGTTGAAGTTTATGCTCCTATGAGAACCAAGGTTTAGTATGTGGGTCCAGTTATCACGACCCTCATCCTGGTGTAATTATTACATTGACAGCAAGGAGATGAGTTTGTGATTGTGAAAATGTTTCATTTTATTTCTTTATTTTAAGCATGTTTGCTTCACAGCCCAGCCCATGGTAATAAAGTCATCAAATGCACACGTCATCCATTGGTTTCATGCTTTTTTTTCTTATCAACATTGAGATTAAGTGCACAGAAGGATAAATGTTTAATGAAGATTTTATTCTTTTCCCCTACCAAATGTTCTTTTTTTCCTGCACAAGGATCATGTTGGTAACTCAAACGCGCATGCGCAGATTCTGAACGTGAACGTCATCACATTCACTGTAAACCTTAACGAGTTTTTCATAAAAGGATCACCAAACCTGAATCGTTGAATATATATATATATATATATATTCGCTTGTCCTCAAGAATTGTGTGTATGACGATTTAAGTTTTAATTCCAGCTGAGTGGATGATTAGGACCTGCTTAGCTTTGAAGGTGTAATTCCTCCCCAGTCCTGCGGTGGCGCTGTCGCCTGCAGGTTCACTGGCAACCAGTGCTTTCCTAGTACTGGCATGCGCGCGCTGCACATCGCCAGCGAGAAGAGAAAATGGAGGAAGTGCTATTCTGTTGACCGCGTTGCAGATATACAATATTCCTAAGTGAGTATGCATCATCGAACGTTTCCGAACGTCGCTAAATGCATGAGATGAGTCAGGATGTTTACAACAGCAGGTTTAATCGGCTAACATTAAACTCCGCTAACTAAACCCCAGCCACCGATAATGGCGTCACGGTCCAAGGCCATCCTATTACCCATCTATCGTTGCTTTTAAACGAACGAGCGGTCACTGTCGCTAAAATAATACACAGTCGACATCTGTGGACAGTTTGATCTTTCTGTTTATTGCATGCAAATACATGGAGGTGGTTATGAACACGAGGTCTTCGTTCTGTGTCGTAATTGGTGATTAGCTGTCTAAGCTAACGTAAGGTAGTGGCATGGCGTTTGACTCCATCGCGCACAGTTAGCTAACACGACACGTTTGGGTAAATATATTACATACGACTTCATTTTGTGGTTTCTAGTAATTCTGGGAGTTAATTTTGTTATTTAAATTTCTGTACCTTGTTGAATGACTGTTTAACTGCTAGACTGAAACGAGTGGGTGTTGCGCATGCGCATTGGCCCAGTAGCGTAATAGTAAGCAAACGTCGCGTCGGTTAATAATAATATTAATAACGTTGTTTATTGATTTGAGTGTTTTGTTTGTAGTTAGTATGTAATAATTATACATAGAGTTGTTGTCAGTGTCTCGAGAAGGCGGGTTGTGTTTAGTTCGTTAGCATGACCGTGTGATTAGCTTGCTAGCGGGTTTGTTTTGACTTCACGTGCTTCTTGGATTATACGAGTTCTCAGCTGGGAAGTCATATTTAGTTAATCATCAGCATCTCCTTTTATTTTGATTAATGAACTAAATAGGTTACACGAAACAGCTAACCCGAGTGTATAACACGGTTCTTATTTGGGTGAAAGTGCAAAAGTTAGCCAGAGACCGAGATTTAAAATAATTTTCTAATGTTCCTACTTGTTATTACGACTTGAAGAGAGAGTTACGATACGATAGTACAAGATTACCGTAAACACACTGAAGTAAATGCGACAGATTTATTGTGCAGGTTCATACCTTGTGCATTTGGTAAAGTAATATAACACCACCTGGAGAACCTGTTTTTTATGTATTTATTTGTTTTTCCTTCAGAGGGAATCTTCTGCCAAGTACTAATGTGTGTATGTATGTTTTTGTGTTTTTATATAAAATCATCTCCGGACAAGGTCACACATGACCCCTAATACTCTGCTGCATATTAGTTAAGTAAAAAATAAAACTAAATATGAAATGAAAAATAAATCTGATTGAGTATTGTTGTAGGAAACTAATCAGTGACCCTAATCTTTATTGTTTTCCCCTAAAAGATCTTGTATTCCTTTTATTCTATAACATTTTATGTTTATCATTAAGAATGATGACGTACTACTTACTATTTGATCCTTATTGTTGTAATATGTCCACAGGACAGGATAAGTTAGCACCTGCTGTGAGTTACGATGTGGGTAATGATGATAAACTCTGTCAGCTGCTTTTTTTTTTTTTTTTTTTGATGATTAAAATAAAAAGCAAATGTCATTTGTTTCCAGCTGTGGACAAGATGACTGCTGGAGTGTTGCTGTGGTTTTTTCAGAGAGTTTTTCTTTACACCATGTACACAGTCTCCTGTTCTTTCCTCGTGGCAGAACAGCTTATCATACAAGTCCTTCTTAGTTAGCAGCTACCATATAGCCAATGCTACTGTCTAAGCCTTTATGTAAAATAAATCATGTTTTGAGAAATAAGATTCAAGAATTTAGCAGTACTGTAGCACTACTTTGTGTATACATGCTATTTATTTTGTTGATGTCAAGACATTTTTGTGGATTTCTAGTAAACCCTTTCTGTGCTGGCTTCCTATATTACATAAAGTTTGCTTCAGTTAATTTTATTATCTCTCAAATGATTGTAACACACTTGATCACTGTGTGTTTGCGGATAATCTGCTGCATTCGCTCATTATCTCTGTGTATAACATGACCTGCTGGATGGAGGGGGAAAAAAAAGAGAATGAAATATAGCAGCAACAATTGTTATTCTTGCCTAGTTTATTCATCAAGCCTGAGTATTTTGGTTTATGAATGAAAAAAAGGAGAGGGGGGCTGCGATAATTGTGTGAAGGGTTGATCTGCAGTCTTGAAGATGACAAGGCGCACCCACATCAGTAAATGAGACACCCCCTGAGAGCTTTTGTGTTAACATCTGGATTTACTGTCAAGGTCAAAACCCAAAGCCGAACCCTCAGTATAAGTAGAGGTGTAACAAGGCTGCCATATTGTGCAAAATTGCAGCTTCTTGAAGTGGGCGTGTCATGTAGTAGCCGGATTGTGTAAGTGCTGCACGCATGCAGTTAGACCTTGAGTGATGTCATCAGTTTCATACTTCATACATAAACCGTTCTGCCTTTCTGGATAAAGAACTTTAAATTATATCGAGTTGTTAACGTATACCATTTACCATCACGCCATAAGTAGTGAGATCACTGGGGCATGTATTTTGCACTGAAGCCTGTATTAGATTCCTGTGGAATTAAATCAATTGTGGGTAAATGGTATAAAAGCCAAGGAAATAAATTTTTGATCTCAAGTGTCTGTTGTACTTTGAGTAGCACAGATCCAAAGGTGTGATCAGTCCAGCTTCTTGTTATGGTGTCTTGAGGCAGATTTTAAACATTTGATGAGTTATATAAGAAGAACATGTCCTAATGGAGCAGTGGTGTAACCTAGTTTTACAAGGGGCAAGTTCTCCAGAAATGCTTCAGAAATGTTTTAAATGATTTAACCAACGACTTTTCTGTCCTCAGTTGGTTTAAACTGTATGTTGGAGTATTATTAACGACTGTCTGTATTTTTTTTATTTTATTTTATTTTTTTGGTAGATTTCAAGAAGTGTAGTTGAGTTTTGTAATTTTTTTCTTTGTAGATTTCTCACTGTGATGTGAATGGATCATGAGCTGCTCATAATTAAACGTGGTTCTCAGTTCAGCAGAGCCTGAAAGGCCCCCAAACAGGTACAGTACTTCATTGCTTGAGGGTTTCCCCACATGTTACTGTAACAAGATTGTGGGTTAAATGCATTTGTGTGTTAATATTAATTGCAGTTTTATGTTGCTCCATCTTTTGAAGCAACTATTATTTATACATCGTGTCAGATTGTTTGTATGTGCTAACATGAGCTTATTTCATCACCGCACATGCTAATTGAGCTTCATTCCGATGATGTGTGAATTAACTTTTTTCACGTTTGTGTTTATACCTGTGCCCAGCATACAAGCAGTAGAAAATGTCTGGAATAAGTAAAACAAAGCTCTTTGTGAACCCTTGACTGCTTTTCAATTAGAGAAAGAATGAATCTTTATGTTCTGAAAGCAGTTGGTAATGTGTCAGATTGTTTGAGAGGTAACGTGGAGCATTTTAAAAACATTTATTTTTGTCAATTTGTGCACATTTATCACCTCTTGAGGTGAAGTGATTTGACCAAAGGTGGCAAATTTAACAAATTAAACTGATTGCATTTTTGTACTGCAAGCATTTTTACACTTTTTTTGCAGCACAAGCTGATGCTCATCTCATGTGTCTTGTGTTTTTAGAATTATAGTGTTAATTAGCCTGCATATGTTTGCCAAGAAAGTTTACGATTCAAAATCATTATTATAGAACCGTTGGAGGAAGGGTGGTCACGTGTTGGAAACGCTGTAGTATATAGCTGAATGGCACAGTAACTTTAACGCGTCTTACTGAAGTATGTTATAGTAGTATATACAGTATGTTGCACATATTAGTTCTCTGGATGATCAACAACGACTGATGTTTCGCTGCTGTTTGCAGGTATGATGATGCATTCATCATCTATGGGTCATTTTTGAAGGCACATGATATCTTGCAGGATTATAAAAATTTTTATTAATATATTTGGGTGTTCTGGCAAATGTGAAATACAGAACTGTCCCTTCATATTATACTCAATTCAAATGTGTAAAATAAGCACTCGTCAAACTGACCACGCCACATTAACTAAAGTGGTGAAAAGGCTCAACTCTGCATTGTATGTGTTGTGCTTCTCTCTTAACTGTAGATAATTCTGTTTGAAAACTAGCAAGTGACTCCCTCAGCTATGGAGGAGATTGTGAGCCCTGAGCTAGCTCAAACTCCTAAGCCAGAGTCCAGCCAGGATTTGGATTCCAGTTCACAAGGTACCACTGACCTTGGACTGCTGTATGAATGAGAGCTTCATTTAACTGGTTCGCGGCAGCTTGGTGGAATTTAATATGGCTCTGAATCAGTTCTCTAACTTAAGTTATTGCTGCAATATGACTTAAATCTTGCACTCTAAATCGATTGGGAAATCATTTCAATTCTGCTAATGGATATGGACCGCACAGATTTCTGTACAGTGAATCTATGCAATAAATTCAACTTGGTTTTATTTTCAATTATTTCAGAGTTAAGGCAAAAAATCTGTTTCTAATTTCCCTACCACCATCTCACAGCTCCAGCTGCGATAGCAGAGGAGGAAAAGGACAGCAAGTCTGACAAGGGTGATAGTGATGCCGCTCACAAAGTCAAAGTAGAAGAAGAGAAATTGGCCAGGAACTCCTGCGAACCAAAGAAGACGTGGGGCTTCCGCAGGACCACCATTGCAAAAAGAGACATGGCTGGAGAGACAGCAGGCGTAACTGATAGTCCTGGAGCACCGGTGCGACGAAGCGGCAGGCAGGCCAAGCGCACTGATAAGCTTGAAGAGTTCCTGGTAACCGTCAAACGAGGAAGAGGAGGAGCAATCAAGCGTAGCGCGCCTGCTTACCTTGAAAGTGGAGACCCCCCATCTGAGACTGCATCCGAGGCCAGCTTTGATGGAACCACTGAGCTTAAAGTGACAGAAAACAACGCATCATCCCCAGTGAGGAGGACCAGAGGGAGGGCCAGAGGGAGGGCAGTTTCCAAGCCCAAGGAAGACACGGCTGAATCAGCCAGTGACGACGACAGTTCAGAGGATGAGGAGAAAGCGCAGAAAGATACACAAGAAAAGCTTGAAATGGAGACTCCTGTAGAGGTTTGCAAGAAAGAGGACCCAGTAAGGGAACTGAACCAAGAACAACTAGAGGAACAAGATGAAGAGATGACCAAGGAAGAAGTGCCTGCCAACACAAGACTTTTAAGAGGTCCTTTAAAATTAGGCCCAAAAAGAGACGCTAAGCCTAAAGCAGGGGCGTGTAAGGAGAAGGATGAGGAGGAGGATGAGTCGTCGTCTTCATCATCCAGCGAGTCTGATAATGATGGTTATGATCCAAATGCACTTTATTGCATCTGCAGGCAGAAACACAACAAAAGGTTAGTGCTTTATATAAACCGTAACTGTTCAGCTATTCTTGTGGAAACATGATGAGTGTAGTCATGCAGATACAGCTCAGGAGATTTGCACTGGTTTGAGTATTTCAGCAACAGCGAACTCACGGGATTTTCATGCAGAACAGTTCAGGGTTCACACTCTGGTCTGAGCAACATAGAACTGTCCAATGAGCGGCAGCTCTGGGCGAAGTGAGAGCTGTTGTAATCCATCCTTTTTAAGGTTGAGATTGTGTATTTTGTCATGCTTTTCTGCTTACCATGTTTGTAAAGAGTGATTGAATTACACTGGCCTTCCTTTTAAAGCAAACACATTTCTACAATTTCCTCCGATCTCCTTAAATAGAGATCATGATCCTAAACTTCTGCTCACTGAAAGTCCCCACCTCTACACCATTATGTGCCAATTCGAACAACTAAAAAAGGAAATATTCTGAAATACTCAAGTCAGCCTGCGTGCCACCCAACATACATGACCTGGTCTGGTGTTCAATTGTTTTGATGAGAAGACTGATGGGAACTCTTGACCTGTAGCTGCTGAATATATGCAGTGCACTGCTGTCACGTAATTGGATAATTGTAGGAATGAGCAGAGATATGTGTTTGTCAATGTGACTAGTGAGGGTATTTGTGACCCTTAAGATACTTTGTAGAATATTGATGAATTGGTACCTTATCCTAATAGGTTTCTTTCATGCTTTGGATTCCATAAAATAGCAGAATTCATGCTATTGTAAACCTACTTCCGGTTAACACCATAAGAAGCTCCAGTGGTAGAATGTGGTGGGTTTATTTCCTTGGTCAGCCATCCAAAAATCACCTCTTCAGCTGTGACAAAGGGTGACAGTGGAAGCTGGAGCCAATCCCAGCTGACTTAAGAGTCGGGATACTCCCTGAAATTCAGGATTCACCCACACATTCTCTCCTATGGGTGGTTTAGAGTAGTTAGCTGACCTTAAACCCATGCAGACACAGGAAGATCATGCCAGCTCTAAATAGAAAGACTCCAGTCTGCTGTGAGGATTGAACCCAAAGCCTTGTGACGTGGTAGATGTAACCACTATGGGGGACTGTGCTACCCTGTGTGCTTATAGTAAATGTATAGTAATAAATGTGTTGATCCTGTTACACTAAAGGAGACTGAGAGCCTCCTGTCGATCGCGCAGATCGCTGACTTGCTCATAAACGTTTCTGAAGGACTAACACCAAGACTTCATGGTCAAGTCCAGTTTGTTTGAGGTAGAGGTCTTCAGACTGGCATGTTTCTAAAAAGAAGCCAGGCCAAATTTCATGGCTAAGGAATTTTACTGCTGGGTAAATTCTCAGCCTTTCAGGTCATAGAAGATCCAAGTCTGAAACAAGGAATTGCTTGGGTTTCTTGAAGATGTTTTGCATCTCATCACTCATCATCCACAAGGCTTCTTCAGTTCTGAGAGGTAAAGCATCTTCAGGTAACTTAAGTAAATCCAGGTGCCCTCACTTCAACCTTGGATCAGGGCATTTTACTGTTTGACTACAAGCAGAATTCTGTTGTAACACCCCCTTGTTATTCCATAGAAAACTGGCATAGGGCCGAATTGAGATCTTTAAAGTGCTTCAAAAGCTAATGTAACCCCCAAAGTGTTGGGAAGGCTCTCCTTCCAGAGGGGTTGCTTGGACCCGTTTCTTCCAATTTGTGCTCATTATTCAGGAAGCCATGAACGCTAAAGCATGCACACTTGTTTGTTAGATATACTGGAACAATGATAATTTACTGTTGCTGTGTTCTTGTTGAGTTTAAGGGAATGGGCTTTACAATGAATGCTTCCATATTCTGAAACCTGGAAACATGAAAGAAACCTAAAGCATTTAAAAAAAAAAGTTTTATATTTGAAACCTGGTGCATTTATTCATTGGCATATTGATAAAGTGAGAGTAAGTGCACGTGTTGTAGCTGTTGGTAAATGTGGTTGAAGCATACAGTGTGTACTCAGGTTCATGATCTGCTGTGACCGTTGTGAGGAGTGGTTCCACGGAGACTGTGTGGGCATTACGGAGGCACGTGGCCGCCTGATGGAGCGCAACAGCGAGGACTATGTGTGTCCCAACTGCACAGGCAGGAAAACCCAGAGCACCAAGCCCTTCTCCTCTACAGCAGGTGCTGAACCTGGCAAACGACCCGCTAATCCTACTCTTGTTCGCAAAACAGAGCCCAGTCCAAACCAAACCAATCTCCAGTTACCCGCAACTGCTTCTGGTTCTGCTGCTTTAGTTGGTTCTACAGTTTCTTCTGCTGCAGACGAGAAGACCTGCGAAGAAGTTGGCATAAAGGGCAGGATTGAGAAAGCTACTAATCCAAGCGGCAAAAAGAAAATAAAGATTTTCCAGCCGGTAGGTTGTTATACAGTATCAGTGTGTTTCACTACAAGCCAGAGGTGTAACTGAAAAAAAGAAGGAAATTGTGTAATGCAGAGAAATATCGGAATATAAAATTGTCTTCATTTTGCACTATACAGTTAAAGATAATTAACTGAAACAAATATCACTGGTCTACAGCCAAAATACTTCTGAAATAAATATCGTCAAACTTTCTCAATTTTAGGCTGCTGGGACTTAAACTGATGTTTAAAATTATTGATTGGCTCTAGTTTTTGAGATGGTACTGGGTCAGCATATATGACCCTGACTTTGGAATTATGAAGGTGATGAGTTACAGAGGAAAGGGATCTGAATTTAAATCAGGTGTCACTAAATACATCTTTCACTGAATGTAGGAATAAACTTTAAGTAGGTTCAATGCCGGAACATTTACTTCAGGTGCGGCAGGTCATGGGTTGAAAGCCTGGACATGGTGGGAGTTTGACATGCACTGAATTTTCTACCTAAAACTGCAGAGTTTTATTAACTATTTGTCGATAGATTGTATAAATATGATAATCATCAATGACTGGATTTGAAAATTACTTTTATTCTTTCTTTTTAGGCAAATCAGTAGATAATGCAATCAGAAGCTGGTATTGCATCCTAAATTAGATGGATTGCATTGTATTGTCCATGAATGATGCAACGTTAACTTTTTTAACTCCACTTCAGACACTTTGCTGAACAGGTTGCTCTATATCAACTCTAGAAACCATATACATGTAGCTTCATGTTCGATATAATTATGGAGACATCAAATGTAAAAACTTGGAATATCTTGGAATCAGCCATTTTTATTGTCATACCTGAATTTAGCGTCACAAAATGCATAATAAATAGCACTAAAAATTTGTATACCAGTTTATTTAGTATTAAGAATATAGCTAGAGTTTTGTAAAGTAATTATTTATAAAATGATTGTATAGGCTCTTGTGCCATTTTGAAAGTGGGCGCAGTTTTTATATTGAAATGTAAATGTCAGAAATTGTTGTTGCGAGCTACTGAAATTACTAAGGTATAAAAATACTATAAACTGGAAAGGACAGAAGCTGAATATTTTCCTGGAGCTGAGAGTTATTAATGCTGTCTGTGTGTTTATTTTAACTTGCATTATAAAGGTTTCTCGACATCAATAATTCCAACACTTGCCTGGATATTTAGAGTATAATGCTGTTATTATGCAACTTTATAGACAAATGTGTTGAAACTGAAGGGCTTAAATTATTCATTGAACGGAAAATCTGCTGCATACCATAATCTGTAGACGTTTAGCCATGTATCATAGGTTATACAGTAATTTAAAGCAATGTATTATGCAATAAAATGTTTATACACATTATATACACATCATATTTGGAGGTTAAGCAATTGAATTTGCTTGTTTGTAACACATTAAAACCGAACATGTGAAGTGAAACCACTTGAACTGGAGCAGAAAATATGACTATTATGGCTGGCTCTTGTGATAACAACTGGAAACATCTGGGCACATGTGGCAAGTAAATCCTAACTCTACCAGGTAACAGTATGGCATGTATGTAGTCTGGTATGATTTCTAGCAAACAGCAGTACAAACTATTACCATGAAATTAGCACCCAAGGAAAAAACAACCAATATGAATTTAACAGACACGGTTGATATGGTCCCTTTAAATAAGAACTAATGATGGCATGGTTTTATATACACAAAATATCCTGCATCAGACAACCATGAAATGTGAACATGAGCAACTTATGTGACCCACTCCAGCGTAATACGGATCAAGTCACAAGGTCGTGTTTTGAGTAAGAGACAAATTAAGTTGAAAATGGCTTAACTGGACGAAAATGCAATATTGCCAAAAATAAATCCTTCACGGCATTATCTTCGACACGACCAAGTTCAAATATCCATAAACACAATCGATCCATGCTAAAATACTTGTTTAAGAAAGGGCTCCATGTCCAAGTTTTAAAACAATCAGAATATTCACTTATTTTGCTGATTTTTAAACCGCTTTTGTGGTTGCTCAGGGTATTTTCTTATTATCCGTATTCACTACCAAAATACTCTCCCTACTTACAGAATCCCAGAAGGATTCCCCCAATCATATATAAAGTAAAGCAATGAGAAGCCTCAAAACAGACATGACTCGGAGTAAATAGAACTCATCTGTTGCTAAGACGACGCCAAGACAATGGCACTGATTGGTCGAGAGCCGGATTAATTTAGTGTATGGATGTTTGGGGTTTCAAATGAGGACATTGAGAAACTGGGTCCGTAACTGTGATTTACTGTTTTCTCAAAAGTAGCATTTCCTGATTAGCGAATACAAAGTGATGTAACTCGGTCTATTCTCATGCTATAATGTATTATAGCTCATTTTGAAGCAGATTCAATTCTCTTTCAAATATATCAAAATCTCAGTGTCAAATTTCCTACTTAATCTCTGTTATGCTAAAGCGGGTCACATATGAATAAATCATTAATAAAGGAAAGATGTTTTTGGGAAAGGTTTATGATCTTGTTTACAATGTAGACTTATGATTTTCTTCCTATTTGAATATTTTCATCCAAAGAACCCTGAGAGGCTGTCATGTTAAAACACTGGCCTGGTTAATAGTTAGTTTGCAGAAAAGCAAAACAGTTAAGATGTAGTTGTGCCTTGTTTATAAAATATTGTAATGGGGAGACCAGGGTACGAAGGGATGCCTTATAAATAAGAAATTAGGACTTCATTAAATTAAGACAAATTCTTTGATGATTTACAACTTTCTGCTGTTATATTTTGTGATGCTACAGCATGTTACATGCCCTGTACATTATATATTACATATATTTCAATGGAAGAACAGTTTTTAAAGCATCAATTTACATGGTAAAAGTTGCACTGACATCTGATTGGGGCTTTTAATAGTCCCACAGCCCGATAGGTCTGACCAACGTGAGTTTCCAGCAGGTGATGGTGACTGTAGAGGAGTCCTCTCTCCCCAAGTGCATCGGTCCCGGTTGTGAGAGGGACGCTCAGCCCGATTCTGTGTACTGTGGTAATGACTGCATCCTCAAGCATGCTGCTGCCGCCATGAAGACCATCACTACTGATGGCAAGGAGTCTAAACCCAAGGAGAAGCCCAAACCAAAAATCCTGAAAAAGCCTGCAGTCGTATCTCCAGTCAAGGTATTTCAGATCCGGTGTATTCAGAAAGGTCCTAAAGCTTAGTGTGCATAATGTGTAAAGGTACATGTGACACTTTCCAGGTTTGGGGTACTGAAGGACTCCAAGGCAAATTGTGCACTGTTTAGTCTTTGGTTTTTATTTTTCACTTCACTCAGTGCCTTTCAGGCGCCTTCGAATCTCCAGGTGCACCAAGCCACACAGTACACACACCCACCCTGCTGGCAGCACTCTTGTGCTAACCTGCCGGTTCTTCCAGACTCGTCTCTTTCTATAGCAAGAACTTGATCACGTCCTCACTGCCAAAGTACCTATTACCAACTGTTTTAATGCACCATTAATATAAATTCACACTGTAATGAAAAGGTTGTTATAAGAGTTGTATTCTGTTTTTTTTTTTAGGACAGTGATTAATGAAGTGAAGTGTAGTATCTTGCTTTCCTTTTGTGTTACCCATTTTGGTCGTCAAGCTCACTTTTATGAAGTGATTTAAAAAATGTTGATATTTGATACCTATGTGCTGTAGTGTTACCTGAACCATTGAGAGCTGTAGGACTGTATTGAATCATACAGTGTCTTAACCCTTTTAACTCTTGTTTCTTTTGAAGAGTTCGGTTCCTGAACGAAGGAGCACCAGAAGGTCTGCCGACTTGTCCAGCAAAGCGCAAGAGGAGCCGTTGGAGTCCGAAAGCCGCGAAGATGAAGAGGAGGACGAAGAAGACCGAGTAGCAGAGGAGCATCCGCCACCCCCGGCCATGTCGTCTTGGTCCAGCGACCATAATTACATTGCAGTAGCGCCTGAAAAGACTACAGCAATATCACCAACTGTGTTAAACAAAGCGTGTATGTATCTTAAAGGTTTTCCACATTTTAATCTCCGGTCTCTCTGTGACTTGCACTGTAGAACTTATCACATGAGAAAAAATGAGATTCTTCTGGCCCAGAAGCCACCTCGGTGGTACAATAGAAATTACACTGAATTAAGCATATGCCTCCAGACCTGAACTATTTAGCTGTGCAAGATGAAAGCATGTGAAATCGTGGGAGTTTGTAAATCTGTGGTTCAAATGCACACCTTAATGTACACAGAGGTCCTGAACAGGTAAGTATGTAGTATGTATACGTGTAAATCAAAATGGGTAGGTATCATTGTCTCAGGTTGTATAATGTTGCCTTTTTTTAAAAATACATGTGTATATAATTAAAAAAAAAATTGTATGCCAGTTTTCTGGGCATTGGCAAAGCCAAACCGATCCTCAAGAAATTTTAAAGCCACACTAATCCTATTTATTTATTAATTTATATAATTCCGGCATTTACTGAATCTGTCTTGAGACACAGGTCTCAGTCACAGACATGTAGTGCCTTGCCATGATGCTGTTGATTTTATTTTTTCTAATATTTTTCTGTCAGGAATTTATAATTCTGTATGAATATTTATATATATTTTTAAAATTGTGTATGAATGTCAACATTGCCTCCCATTTCCGCTCTGATCTGGGAATAATATCTTAAGAACAGGAGAACTGACCGCTCATCTGAACAGGTAGGTCACGGTGTCTTTTTCTCCTGCCACCTTTTCACCCAGAGTAGAGTAGCATTTCTGATCACATGGTGCCTGTCTGGGACAATCCCTTTAAGCACCACAAGCATTTCTGTTACTACTAACATTTAAAAATTACGATATATTTTTACATCTATCTTCCTTGCATGCCCTGCTTTTCTATGAAATCCTGAAGTAACATCAAAATAAAGTGATATTCCAGATAAATCCTCTGATGCCCCTTGCTTCAATTTTGAGAGAACTCTTGTGTTTTTTGGGGGGGGAGTGCTATGGATGTTTTGGCCTCTGCCTGCATTGGCTATTGCCATCCAGCCAGCTACTGATCAGCGCAGATATTTGCACTCGAGAGAGAAAGACCTGACACTCTGGTTGTGAAGTTTGAAGCTGTGAAGACTACAAACTCTGGACACTGACAGTCTGCCAGACAGCACCAAGAAGCAGATTTCTCTTCACTCATTAGTATAACACACAGAGGAAACTCCACGCTATCATTAGAAGAATATGCAGATTGCAGGCATTTTTCTACTTTACGTAGACATTTGCTTTTAAAATCAGAAGTTAAGCCATGATGGGGGTTATTAGTTGTGTCCATTTTTGATGTGCTGATTAATGATTGATCATGTTTTAGTGCTTTATTTATTAAGGTTGGAAAGATTCACTGGTTCATTATTTATGAATATAAGCCTGCAGTTTGTACTTGGTGAAAGGCTTTGATTGGAATAAATTTTCTCATCAGATAATCTTGGATAAACCAATCTTTCATCCTTATATTTTATTGCCAGAATGGGTTTTTGTGTATGCAGTAAATATGAGCACAATTAAAATTTTTAACCAGCCCTGGAATGACACGGGTCACGTAGATAAGTGTAATACAGCACCACTTCACAATTAAATCATGACCTTAATAAAAAGCCAAACATATTGCCTCTCCTAGGACCAGTGCTTCTAGTCTTGAACTACCCTGTGCTCTAGGAGCTGACTTGGACTGGGATTCTGCAGTTTTGTTTTGAACTAACACAAATTTTAACATGGTTGATCATGAAATCCTGTTAATGTTCTGTGAGTATGGAAATACTTTTTCTTTTGAGATTGCGCCACTAAAATTAATTTCTGCGAATGGAAAAATAAATGAATAATTTGGCTTTGAGGTTCTTGACATGATCAGCAACAGGTAGGACTGGGAGTTCAGTCTTCAAGACCAGTGAATGAACCATTTATTTTATAATACATCTAGTGAATATATAAGTGAGTAATCCTTCAGGACGCATGCAGTCATCACAGGTTTAACACGTCTACATGACCGCTGTAATTGTCATTAACTTGAATATCATGGGTAGGACTGGTTTTCTACTTGTAACTTGATATTCTACTTGCTGTCATAATATTGCTTTTTCATTCTACTGTTTGGTTGGTTCATGTAAAATCTTATGACTTTGTAAACAGGGATGTGTCAGTTAATTTTGAGTCGTGGTGTTCATGCTCATTTTATCCTTGTATGACAACGTTTTAAATGTCTAAAAGAATAAACACTTGATTTTTCTACTTTTAGATCTGTGTATTTTTTCTTCCACAAATTCTCAGTGTATGTCATCATGCACTTTATTTCTATTTTTTAAAAATGGAAAAACAGAATCGAGGCAAGGCACAAAGTTTCATTTGAAAAATAAAATCCCAAGTTATTCATTCATAAAATTACACATTTAAAAAAAAAAAAAAATAATAATAATAATTTGGACATGCCAGTTTTTATTGTTGTTATAATTGAAATGTCTATTTGAACAGAATTGAGGGTATTTCTGACTTTTTTTTTTTTTTTTAATTTGTACTTTGAATTTTGTCTGCAGCATCTACTCAGAAGGATGAGGAAGAAAAAAAAGAAGCTCAACCAGAAAAGAAAGAGCCGGCTCCTAGTGAGAAGAAACCTCTGGCAACAACTGTGTCTCCCAAAGGAAGCAAAAAGTCCTCCGGCTCGAAGGTGGCCAAGCCTGCCCCAGTCTCTGTGCCCAAAGGCAAAATGAACACTTCATCCTCGAGCAGTGCCAAAGACTCAAAAAAACAGTCTCTATCCCAAGGCAAAATGGTGAAATCCAAAAAACCAGGACCACCCCCTCCTCCTATTCCAGTCTTCTCTTCTTCTGGTCCTCCTGGAATGTCACGGCTCCATCCCACTGGAGCGCTGAGTGTCACCAAGAGTACCTTCACTATCCCCAAAAAGCAGCCGCAGTCTGGGGCGAAGGAATCCGGGAGTTCTGGTCACTCCTCAGCCTCCAGGATGCCTCCTGCGTCCATTCCCTCGAGCTCCCAGAGCCAACCACCGCCATCCAAACCAGCACCTCCAGCGGCACCTCTTCCTTCACAAACACCTCCTAACAACCAGATGAGGTCCAACATCCGGCGTTCGCTCACTGACATTCTGTACAAAAGGTAAAAAAGCTTTTTTTTTTTTTTTTTTTGCAATGTTGATTAGATTCTGTGTTGTAATGCGTAGGGTTAATCAGGAAAAAGTTGCAGTAATATTTTAAATGAATTATTTTTCTGTACATGCCATGCTTCATTGCACTGTAGGGTGAGTGACAGCGATGATCTCTCCATGACTGAGGGTGAGGTGGGAAAGCTAGCGGTCAGCATTGAGAAAGAAATGTTCAGTCTGTACATGAACACAGACAGCAAGTACAAGAACAAGTACAGATCCCTAATGTTCAACCTAAAGGATCCTAAAAATAAGGTCAGTAAACACTTCTAGGAGTTTCACTACCACTGTGCCATTTTCAAGAACATCCATGAGCGAGCTGTGCTTCATCTTGTTTGTCTGTCCGACAGGGCTTGTTTTATCGTGTGATTGGTGGAGAGGTCAGTCCGTTTCGCTTAGTGAGGCTTAGCCCTGAAGAACTGCTCTCGAAAGAGATTTCTGATTGGAGGAAAACTGGTACATCTGAGGTAATAAACATCTGAGGTGGATAAATGTGAACTGAAACCAGATTAGCTGCTGTCTACAGTTATACAAGTGCATGTTACATCTGATCTTAAAAAAAACTTGTATAATAGTTTATTTTCTTCTATTTTTTTTTTGAAGGCTCTGGATACTGGAAGGACCCACCCAGGGCAATCCAAAGCTGGATCCAAGCATGAGGCCGCGCCTCCTGATGTGGACATGGAAGACGCTCCTTCCATGTCTGATGGAGATGTATGTATCTCTGCTACTTCCCAATCTCCTGGCTTGGCTTCTGGGGCAGTAAGTGGTGGCTTTCTGTCTTTGGCTCTTTTTTCCTCCCTTCAGTCCTTTGGCTTTTGGTCCTTTTCCTTCTGTTTCTGCTGCAATCATTTTCCAAGTAATGCTTTTCTTAACATGCCAATAAGCTTTTCATCTGCACAATCAGCATACTTTTATCGATCTTCATAAGCTGTTGCTGTAACCTTCATTTTATTGTAATATTTTGAACCAATTTCCTTCATTGGAGTAAAATGTGCCACCTCTCCAGGCCTCTCGGCTAACTTTCTACCAGCTTTCTCTGTTTTCCATTCTGTAGGTGTGGTGAAATTTTTTTATGTATATTTTTTTTCTGAGGAGACATTTATATCAGGTTTATGGAAGCAGTCTCTGTTATGCCTTCTGTTAATTTTTCCTTCTCCCCTAATTTAGTCATATCCAATTCCCTCCCCTCAAGTATTGCCTTCCCTGTCACGACCACCACCAAGCAGGGAGGGGCGTAAGCATGCACATGCCCCCTCCGCGACATGCAATGCTACCGCCTGCCTCTTGACGAACTGCTGCGCATGCTTATTTGGGGGCGGCCTAACACACTCAGAGGGGAAACGATATCTTGTTTATGGGCCACTCGGGAGCCACTTGCTGCTAATTGTTTGCAAATCACTTTAGTATGACCAAATAACACCCTCTAGTAATAATGAGTAATTAGCAGGGTTTTGTCTGTGATATGAGGGCTTTGTAAATGAATATGGAGACTACATGGAGAAATATAAAGCTTGGAAGGAAGCTTTAGAGAGACCATTAGGGACTCTGAAGAGTGTTTGTACCAAAGTAAACTTGTGCTGCTCATAAGTAGCTGGCATGTAACATTTAAACCAAACAACCAATCTTCACACTTGGTGTTTAACTAGATGGCTTTTGCCTATTTCCTTCAGTGTACTCTTGAGCCAATAACGATTTCGGACGACATGTGCATGGGAGACCAGATTTTTCACTTTTGCAGACGACTCTTAATGCACAAGTTAAACGCACATGCACTACTGGTTTTGCTGATGCACAGTCAGTGCACACAAGTCGTTGCGTCATGCACACCATCTGTGCAAATATACTCCATGCTGTGCAACACACACTAATATAGTAGGTCACCATTATAGTTGGAGTTTAGAGCTTTACGTCTAACTGATTTGTCTTCTTTTATTGTTGTTTATGATTATAGAATAGCTAATTGTTTAATATATGTATATATATATATATATATCTTTTATAGGATCATCAGGAATCCCACCCTCCTGCCACACTTCCGAGTTCTAATCCAGCAGGAAAGAGCAGTGCTGTCCCAGACATCTTGAGCACCATGTTGAAAGACACCACGGCAGAGCACAGGGCTCACCTGTTTGATCTCAACTGCAAGATCTGCACAGGTAGCAGATTCACAGTCCTGCTTCACAGTCCAAACTACCCGACTTCTATTATTTTATTTTGGTGTGTTAGAATTACTCTTATACATTCTCTCTTTTAGGTCAGAGGTCAGCTGATGATGAACCAGTGGCGAAAAAGCCTAAAATGTCAGTTCCCAAAAAACAAGACCCTCCAGAAAAACCCAGACCAGAGCAGCGGCTTTCCAAGATTCCAGCAGACCAATCTACCATCTCTTCCTCTTCCATGGACGTGTCCACACCTCAAACAAGTAGTGTTGAAGATCAGAGCAGCATGGTACCTGTTGTCCAAACCCCTGTTGTCGTGCCAGCAGTTTCTTCTGTCACCATAAGCCGCCGTGACCCTCGTACTGCCGGCCACCGCTCTTCTGCATCTTTCACTCAGAGCGAGCCTGATGTCACTGTGCCTGTTGGGGCAGCAGCCAGTGCGCCTGTTGCCACCCCTATGCCGTCTGAAACTTCTGTGGTGGACACGAAGGGACCGTTGCCTTTGCCACCTCCAGCCCCTGTATCTCTGCCTAAACCTGTCATGCCAAAACAAATCACTTCAACAGAATCACGGCACTACGGGTCGAGCGCATCCAGGTAGATCAGAAGTTTTTATTGGTTTGTAATGTGCATTTAAAATTTAAGTGTTTAGTGTTGCCCTCTTCTGTCATTCCGTCATAATGTTTGTACAGAGCATGTCTCCTGAAGAACACCTGCTTCATGTCCCTGTCATCTTGACCTTGGCCTTTGACCTCCAATATTGAAAATTCATGTCCGGAGCATATATCCTAATATGCAGCACATATGAATACCAATCCTAGCTTGTTTAGTGTTCATAATGAGGGAGATGTGGGTGGCGGAGTGTCATGGACATGGAGAGTTCTTTGTCCGCAGCATATCATTTCATTCAGCTATTAATTCTTGAATGATTCATTTTATGGCAGGGTCATCTGTGCACCATGGGCACGTTCTAGTTGTATTATGCCCTTCTTGGTTACGTGTTCACTGTTGAAATGCACGGTAGTTTTCTGAACCACTTGGTGTGCTGATGTTTTCTGATTGCAAATTTACAAAAGCAAGCTTTTATGTAAAGGAATCTTCTTTTCGTCTGTCACATTTAACCTCTGAAATATATGGCCAAATTTACAAATTATACGTTGCATACACAAATTTATGACTGGGTTTGTTTAAAGAGGATAAACAACAATTCGTATCAACAGTAACTCATGGTATTTTTCTGTAGCATGACTGAACCCCCTCCTGAAGGCGAGACAGCTCTGTTCCTGTCAGGACAGGAGATCATGTGGAAAGGATTTGTCAACATGCACACTGTTGCTAAGTTTGTCACAAAGGCCTACCTGGTCTCGGGAACCTTTGAGCATCTCAAGGAGGTTTGTTTCTTGTGCTACTCATTGTATGTGTGAATGTTAGTCAGTCATTATAATAAATTAAATGCTAAGGTCAGTATTTTTTCTTGCTTGCAGGACTTGCCTGATACCATTCACATTGGTGGTAGAATATCGCCACACACAGTGTGGGATTATGTCGGTAAACTGAAGACTTCATTGTCGAAAGTATGAGATGATTATAAATACCTTTAACATGTTTAAGTAAAATACCATAACAGGTGAAGTCTTAGGTTTTGCATTTGTTGATTGACAGCATTTTTCGTCCTGTTACTTTTCAGGAACTTTGTCTTATTCGTTTCCATCCAGCAACCGAAGAGGAAGTAGTTGCGTACGTGTCCCTGTTTTCTTATTTCAGCAGCCGCAAGCGGTTTGGCGTCGTGGCCAACAGTAACAAACGAATTAAAGACCTTTACCTCATTCCACTGAGTTCCAAAGACCCTCTACCTGCTAAACTTTTGCCTTTTGATGGACCAGGTAAGCTTGTGCAAGAAGATAAAAAAAATAAAATAAAAAAAAAAGTAAACGGTTCACGTTAGCTCTCCCAAGTATCAGTAAAATTAAAGTGTAGGTTTGGTGTAATTCCCAGGTAAGTAAAATGGCAGTCTTGTGCAGGAAATGAGAGCTTGTTCCATAACACAAAGGGGTTTGTATTTTTTGAGGGTGTAAATCTGTTTCCTTTTGGGTTGTTTTTTTTTCTCCTTGAAATCTGTATCATGTTGTTTGTGTGTTTCTAATAAAGCACATTATGCATCCATTGTTGGTGCAACCCTAGATATTTGTCTCAGCCTTGTTTCTTAGGTGCATTATGTTTTTAATAATTTCTTTATGGGTAATCAGAGAAGAGATTTAGATTTTATGGCAGTTACAGCTGAAAATATGTGTATAGATCTATAATCCACTTGCTGAAAACAGACATAATATACTGTCTTTGGTTATCTGATGGAGAAGCAGTGATGTAATCACATGCAGATGAAACACCACGGGGACTGGGGTAAGTCATCTGCTCAACCCAAGTGTTGGAGAGGGACATAACCCACTTGGAATACTCTGGACAGTGGGACCATTTCGAAGAATTAGACTACTTATTCAAATTTTTAGGTTCAGATATGCTTGTTATAAAACAGATGTCAACTGCTGCCCTGTAATTACACACAGGCATAATGGTGTGCTATCTTGAATTGAAGTTTTACTTTGGTAGTGCCAAACTATAGGTAAAGCAAGACAAGAGAGCTTTCAACAGATACACTGAGA
>JAQMYF010000023.1:20372792-20384329 GCA_030014195.1 Neosilurus mollespiculum | reverse complement strand
GGGTATACATACAGATACATGCATAGTATTTCACTACATTACCTCCTGTGTCTCTTTTCATACCAACGGAACACAATCGTATTGACAATGTGTGTGAAATTGTGTGATGATTAAATTCTTGATTCATGTGTCTTAATATATTTCAATCTCTCATATCATCATATCACCACAAACACCTGTTTATATATAATATTTGTATTAATGGAACAACCTCTCTTTTCATGAGTTATACACAATGTTAGCACATTAAACACTGCCCAGAAGATTTTTTCATTGTTAACATCAAAAAGTGTAATCTTTTTTTTTGTGTGTGTGTTGTTTACCAGATATTAATTTTTTTTTTTTATTGTTGATAGGTCTTGAGCCAGCTCGTCCAAATCTCCTGCTTGGGCTGTTAATTTGTCAAAAAGACAAGAAACGTGCTGGAGCCCCTCTGGAAATTGAGGAGAAACGTTCTAAAACGCACCGAGATGAGGAGACGGGTCTCCCGAAACCAGTCATTGTTAGCAAAACTGATAAAGCATTGCGAATCAGTCAGGAGACCATAAGCACAACTCCGCCCGGAACTCCACCCTCTCTCAGCAGCTCAGAGTCGTCTGTTGGTCCACTTGTAACATCAGTGTTTTCCATCTTGTCTTCTGTCAAGGCACCTGGTGTAACAAGTGCAGGCGGTAACTCCCCATCAATTACAGCGACCCCTGCAGCCCCTGTCACATCTGCCACTCCACTTCAGACCATCCTGAAGACCTTGTTTGGTAAGAAGAAGGATTCTGAAGCCTCTCAGTCTCCTTCAGATCAGAGTTCAATGGATGTTTCTGTCCCTCTGCTGGATCCAATAGTTGAACAGTTTGGTATTACAAAAGGTAAAAAAGTAGATGAACAAGAGGATGATAGACCATATGACCCAGAAGAGGAATATGATCCTAGTGTTTCTTATGGAAAAGAAAAGATGAATGATTCTGTGGTCTCGAAAAGCATCACCGAACCCGAGGTCAGAACTGGTATGGTAGATGATGTTGCATATGACCCTGAAGATGACTCCATTTTTGAGGAGGTTAAGGGGGATCCAGGTTCCAAGAAGCAAATAGAGGAACAGGATCAGCAGATACCTGACACTAAACCTCTTTTGGCCAACACTCCATTACTTCAACTTGGTAAAAAGGTTGAGCAGTTGGTTGCAAAGGGCATAGCTACTACCCCACTTATTAATCAGAGAAGGGATCCCAGGCAGACTAGGGACCCTAGACAGGTGGCTACCAGTCAGAAGCTAATCTTAGATGATTCTGTAGAGAAGGAAGAGACTCCTGCTGTTACATCAACTGTTGTTACCACTTTGATTAATACCGATGCTACAGCTGCTCCTACTACAATAACAGACAAACCACCCCTGGACATTGCTGCAATACTAGACACATTAACACCACAACAGCCTAAAGTCATAGATGCTCCACTACAGGATTCCTTAAATGTTGAACTGATAGAACCTTCTGCTACCACAGATGTGCCTCCATCAAAAGTTGATGCTACTGTTGACTCACAACCATTGCTTCCAACTGATCCTGAGTTAGAGTCATCCAAGCATGAAAAGGAACCAAACAGTGATGAGCTGCCTTTCTTAGATGCAGATAGCACAGAAATTCCACTTTTAGGGGAAACAATTGACCCTGATCTAGTAGAAAGTTACCTGGACACAGACCCTAAAGAAAACCCCAAAGAAAATGATGCTCCAGTTGAATTAGAAAACAAGACCTTTGAAGAAATTTGGCCGAATTCTGCAACAATTTTGAAAAAAGACCCAGTTTCTTCTGTTGATGAGTCTGCGGAGTCTTCAACAACATATTACAACATCACAACAATCAGTACACCAATAACTCCTGTGGCAAGGCCACAAGATGTGGCACAAGTAAGTTCATCCTATAGGGATTCACATAGCTCTCATATGCCACACATGACTGGACCAAACTCTCAGTCTGATTATAGAGCCCCTTCAGACATTCCGCCCCCAATGTCCTTCTCCCTGCCGGTTGGGCCGCCACCTGCACTTGGTCCACCACCCCAAATGACTGTTCCACTTCCCATGCATATTCCACCTCCTATGTCAGGACCACCACCCATTTCAGGACCACCTTCAATGCAAATGCCTCCACCAATGCATGGCCCACTTCATAAGGAAAATGATCTGCCACAATATCCACCACCTGGTCCATACGCTCCTTACCAGAATCAGTGGGGAAACAATCCACAGTTTGATACTCCAAGAGGACCTCCTCCTGGAGTGGTTACACCCAGAGGGCCCCCACCTTCAGTCCCACCAATGGCTCAGAGAGGACCTCCACCTCAAATATTTAATAACAGCAGTATGCCACCACATCATATAGGACCTCGAGGCCCACCTCCTGGTCCACTTCCGCCTGGTCCACCACTCCCTCATTTTGATGGACAAAGATTCAATGGGCCTCCTCCACCTTTTAACTTTCCTGGGCCCCGAGGCCCACCCCCACCATTTGCAGGCCCTCCCCCTGGTCATTTTGACAACAGGGCAGTACCACCATCTCATTTTCCTGGGCCAAGAGGTCCAGCTCCTCCTCACAATATTGGGGAACCCGGACCAAGAGGGCCAACCGACAAGGATGGTGGAAGTTCTTATCAGCCTAGGATTGAGCAACCCCAGGGACAAACCGCCACTCACACTTACAGAGACAATCAGGGACCCCCTCATGGACCTCCCTTTAGGGGACCTCCACAAAACCACTTTGATGGGCAAAGAGGCCCATCTGTGTCTGCAGGTGATATTCTAGGGCACCGATTTCCTCCTCCAAATCAATTTCGTGGTTCACCTCAGGATATTGTATCCTTTGAAGAGACGAGAGGTGGATCATCTCAAGACTTGGAAAGACTCAGGGGCCCGACCCCTCAGCATTTTGGAGGGACTAGAGCTCCACCACCAGGACACTACTCTGATAATGATTCTGGAGGTCAGACATCACACTACCAGCTCGCTGACCGTCTAAATGACATAAGACCTGTAAGGGGGCCTCTGTTGCCTACTCCTTCTGAGGGTCCCATTTCAATACCAGGCCGTATGGGTGGGCATAGCCCAGAATCCCATCGTGACAAACAATGGAGAAGACACTCCCCTGAAATAAGACGACGCAGCAGCTCAACTAAAGATGGCGCTGAACCCCAAGAGAGGTCAAGTCGTTTTGACAGTGGCCCTCGTGACCGAGATGTAGAAGAAAGGCAACGGGATGTGTCTGATGACAGACGAAGAGACAGAGACAGAGACAGGGATGGGCTGCATGGAGGTCGTTCATGGGGTTGGACCAGAGACCGTGACTGGGATCGTGGTAGAGAGCGAGACCGTGATAGAGAAAGAGAGAGAGACCACAGTAGAGACCGAGAGAGAGAAAGGGAGGGAGACCACAGTAGAGACAGAGAGAGAGAGCGGGAGGGGGATCACACTCGAGATAAGGATAGGGATCGCAGCAGGGAAAAGGACAGAGAGAGAGAGCGCAGCAGGGAGAGAGACCGCAGTAGAGGTAGAGACAGTGACCGCCACAGAGAAGGTGATGGGGACAAGAGGAGGGATCGGGAAAGGGAACGGGATAGAGATCGTGGCAGGGATAGAGAATCGGACAGGAAAGACCATGACCGAGAAAGAGGAAAGAACAGAGAAAGGGATAGAGACCGTGACCGAGAAAGTAGAGACAGCAGAGACAAAAGACGAGAGCGCTCAAGGAGCCGTGATCGGGACCGTGGGAGGGATAGAGATAGACGGGAGCGGGACAGAGAGCGGGACCGAGACAGGGAGAGGGACAGGGACAGAGAAAGGAGACAGAGGAGCAGAAGCAAAGACAGAAAGGAGGAGAAAAAAGAGAGACCTGAGACCTCAAAAGAAACTGAGAAGTCTAAGGATAATGAAGTCATGTCCTAATATTTTCCTCTGCAGTGGTCATGACATCTTTCTTTTTTGAACTTTGGTACATGGATTTTTTTATTTTAATGGATTTGCATGTATGTGAAACTATTCTACAGGGGTAATTTAAGTCCATCTTGAAGGTTTTCGCTGCTTTCATGACACAATTTGAGCTTTTGGTTCCATTCATGGATATTTATCATTTAACAATTTCAGTAGAGGGAAAATGTCATACCATGATACCCGTCACCTTGTAGGATATATTTTAAAGTACATAAAAAAAATAAAGACATGTAAATATGTATTTGTGTATATACATACATGTTTTTAACTGTTTTTTCTAGTTGAGATGTGAAGCCATATAGCTTAAAGGAATTCCTGTAAGAAGAATATAGTGTGACCTTAATGAAGGTCTCTGTAAGGTTCAACTTGTTTAGCGGTCAGTAGATACACCCCACAGGCTGTCGTCAGTCAGATGTTCTGTAAGCTTCATCAGGTTTTGTTAATTAAAATCCTCTTTGTACATAATTTGGATCTCTGGTTTGTGTTTTTATGTATGCTACATACCAAAAAAGGTAATTAATTTGTATTTGTATTTATATGGTATTATTTATACACCACACAAAACTTGCCTGTGTTGGTTTACCAGGCTGAAACCACCCCAACTCATGGGTCTTGTTTTGTTTCTGTCTGTTTATACTAATTATTTTCAGAGTCTTAAGCAGGGATGCCCAATATTATCTGCATAGGCCTCACCTTCCACCTTTTTTAATCACTGACCTCAAAAAAGCCCCCACACTAGATTAGTTCACATTAGTGTTCCAATTTTGAAGCCGGGTGGCAGCCATCTTGGTGAGACTGGTGAAAGCTATACACAAATAGCATAAAAAGATTACATAATGATTTCATCCTAGATGTATATTTCATTTCAAAACCTCAAAAAAAAAACAAACAAACAAAAAAAAAAAAACAGTAACAACAGTAAAATTATTGCTTAAGTTAAATTAATTTATGGTATTCTGACTGTCAGCAGTAAAAACTTGTGTTCTCGAGCTGTGTTGGCTCCATTAATTAAAAAAATGATACAGCTCCATTTTGAGATCTTAAAGCAATGTGGTCTCACCAAGATGGCTGCCACCTGGCTTTAGAATTAAAACACTAATATGCAATCAAGTCCTCTTCCTTTCTTTTTTTTTTTTTTTTTAAGGTTAGTAATTGAAACAGGTGGAGGGTGTGGCTACTGCTTGGTTTAATTGGAAACCTGCACTCACACTGGCCCCTTGCGGGTTAGGTTGGAACATCCCTGGTCTAAAACATGGCATGTTAAATTTCAGACAGTGTTTCTGCTTATTAGCTTAAGCTAGTTCAGAGGACATCCTGTGCTGTGTTCAGACGGGTTAACATTTTCGCCTCACAGCAAGAAGGTCCTGGGTTTGAGACCTGGGCTTTGCGAGGGTGTATCTGTGTGGAGCTTGCATGTTCTCCCTCTGATTGTGAGGGATTTTTCCATGTACTGTTTGTTCTGACAGTCCAAAGATATGCACGTTAGGCTAACTGGCTGTTCCAAATTGCTCCTAGGTGTGAGTGTATGTGAATGGTTGTGTGTGTTGGCACTGAGATGTAGTGGCTTCGGTAAATGAGAGATATGTTTTTAATCATTACAACCCTTTAACACAATCTTTTAAAATCTTTGTACAACCAGCAATAATTTGTGTCTTGTACATCACAGATGGTTTCTTTTTCAGTTCCTTCATCTGTCACATACCAAATTTCTGTCTAATCATAAACAGATTTTTTTATACTGCACTTTCCTGTCTCTGAGTGACCTCATGATTAGATACTATGTTTAAAAGTTCAGCCTTTATTTCTGCTCAACATCTGTCCATCCACCCTCTGTCCACCCAGCAGTATAAATGGGTACCATTTAAAAAAAGAAATCCTGGGAAGATAGCCTGCCATGAACAAGCATCCCATCCAGGAGGAGTTGAACTAGTTGCTTCACGCTGTGGAAACTGGGGATAAGCTCTGGTCTGATGAGCCAGTAGACTCGGGTGTAAAGGCCCAACAGACTTTACCTACTAACATTTGTAGGTGTGGTATTTGAACAGTTTGTCTTAATTCTAGGTACTGGATTCGTTCTTGTCTTTGACTTGTTCATTAGTTTTTGCTTTTGAAGTGGCTCTTTTGGTGATTTGTTTCACCCTCGTGGCTTTTGTGCTCATTCCTCAAAGTTGGAAGCAATTGGCAGTTTTCATTGTGGTCTGTGGTGTTTTGAATGGTAGCCAACATGAAGGGCCAAGTGAATATATTCAGTATAAGCATTTGGCCACATTGGCCTGTCAGGTAGACACGATAACTTTACTAATGTTCTTATCGGCTGATTTTAATTTAAAAAACTCCACCAAGTGCGGAGTTTTTATTTTTGCCAGCGTTTATTTGTCTGTTAGCAACTTAATACAAAAAGTTCTAAATGGATTTATGTAAAATATTCATGAAAGATGTAGAATGGGCCAAGGAACAAATGATTAGTTTTTGATTTACCTCTGCCAAGAAGTTCTAGTTTATCTGCTTCTAGTTCATTTGTTAATTTTTACAGTAGCATTTTTTATTATTTTTTTTTTTTTCCTGTCCTCATTTTTAAATCCTGTTGATCATTCTAAACACTTTGATCTCTTGGATTACTTTTGCCTTTCCCAAAACTGTGTTCCACTTGTTCACTTTGGGTACCTTTCCGTTGCTTTCTGTGCACGCCCAACCTCCTGCAAAAATTGAATTCGGATCCTCCTAGGACACCACACAAATTTCTCTTTGGGCTCAAAGTAACACAAGGCAAATTTGATCAGTTCTTTCCTTTTAGACCTGTCCACAACTGCGAACATAAAGTAGTCCAGGACGCTCTGTTTGACTTGGGGAAGTGAGCGTTTCACCAAAGTCTCCACAAGGAAGAAGTGAACCAGCGGTGCTTGATAGTGATCAAACCCCAGTAATCCCAGACACTTCAAAATGCGGGTAATGCGAAGATGGTTGTGTGTGTTTCTGTAATAAGTGAGAAAAAAAATGTTGGTTGCAGAATTAAATTATCTTGTATAAACCATAAAAAACAGTAAGAAGAATGTTTACCTGTTTAGATTTGCAAACCGCTCTCTCCAGTGTTCTGCACGTTTCACCTCTCCAGTTTCCTCATTGGCAAGTTCTATGCCGTAGAAGTTTAACATGAGCTTGTAAGATCTCATCAACCTTTTCTTCACCTCCTCATCCTGGTGGAACAGCTGCAAAAAATTGCCTCATTATGATCACATGACAGTAAAAGAAAGCACTGCTTTAAAATGGGCACGATGGTGTTGTGGTTAGCATGCTCGTCTTACAGCAAGAAGATGCTGGGTTTGAGACCCAAGCTCAGTGTGGGTGTTTCTGCATGGAGTTTGCATGTTCTCCCTGTGCTTGCGTGGGTTTCCTTCAGGTACTCTGGTTTCCTCCCACATACCAAAGACATGCTCATTAGGCTTTTTGGCCACTCCAAAAAATAATTGCCCCTACGTGTGAGTGTGAATGGTTGTGTGTGTGTGTTGGCCTTCTGATGGTACAGTGGACTGTTCACGTGTAACCTGTCCGCCCAGTGTCGGCTGAGATAGGCTCCAGCCTATCTGCGACCCTAGTAGGAGTAAGTGGTTTGGTAAATAAGGTGAGTGAGTGCTCTAAAATGGTTTTAAGCTTTTATATAATTAATTTATTTCAATATTTACCTTGATTTCTATTGGGTTAAGCTCATATGCTGCATTCATTCCTTTCTCCATAGTCGGAAATAGCCTGTGGAGGAATGTGAATGTTTAACTGTTAAAAAATGTTACCAAATGACTAAATACAGGAAACCAGTTTGAGTTTTCATGACCCACTCATACCACTTAGCATAAAATATTTCATTCACTTCGTATCAGACCAAACATATTAATATAAAGCTGTGATTTGTTCCATAGAGCCGGAACTCCAGTCCAATTTTTACAATTTCTTTGTTTTTTTTTTTTTTTTTTAAATTTTAGGCCCAGTGTTGGTTTGGTTAACCAAACTGTCTGACTGAGGTATTACAGTGTTTACCACTGAATATAGGTGTGCACACGTTCCAGCCTGTCATAATCACCAAACCAGGACCTGTGAAACTCGTCAATAAACATTCCTAAAGAGAAAACAAAAACATGCTAAACTTCCTCATCAGATAAATATGATTGTTTCATTTTTGTAGATTTCAATCATAAAAGAAATACAAAAAACATTTTACCATCGGCTTCGAAAGGAATCTTATTTTGGTAAAACCACAGATACGGCAAGCTCTTGTTTTGCATCTACAACAATTAAAACACATTCAGATCTAGAAGCACCTAGTAGTGATGTTTCAGCTTGTAACCAACTGAAATTTAATTCCTGACCCCCACCCCTTCGGAACCTGTATTGTTCTGGTCTACTGTAAAAACATGGCAGTGCAAGATGGCCGCCTCCGTGAGAGGGGACCCGCTCCACATGTAGATATAAACTGCTTTATTCTAAGGTTCCAAAAACACAATTTTTAAATAATGATTATCTATTAATTAAAACTTATTTATTAATGATATCCTTAGTTTCTTTTTATAAATCCTTCAAAGTGCTACATGCAGTACAAATTGAAGTGAAATGAAACGCTGGATTTAGATAAATGTAATACTCACATTCTCCACATCAGGATCCACCACGCTAAGATGATGAATTATCTAAAGTGAAAATGACATACAGATGCGATTTTTCTTCCCCAGAGATAAATTTATAAGAAGCAGAACCCATTTTGTCTAATCTAGACTTGCCGTCTATTACACGGCAGGAATGCTGTTTACTACACACACACACACTCACTCAGCCACCTGATCTTATGAGGGTCACGGGAAGGCTGGTGTCTGTCTCAGCTGACACTGGGCGAAGGTGGGTACATCCTGAACAGCTTACAAGATAATCACAGAGCCAACACAAAGAAAACCCTTCATACTCACACCTAGGGACAATTTGGAACATTCACTTAGCCTAATGTGCATGTCTCTGGACTGTTGGAGGCAACCGAAGTACCCGGAGGAAGCCCACGCAAGCGTGGGGAGAACCATGGACTTTCTTGTTGTGAGGAGGCCATGCTAACCACTATGCCACTGTCGCACCTTGTTTACTACAGTAATGATAAAATAAAACAAGCATGTTTATAGAGACCTGTAATTGGACCAGTCTGAAATGATGTCAGAACTGCTGTTATATAAAATATACAGAAAACTGTAGGTATAGAAAACCTGTGGTCCATTAAAACAAATTATAAAAAAAAACAAAAAAACAACAACAACAAAAAAAACGGCCTTTCCCCCCAAATCTTTAAATTATTAAAATATCTGACTTTGTGAGCTAACTTGTTTCATAAGTTGAATCATGCTTTATTCGCAAGGGCTTTGCTTCGCTAAATCTCAGACAGTAGCTTTAAGGCTTTATGACTATGTGGAGCACACATATTCCTGGCCTCCGCAGTCACCAAACCGGTAAGTTTGGATCGCATTCTAAAAGAAAACCTTAGTGACTCACTCACTCACTCACTGAACGCATAATCAGCTGACACTGGGCAAAGGCAGAGTACACCCCGAACAGCTCACCAGACCATCACAGGGCTACACACACACACACAACCATCTAAGTACGGTGAGAACATGCAAACTCTACACAGAGCTTGGGACATGAACACAGAACCTTCTAGCTGTGAGGCAGATGTGCTGACCACTTAATACACACATCCAGTAGAAATTGTTGATTTAAAATTTTTTTTTTTTTTTTACCTATCTAAACAAGCAAACATTTCACTGTCTTAATTACAGTACCTACAGATAAAGGTGAACTTTTTTCACATGAAAGTAGTTATGTTCATGATGCCTGTTGCAATTTACCTGACAGCCGTGTCTGTAGTTTTTCATGTCCTCTGCAGCGTGTATGTTTCTTTGTGCACTCCATGGCAACCAAGAAGCCTGAAAATAAAAATATATGCATGAGAGAGTTAAATTGGTGCTAAAATTAGTTTTAAAAGTCACAGTGTATCAGTTATTAGTGTATAGATAAGTCTGTTGGGCTTTTATACTCGAGTCTACTAGCTCATCGGGCCTGAGCTCATTCCTGGTTTTCCGTAGCTTGAAGCAACTAGGAGTTCAACTGCCACTGGATGGGACTCTGGTCCATCACAGGTTACCTTCCCAGTGTTTTTTTTTTTTTTTGGTACCTTTTTATACTGCTGGGTGGACAGAGGCACACTTGTGGTTAAGGCCAATGCCCAGGTCATACAAATCATAAAAATTGTGTTTGAGTTTGCTTTTCTTATGTTCCCATCTAATATATACTAAGACATTTATTTCCCTGAGGCTTGGTGGATATTGCTGAATATTCCCCTCTATGTTGAGTATCAGGGGCAATTCAACAATATCCACCTCTCTTTTGGTAAATAATTGTCAAGCAGTCTACTTTCCAAGCATCGCTGAAAAATAGTGACCACAGGAACAGGTTAACAAGTTTTGGTGCACTCCCCGGCCTCCAAAAAGTCAAACGTTCTAATATTTAGCTGGAGAAGACATTATGGAGTGGTTCAATTTTCCCGTCCTCAATTCAAGATGTTGGTAAAAATGAACCCAACTCTGGATAGATATAAGTATCGTGAAGCTGCTTAAGTTTCTTGATCAAGGCCATGGTGCTTATGTGCTGTAATCAAGGCTTAAGATGGATGGATGTATCATTTAGGCTTATTGGCTGTTCCAAATTGCCCCTAGGTTTGATAGTGAATGGTTGTGTGTGTGAATTGCCCTGTGATTGACTGGCAAGCTGGTCAGGGTGTACCCCTCCTTCGCCCCGAGTTGGCTGAGATAGGCTCTAGCCTCCCCACGGCCCTAGCGGGAGTAAACAGTTCAGCAAATGAATGAAAATCCACTGCAAGGCTTCAGTAGCATAAACTTGGAATTTGAATTCCTTGGACAGAAGATAAATGCTTCTAAATTCACTGCATATCCTCAGTGGTAAGTGAGGCAGTATATTATACATATAATCAACAATCCTTGTGATTTTACCTCTGTATTGTCCTCATAGTCTTCTTCATCTTCCCATGTAGAGTCATAATCTTTTGAAGCATTTCCTGAGTTTCCCATTGCACTACCCTTCCTCCTAATTTAGCAAGATTTGTGACGGCCAAAAAGACGAGGAATGAAAAGCAAAAGAAGAAAGGAAGTCCTCTTGAAAAAGAAAGCAAAAAAAACAACAACAACAAAAAAAACAACTGAACCACTCCCATTGTTTTCAAAGTGAAAGTAAAAGTTCATTGGGCCACTTAAAAATATAAATATAATACTAAGCTAAAGGATTAGCAAACAAAGTGTTCTAATTTAATGATTTACAATTAAATATGTATAAAGAAAGCATGATTAAGAGTTTCAAATGACCAGCTTAGGATGTATCAGTATCAAAGCTTTTAATCATGTTAAAGGCTTTTTATCATGTCACGTGACCCTTACACACACACACACACACACACACACACACTCTCTCTCTCTCTCTCTCTCTCTCTCTCTCTCTCTCTCTATATATATATATATAT
>JAQMYF010000023.1:20279849-20329296 GCA_030014195.1 Neosilurus mollespiculum | reverse complement strand
TAGATGTATGCATCGGTAATATTGGTATTTTCATTTTAATGATTTTTGTGTCATTCATTAAATGGAATTTAATGATCAGTTATTTTTTTTTCCACCATAGGGTATAATTATTGACAGTTAAAACAATTTATACATGTATAATTTCAGTGCTATGAAAACTTCTTCACGTGGCTGAAGAAAATAAGGAAGAGCCACTGGAGTTGCAAAAAGACGTGTCGCAAATGAAAATTGCATTATATCAGAGGCTGACCCCAGAGGAGCAGAGGGAAGTTTGTGATGTCCTTCCCCAGCCACTATCATCTGAAGCTGGTATGTGAAGCATAATATATATATATATATATACACTCTTATACATTCCAAAAAGTAAGAACATGTTAGAGGTAAGATTAGTTCGGATTTAATATAATTTACAATATATAATGAATCACCACCCTCTCCTTAGCACTTCTTGTTAGTACTGTCTCCTTAAGGTGACTGTTATAATATGATGCTACAGATTTATCAAGTCACAACTTGTCACTGTCATTCCTGTATCTACTCTTTTTAAATTCAAATTTTATTTCTCACATACAAATTATACACAGTACAGTATGTAGTGAAATGCTTAGTATGACTGTCCAGAATGTAAAGAATAAACTATCAAGTAACAAGGAGAAAAAAAAAAGCAAAGGTCAGATAAATATAAAAATCTATATAAAAAGCAAAAGGATAAAAATAGGAAAATATATAGAATAAAATAAAATATACATATGAGAAAAATATCGGATACAAATATATATATGTACATATATATATAAAATGCAAATGTAATATAAAATGCGAATGTAATATAAAAATAGAATGCATTTATGCATTTTATATATTTTATTAAAAATAGAATTATAGTATGAGAGAACATGGTGCTGTTATTATTCATTCATTCATCTGCAAAACCACTTAACCTTATAGGGTAACAGGGAGACTGGAGCCTATTTTAGTTGACCGCCTAGACTTACACTCACACCTAGGGGCAATCTACATTAAACTTATGTGCATGTATTTGGACTGCGGAAGGAAACTGGAGAACCTAGAGGAAACTCATGCAAGCACTGAAAAAATACGCAAATAGAAACGCCCTGGAACTATACCATACTGCCTTATTATTATTATTATTATTATTATTATTATTATTATTGTTGTTGTTATAATAAAGCATATTTTTGTGGATGTATGTATTAATATGAGAAACAAGCAGTTCCTTAATCAGTCCTCAGGTGGTTTTCCTCTATCACAGTTACAAATACACGTGCTACCAAGCAATCTGAACATCTGCTCAGGTGCGTCAGGAGTCAGGGTGAAAGTAGAAACATGTATAAAGAACCCTGACAACTGCTTTGGGGGGAAAAAAACACTGTTCTGCAAATGAATGCTGAACGAAGTCATTATTTTTGCTTACATGCATCCTCTCATGTATTAATTATTATTCATAAAAGCACACGTGAATGCCTCATTATGAGATATATGTCAGAAATGGTCTATACCATTATCAGCAGCTTAGACTATATTTATGGCTGAAGAAGTAAAGTAGATCTGCTCAGTGTAATAGAGTACCGTTTCTATAGTAACAGCTTAGACGAGGACTTCTTGGTATGGTGGATGCTTGACATAAACAGATGAGTGTAATGATTAAGATGGGGAAGTTTTCTGTGAGGAAATGATTATTTTGCATGTATAGAAGGAGTCTCTAGGGTCAGTGCTTTTTAATAATTGAGGTAAAGCTGTTTAGGGTGCAGGGATCTACTGCTTCTAGAGAACTTGACCAGCTTCAGTTTATCCTCAAGTGAAAAAAAAGTTAAATATGTTTTTATACCTGTATTAATTGATAATTGATAAAAACTAACTTGTCTTCTTGTCTTGTTGATGGAGCATGGTATTATAAATAAGTTTATTAAAAAAAAAACAATGTGATATTAACATTAGCATAACTCTAGATTTCTGTATAGAATGCTAAGGGAAAACATTTTTTACACATTCTATAAAAACTTAGACACAGTACATTATCCATAAAAATACTTGTACATGATGTGTTTAGTGTATGCCTGCCGAAAGCAGCAGTTGGTTGACATTGTGGTGTAGTGGTTATTACATCTGTCTCACAGCAAAAGGGTCCAGGGCTCAAGTCCCGGGCTTGTTTTTTTAATTTATTTTATTTATTTTTTATTTTTTTGGCAGCCTTGGTCAAATGGTTAGCGAACCGGGTTTAGGACCCAAAAACCAAGAAAAATGTGTGGCGGTGGGGAGGCCCCCCCTTCATGCAACTTCATGGCTGAAGTGTCCTTGAGCAAGGCACCTAACCCCCAACTGCTCTCCAGGCCCCACAGTGTGGCTGCCCACTGCTACAAGTGTGTGCTCACTGTTTGTGTGTGTGTGTGTGTGTGTGTGTGTGTGCTCACTTTGGACGGCTTAAATGCAAGGCTAAATTTCAAGAAAATAACAAAATAAAAAAAAAAAAAAAATAGATCGAGTACTAGGTTTTTGGGTGTCAAAAGCATTGTTAATCCATGAGAAACAAAAATGAAAGTGATGCATGGATCAGTCATCTGTAAAATCACATTACTGATCCTTGCAGTTTTGATTCCCAAATTTTGAATACAAGCAAAACATCCCACTTCAAAAAAATAAATAAATACAGCTCGCTAAATGACAGTGGATGCTGATCAGCAATCAAGTGTCTATTTGAGGGAGAATAAACCCTGATACAGTTTTTATCTTGATAAATAATCATCATTAATCTCACATTCGACTGGGAGACTGCGCTCGGCAGTTTAGAAAACTGCTCTCAAGGACAAAATAATGTCTTTAATTAGAAGAAAATGGAGCTCAGGCTGAGGTATTCAGAGTACATGCACACACACACACACACACACACACACACACACACATACAAAGAGGTATTTTTGCATATTGCTGCCAAATTTTATGACTATTAATGTCCTTCATTCACATGTTTGCCGACCCAATTAATACCAATAGGGTCACGGAAAGGCTGTAGCCTATCTCAGCTGACTCTGGGAGAAGGTGGAGTACACCTTGAACAGCTCACCAGTACATTGCAGAGCCAAAACACACAATCATTTGGATAAACCCATTAACCTAAAGTGCAGGTCTTTGGACTCTGGGAGGAACCCAGAAGACGGGGTAAACCCTGGCAGTTCGCCGATCCATCACAGGGCAGCACAACAACCATTCATACTCACGCTTACATCTAGGGTTAATTGGGAACAGCCAGTTAGCCTAATGTGCTTGTCTTTGTTTCAAAGGAAACCATGCAAGCACAGGAACAACATGCAAACTTCACATAGAAACACCCTTGCCAAGCCTGGGACTCGAACCCAGGACCTTCTTGCTGTGATGCTGATGTGCTAACCACCATCCATCCATCCATTTGCTGAACCACTTAATTGTATTAGGGTCACGGGTAGGCAGGAGCCTATCTCAGCCAATGCTGCTAGCCTAATGTAGCCTAATGTAAAGACGCCTCTTCACTCAAACAAACCAACAAAAACCCATCCTGTTGATGGTGTCATTGAAACGAATAGCATTCTACAGGTGTATAAAAGCAAAGAGTGTTAAGTAAGTTAAATAGTGTTAAGTGTGTTGAATGGATGTTTGATATGAGCATACTGTGGATAAGAGTGTTGAGATAAACAGGAAAATCTTTGATTAATCAACTATTTGTAGTTTGTGCTTCGCTTTTCAGTAACATCAATAACTAAATAAGAAATCCACATCTAATTAGTGATTTATAATATTTTATATCATTCATACAGCATTCATATATTGTTCATTCAGGAGGAAGTGCTTTGTTTCCAACTGGCTGAGAGATTGTTAGGAATAATCAATGCACTCCTACGCTGCTCTTGAGCCCAGAGCTAGAAAGGCTTAATAGGTTAAGTCATCAATCAATTCACTCACTCATTTGCCAAAACGTTTAATCCTACTAGGGTTGCAGGGAAGCCTATCTCAGCTGACCTGAACGGAGGTGGGGTACACTCTGAACAGCTTACCAGATCATTGCAGGGCCAACACACACACACACAACCATTCATACTCACACCTAGGGGCAATTTGGAACAGCCAACCAGCTTACTGTGCATGTCTTTGGACTGGGGGATATTGTGTGGGTTTCCTCTGGGTACTCCATTTTTTTCCCTCCGTGTACTCCAGATGTACAGTCATGACACTCCACATTTCAGATGGTCGATCATACAAAAAAAAAAAAAAAATTCAGTTATTTAATTATTACAGAATAATTCAAAACGATTAGTTCTGGGCGACATGTTGGCGTAGTGGTTAGAATGTCCGCCTCACATCAAGAAGGTCAATTTCCGGACGTTTTTAACGTGGAATTTGCATGTTCTCCCCGTGCTTGTGTGGGTTTCCTCTGGGTACTCCGGTTTCCTCCCGCAGTCCAAATACATGCACATTATGATAATTGGCTGTTCCAAATTGCCTCTGAGTGTGAGTAGTTGTGTGTGTTATGGAATTGCAATGGTCTGGTGAGCTGTTCAGGGTGTACCCCGCCTTTGCCCAGAGCCAAATGGGGTGTCTCCTGCAAAACTACTAAAAGGTAAAGCGGTTTGACAGCTATAACTTCTATAGATTTCTAAAGAGACTCGTAGTTGTCACATCACAACCTCATATTTCGAATAATTCATCCCAGTCGACATAGACTATGATTCCCATCAACTCTGGTGTTTCATTCACACTTACACCTCCACATCACATTAGCACAATCACACCACATGGTATATGGACTCTCTATCCACTGTGAAATAATAATTCAGTGTTTTCTTGCCTTAGATTGCATGTATGTGGTTGGGGTGTTTTTTACATAAGTTGCTCAGCTGTAATTACTTTCTTAACTGCAGGGTTACCATTGAACGGCCGGACGCCTTATGGATGCACCACCATGTTCACAGTGTTGTGCGTTCTCGTGTTAAAAGTCCTACAAGTGCTTGTGTGAAGTCACCTCAGTTTAATTGCAAGAGGTCACTTTTGAATGAAGAGCAGATCAAGGCCAAACAGTTCCTTTCTCTCTATCAGAGAGACATGACTGCTCTTGTTAAGTACAAAAAATTTGACACGTCTGCTTGCCAGGCGTGAAAGTTTAAATCAATAGGGGAGTACTCATCTTCCGTTCAGGGGCAAATGCAGACAAAGCACCTGTTCTGAAGGTTCTTTATTTTAACACCTGCTACTTAACCCTTAAACAAGCAGATGTGCAAGAAGTACACTTGAGCATTGTGTAGTATGTTGATGAGACTAATAATCACTCTCTCACTCATTTTATGAACCGCTTAATCCTACTAGGGTGGAGCGGCTGGTGCCTATCTCAGCCGTCTTTGGGCAGAGGCGGGGAACACCCTGAACAGCTTGCCAGACCATTGCAGGCCAACACACACAGTCACACTCACACTTAGGGGCAATTTGGAACAGCCAATTAGCCTAATGTGTATGTCTTTGGACTGTGGGAGGAGTACCCGGAGGAAACCCACACAAGACGTGCAAACTGCACACAGAAACACACGGGAATTGATGTGAGACAGATGTGCTTAACACTATGCCAATGTGCCGCCTGAAACTAATAATGCATGATCGACCGTCTGTAATGTGGCATGTCATGACAGCTGTATGTCTTTCTTATCAGTCGAGTGCTAAGTTTCAAACTTTAGTACCCGACTGATAAGATCATGATCGTGTGTGTGTGTGTGTGTTTGTGTGTGTGTGTGAATAGAACTAAAGCTCTGTGTGGCATTTAAATGCTCTTTATGAATCCAGGCCTTCACGTTCTTCAAAAGACACACACACACACACACACACACACACACATTTAATATCCTTGTAAGGCGTTTCCACTTACTGGTGCAATAACGTAGCTAAATAAGGTTACGCCTACACCAACCCCAGCCTCAACTGCACTAACGAAATCTCTTTTATATTTTCAGTTTAATAGATAAAGAGTCCTACATAAACACCTAATCTTAGTTAATAAATAAAAAAAAACAAACAAAAAAAACAAAGCACATCCAGACATTACACATTACATTGCATATTCTGTTACCTCTTAAATGAAATATAATTCATACATCCATTCATTTTCTAAGCTGCTTAATCCTAATTAGGGTTGTAGGGAGGCTGGTGCCCATCTTCTGACTGTGAGAGGAAACCAGAGTACATGGAGAAAACCCACACAAGCATGGAAAGAACAAAACAAACTCCACAAAAGGTCCCTCACTGATATTCGTACCCTGAACCTTCTTAGTGAGAAGCGACAGTGTTAACCACTGAGCCTCATAAAAAAATGTTTTATTTCATTTTCATAATAACCAGCTATGATTATTTACAAACATATGTAAAGTCTACGGGCGGCACGGTGGCAAGGTGATTAGCATGACCGCCTCACAGCAAGAAGCATGTTTCTGTGTTTTATACCATGTGTACTGGAATGCAATACTGCAATGGTCTGGCGAGCTGTTCAGGGTGTACCCCACCTTCACTCAGTGTCGACTGAGAGTGGAACCAGCCTCCCCGGGACCTTAGTAGGAGTAAGCAGTTTGGCAAATGACTAAGTGAGAGAATGTATTGGAAATCTGCAGTCTTGAAACAGAGTTCACTTGTTTACTGAACAATCCTGGAAATGGATGAACAGTGAATCAAACTTGAAACACTGCCATTATTAATAATCTGATATCCAGAGTAATGTGCACTACATCTAACCAATAATCAGTGCAACAATCCTGACTGTTCTTTTCTTCCTTCTTCCCTACTTCATTATTTTCTTTCACTACACACACTCTCTCTCTCTCTCTCTCTCTCTCTCTCTACTCGCTCATGACAAATCTGGCCCTGTCTGCAGAACATCATAATCAAATTGTTTCAAAGGTCATTTAACACCAGCGCTCAAGGGAAAATCTAAAACTCAGCCTCTTAAAGCGTTGGCTCCAAACACAATTTGTCTGTCAGAGATGAATAGCAGAATGAAACATTTATTGTGAAAATGAACTGGCCAGGCCCTGGTTATGACTCTGTATATCACTTAATCTGCACACACTGCTTTTTTAAATTCCAGCTTTTCATATTGTAAAAATTTTAGCTAGTGCTAACTGAAATGGTTTCTTATAAGCAATTTGGTGGTACGGTGGTGTAGTGGTTAGCATGCCCGTCTCACAGCAAGAAGGTCCTGGGTTTGAGTGCTGGGCTCGGTAAGAGCGTTTCTGTGTGGGTTTCCTCTGGGTACTTCGGTTTCCTCCCACGGTCTAAAGAATGCACAGGCTAATTGACTGTTTCAAATTGCCTCTAGGTGTGAGTGTGAGTTCGAATTGTTTTGTGTGTCGCCCTCTAATGGTCTGACAAGCTTGTTCAGGGTGTACACCGCCTTCACCCAGAGTCGGATGAGATAGGCTCCAGCACCCCCTGCGACCTTAGTTGAATTAAGCAGTTTGGCGAATGAGTGAGTGAATTTTTTTGTATGTCTCAAAATCAGACAAGCATTAAATTGGCAGCATAAATGTACGGCTTGAGCGACTGCTTGGAACTAATAATTACAAAACAAGTTTTGTTTGGGAATTAGCTCTCCTTTTTCATTAGTGGCATTTTTTTTAAGTAATTGGCACCATCAGTGGTTATTGTGTTTCAGATTAAAAAAAAAACAAACCAAAAAACCCTGAATTCGATTATTTCAGATGAAATGAGCTGATTCCTCTGATGTATCATCTCACTCCAGTAAGCTTTATTTCTGAAGCTTGGATTAATTGTTTAATTATCTGCATATTGATATTCGGCTTCCTCCTACACATATGAAAACAAAAAACAAAAGCACAGCTTCTCATTTGTAAACCAGACATCCACTTAAGCATGCAGAGACAAGACGCTTCTCCTGCATATTCATGAAACAAAGCAATTAGCTTATTAGTTATTGTTTGAGAAGATAAACTATTGAGTCGTTTTATTGACATTTACCACAACTGACAATGTGAATCATCTTTTAGCTGATGGAAACTCTATAACATAGTTATGGTGTGCTGTGGAGAGGTTTTTCATCTGCTTCTGCCTAAGTCCCAGGATAAGAAATTAACTCCAATAAACGTCTTAGATTCATCGATAAACTTTACTAGCGATCCATTCAAAGGAGTAACAAATTATTAAAGGTAAATACACGTGGTAAAGTTGTAGCGCATTTTTAAACGTGATATGTTGTTATGAGAGGTAAACATGTATGCAAAATTGAAAATAGATCTAGACTATCACTTTTTTATGGGCATGGAATCTGAAAATGTACCCCTATTATCTTCCAGCATGATATTGTGGCATTTGTACAACAAAAAAACAAAACAAAAAAAACCCCAAAACAAAACAGTTATTTATTGTTAACAGACTATTTTAATTATCACCTTCATAGGTATGAAATCTGAACATCTACCCTTTTTATCACTCAGCATGAAATCGTGGTATTCGTAGGAAAATGTTTAAAGTAACAGTTCTATTGTTATCAGGCGAATCCAGAGAGCAACTCGTAAGCCATAACATGACTTAAACTGATCAGTAACACTAACAGTACCATCAGACATAGCTAGATCTATTTATTAACACTCGGCGTTAACGCTAGCTGTTAATTAATACAGTCACTTGGAAACATTATGTAAGGAGACGCTTACTGAGAGGAATACTTACATGTCAGATATGGAAGCACGATTTTATTATGGTCTATTAACTGTGTAAGTGAATTTTTCTTTCAATCTTTCACTAAAGTTTTAGTTTATTTTGGTGCTCACAACAACGAGACTGGAAGGTGCGGAAGGTGTAGAGTTCCGCAGTTGTTAATAGAATGTGCTAGCATATATAACATATAAGCACATACATTAAGGCCAGCGCACACAGTGCAAAGCAATGTTTACCGGCATGATACAGCTTATCATTGGGTGCTCTCAGCAAATCTGGAAAAGACGAATGCTGTAAAAAACAACACGGGACGAACAGACAGGTTGTCGGAGCAGCCAATCAAAAAAATTTAAATATATGAAAATAAATACAACAAACATAACAGTGATAAACTACATGAATCATTCAAGGTTTTACATTTTCCCTTATCTGGAGCAACGTTTTATTTCATTTATACAACTGAGCAGTGTATAAATAGAGGGTTTAAGGGCCTTGCTCAAGGACCCAACAATGGCAGATTGGTGGTATTGGGATTGGACCCTCAACCTTCTGATTGGTAAACCAATGCCTTATCCACTGAGCCCCACTGCCCCTTTTGGTCTGGTATGCCCTGGATTCGTGATTGCTAAAGGGATAAAGTTTTCGTTTTTTTATATAGTTTATAAAAGTAATCCTAAGCAATAAAAGGTCAGTCTTGAGAATGAACACTAAAAAATGACCATATGCATGATTCTAAAAAACCCCAAGGAGGTACACTTTGGATAATCTTTGTTTTATCTATTTGATATGATATATATATATATATATATATATATATATATATACTGTATATGATATGATACATATGGCGGCACGGTGGAAGAAGCTCCTGGGTTCTAGCCCTGTGCCCAGCGAGGGCATTTGCATGTTCCGTCGGTGCTTGAGTGGGTATTCTCTGGGTAATTCCGGTTTCCTCCAAAGTCCAAAGACATTCACATTAGGCTAATTGGATATTCCCATTTTCCCCTAGTGAATGTGTCTGTGTCTCTCTCTCTCTCTCTCTCTCTCTCTCTCTCTCTCTCTCTGTGAGTGTGTGTGTGTGTGTGTGTTGGCCCTGTGATGGTCTGGCAAGCTGCTCAGGGCATACCTTGCCTTTGCCTGGAGTAAGCTGAGATGGGCTGCAGCCTCCCTGCAGCCCTAATAAAGGATTAAGTAGTTTGCGAAATGAAATGATATCATAGACTTTTGGAAGGACCTGGGTTCGAGTCCCAGGCTCGGGTGTTTCTGTGTGGAGATTGCATGTTCTCCCAGTGCTTGCGTAGGTTCCCAGTGTGTACTCTGGTTTCCTCCCACAGTCCAAAGACATGTACATTAGGCTAATTGGCTGTTCCAAATTGCCCTTATGTGTGAATGGGTTTGAATGGTTGTGTTCATGTTGGCCCTGTGATGGTCTGGAGAGCTGTTCAAGGTGTATAGCTCTAGCCCCCCCCATGAACATAGTTGGATTAGGTGGTTCGGCAAATGAGTGAGATAAAGTGAGTGAGTGAGTGAGATAAAGTGAGTGAGTGAGTGAGTGAGTGAGATTTTCCCCATAAGTATCCCTCCCTATCGCATGCAATCACCACCAACCAGGAAGCTTAAACATGTTCAGCTAACTTCCTTATTCATCTGTCTTTTAATAAAGTTGTGTGTAAATGTTTTTCAAGGCTAAACTGAACTAGCAAAACTGTCTGCCCGATGCATCAAAGTTTAATAATGTTGATTTTCTTTATATTTACTATTCTTTTTTACTTCACTCCTAGTAATTTAGCACGGCATGGATGATTGTCTTCTTATCCTCGAATCAATTTCTAGCTTCTTGCTGGTTTTAAGTAATTGCTAATGGAGTTGGTTGCACTCTACCCTTCAGTTTCCTTTGTATTAATAGAAACTATATATATGCAGTGTACACTGCATGCTACATCTTGTAGTTTGTTAGACTGACATTAAAGTGATGCCTGAGGTAAAATGTTAATTTTTTTTGCTTCATACATCAGCTCAGTGATCACTCTCCAGAGTTCAGACCACACAGAGAGAGAGAGAGAGAGAGAGAGGGAGAGAGAGAGTAAGAGAGAGAAAGAGAGAGAAAAAGAAAATGCAGCATGTTTGCAGTTAATCTTGTGGCATCCCTGAAATGAAACTGAACAAAAGAAACCAATTTTTCTCCTTGGCAACAGCTGAAAAATGCACTTGGCTCACCTGCTTAATCAGACTGAGAGCCAGAAGTGGACCTGAGAGGAATCACATGAGTTTGGTCTGGACTGGAAAAAGATGTGCAGTAAGGCTTACAATCAAGAGTGCTTGAATTCTCAAGTAGTGCTCTAGGGCAAATGATTGGTACTCGATTCTTGGTGCTTTTCACCTCTGCATAGTCCTGTACAGCTTCATAATTTGCCCCATCTCCAGACAGCTCTGGAACCTGACCAACGGACAGTGTTCAATAATACTTGCACTCTATGTACCTTTATATATTATTCAGTTCGTCACTATAGGGGAAGAATTCTAAAACTGTGAGTGTGTGTGTGTGTGTGTGTGTGTGCGAGAGAGAAAGCCTTTCAGAAAATATTAGACAAAATTAAAAATGCCATCTAATCCAACGAACTTGATGCATTGAAGAGTTTGGTGATCTTCATCTTTGGTGACCTTATAGTAATTTATACAAAATTAATCTTAGTAGGTTCCATTATTTAGGCTTTTAATAGTTTCATTGGAATAGCTACAGTAAAAAAAAAACTTTAGGTTTAGCCTAAAATTAACCTAAATTCAGGTTAGCACTTTAAAGTGTCCCTGTGGTGGATTAGTGTTTGTTACTAGCTATTTAAAATGATCATGTATAACATCAGCGGTTCCTTTCAGAAACGTCAGTCCGTGCCCATGTTCAAAACATGCGTGAGTGTTACAACTCTGAGCATGCTCAGAGACATGTTTCCTTCCTGAATGGCTTCCTGAACTTGTTGGATTGGCTGGGCTGCGTCACTGACCCTGTGCATCATAACACATTATGGTCCAGTGCTGAGCTGCACAAACAACAAGTGCAGAAATCACGCAAAATATTTATTTTTGTTCCTAAACCAACTGACGACAGGAAAGCCGAGTTGTCAAAACGTTAGCTGCATCAGCCATTTTGGATTTACCATCACACTTATCTCTGGCAGCATTTGCGTCCTCAGAGTCACTAGAATGTGACATCTCACTCTCTACAAGAGATATCAACTCCCCCCAACGTGTTGACGTCACTTCTGGGGAAAAATGACTGCTAACACCCGCAGTTCAGCACACAGCTAGTAATCCATGGGATTAAATCACCAGTTTAGTGGTTTTTACAGTCATTTATGTTAAAATGAGCATCTGTATTGCCTAAATGTATTACATACGCACAAATTATGCTGTAAGGATGACCGGTACCGGTACACATTAAAGTTCCTTTAATAACCCTATCGTACAGAACATTGTTAAAGAGCTAGGAAGCCTGTGAAACCAGTGTAATGTTTTACAGTATATGATTTGGTTTTGCTTGAATGTGTATAAATTTGACACAGGAAAGAGCAGAGAATCATGTCCTGAAGATTATAGTACATGGGAATGGAACAATCTGACTGGTTAATAGATACTGTATTATCCAGACTCTAGATAATCAAATTAAAATTTAAAAATGTTCCTGTGTAGTAGATACTAAAACAATACTTTAACAAAAGTGAGTTGGATATCACTGAACAGTCTTGATGCTCAGTCATGGGGACTATTGAGGTATGTCTAGCTTATGTTTAGTGAATTGTTGGTATTTATCTAGTTACTTTGCTTAATTGTATTTTAAGTTCAACATGAAAATATTGATGAGAATCAATAATTAGTAGCCACAAAGGGCATACAAAGGGGATAATAAAAAAATGAGTCTTTTAAAGATTCCTTTTTGTTAATAATTTGCAAGTGCTTGACATGATCATAATTATCTGAAAGCTATTATTTCTGGAAACTGCTCAGTCTGTCTAAGTCTAAAGTAATCAATACACTCATTACAATTAAGGAGACATAGTCTTTATAAAGATGAAATGAAAAAGCTGAAAAACCCAATGAGAAGTTCTCTTAGAAAAATAATGTAGTACTGTAGAGACAAATCCTAATGAACCTTTGTCTTTACCACACTGTGGTCATTTCACCATAAACTAATTAGCTTGTGCTTTTGCAATGAGAAGAAATATGTAAAACAAGAGCACTTGGTGAGCACAAACCTCCAATAAGCCTCGTAATCAACCACTCTCACCCCCTCATTTTCCAATCCACTTAATTCTACTACAGTAGGGTTGAGTAGATCTCAGTTAACAGTGGGCGAAAGTGGTGTACACCCTGCACAGCTCGCCAGAACGTTGGAGGGCCAACACACACAGGATTCAGGAACAGCTAGAGGCAATCTGGAACGGCCAATTATACCAATGTGCATGTCTTTGGACTGCGGGAGAAACCAGGAGGAGGAGTTCCAGGAGGAAATTAATGCTGGTAGGAGGAGAAAATGCAAACTCTGCACAGATACGCCCTCGCTGAGTCCAGGACTCGAACCCAGGACCTTCTTGGATGTGCTAACCACTACGCAACCGAGGTGCCGCAATTCGCCACGTGAACCAAAATGCCAAAAAAATGTCAAAAGGGTCAGTAAAAAAATTCCTGGACCCAATTAGGATCCTATCAAATCCTAATTAGGATCGCGGCGAGACTGTCACCCATCACAGCTGACTCTGGGTGAGGGCGGGGTACACCCTGGACAGCTTGCCAGGTCATCGCAGAGCTATATTAATACTTTATTAGATACTGTAGTTTGGCTCTATTTTGCATTTTCATAGCTTAGCTCATTTTAGATGATCTACTTTTAACTTGAACCAAGTAGATTTAAGAATTCCCATTACACTGATTTTCAAGTTTCAAGTTTCAAGTTAGTACTCCATACATGACCATGCTGCTAATAACATGGTGCTAAATCATTATAATAATAATCAGAGTCCAGTTAGGACTACTGCATATTATTAGACAGATAATATGCATACTAATGCCTAAAGCATTATCTCCGGAAAGCTATTTGTCACATAAATACTATGTTCCTGACTCAACCTTTACGTGACTTAAAAAATGCCCATTTTCTGCATGTATTTCAAGTCATGCAAAGTGTGAAATGGGAGGAAAAATGTGTGGGAGCATAAAAGAAAGCCAGGGAGAGAGAGCATAACCTTAATAAAGAGCAGTGAAAAAATAAATAAATAATAAAGCTATGCAAATGACTGTTCAAAAGGAAATCAAATCCCAAATCCACTGATCAGTATCTTTTAGTAATGGTCACTGATTATTCAGAACAACAATCTTTGCAGGTATACAGTAAAGTATAATATTTATAGAAAAATATTTATTTGTATATATACTACACAGGGACGGTGCTATCTGATTGGTTAACTATTTCGAAGCTATTACACATTATAATGAGTGGACAGTGCTTACATCAAAATACTTCAAGCAAGCAGTGTAATCGCTTCATGCGTTAAAATTCCAAAACACATAAAAAAAACCCACCAAAAAATTCCAAAACAACAAAAAAAAAGATTATCCATAAAAAAATTTATTCACTTTAGATTGTTTTTCTTGTGTTTCCTGTAGTATATACTAAAACACTGTAAGGAAACAGTTTCCTTTAGGTCCCGGATGAGCAGGGTAAACAGAATAGACACTGTTTCTACACAGAGTTGTTTGTGGGCTCGAAGCGCGGGGCTCAGCCGAACTGCCTCATCGTCGTGGTAAAAATCTGTAAATATAAACTATAAAAACCTCATTTTAGTTTGTTTTCTTGTGCTTTCCGTAGCATGCACTAAAACAGCTTTACACTTTATCTGAATTTTGTTATTTTACTTCAGTCAGAACAGACCACAACAGCATGTTAGCTATTAGCAGCTCAAGATGTACAGCGCCTTCACCCAGAGTCGGCTTGGATTGGCTCCAGCTTTCTTGCGACCCTAAACATAAAGTATAAACTATAACAATCTCATTTATTTTGTATTCTGTTTCCAGTATTTTATACTTTTGTATTTATACTTTTAGTATTTTTATACTTTTTGGTCACTTTTGGTTTTCTTTCCTATTTAACGCCGTTAGCCACACAGAGCTTTTAGCCACCACAAAGCGCAGTGCTCACCTGACCTGCCTTAGTCTCATTGTTAAAATATTTAAACTATGAAAAGCTTATTTTATTTTACTTTTATTTATGTTTCTGCATAGTACTACCAAAACTCTGTATAGCCATTACACAGCTATTAGGGTCTGAACCTGCCTGCCCTGGGAGCTTATCTCCCTCCGTCATGATAAAAAAAACATACAAATCTGTTTTTAGTGTGCTTTTTTTTTTTTTTGCTTAGGTGCCCGTGTTGTATACAGTAAAACTATTATGCACCTCAGGCTTGGTGGATGTTGCTAAAATGAATTCTCCCCTCAACGTTCTGCCTTGGGTTCGAGTACACAATTGTTAATTAAATATTCTAAGATAGTAAACCAATCAGACTGTGCCATTCCCATGTAGTATATAATCAGATCACCATCCTCGGTTCATATATATTCCTCTAAAACAAATATAGATATATTTTTTCTCACACATATGTTCACAGATAATTAGCTCAGTCACATCCATAAATAGCACACATTCCGATTATTCCCTCTGTTCTGCACCTGAACACTTCAACGTCTCGAGTTATTTATTATTATTTTGAAAAGTGCCTTGAAGGCCTGTAAATCAAAAGAAGAGCTGAGTTTTGTGCTATTTGCAGCCAGCACTGGTTAAGTAGACAGCTTATTCGACTTTATTTCCCCCTTACCCTCTCATCTTTAAAGCCTGATTTAGAGTATGCGATTTCAACAAGATTTTAAGTTTAAGATTATTAGATGATTATCACACTGTACAAGATGATTCTGTGTTATTTATCTCATATTAAAGATCCCGTAACAATAAACGCTCAGTTGAAGGAAATTAGTACATTTCTGATTCATGCAGAATACAGAAATAAGCCCTTGGTAGTAATAATGGTGTCTACAGAAAACATCACCACTCTTCATTTAAATACTTTTTATTGTTTATAACCATTATTATATCTACACCCAGCAAAGCAACCGCGCTCTCTGACTGGCTCGTGTAGTACCATGAGTGCAAAAGAATAAAATGACCGTACCAATGGAGGAATAATTACATTTTCTGCTTGAAAACAAAGTTCCAAAAAAGTGTATTAAATAACATTAAGTGTATTAAATGACAATAAGAATGTATATTTATTTTTAATGTTTCAGAATTATTATTGAATGCTTTTACCAAAGAAACCGCTACTATTACTTTCCCTCTTTGTTTATTTAGCCAAAGATGCACATAGCCCACAAAGCAGAAATTATGTTTTATAATTGTTTAAATTGGAATAAAAATAATTAAAATGCTATATTTTTCACAGTCCAGTGGATGTGGATACAATAAAACAGTTATTTGACTCAATCTCGTCATACATGGCTGATAGCCAACTAGGCGCTAAGTGCCTTGACAGATATCAGCTCATGTCTGACTCGATTTCACGGGATAACTGTTAAATGTAGTTGTTGATGCCCCAGTAGTTTTGTGTATTCCTATGCCTATGTACTTCTACCACTGACTTTTGATTGAGTGGCATTATTATGATATATATTGCCAGTACTCTGGGACTGATATGTTAATAAGAAGTGCTGCTGATTTCATGAGCTAACAATTCTCTTAGAATGTGTGATTTTATTTGTTGCACCATAAATCATCTGGCGTACAGTAAAAATCCAGCTTAACAGTTTTAATGCAGAGGGATTCTGTTGTGTTGAAAGAGATCCAGTAATATCAGTTGGTTTGACCTACGGCACGAGACAGTGATGTTAGTCCACACACTAAAAAAATCTATTGCATGATGTACGTGTTACTGCAAACAAATCAGTATAGATGCAGCACAGTGCAGTTGAGGTGTGGTATATGGTAGAAACATAAAAAATGGACACTTAAACCACCTATTCCATTCTGCAGTATGGCAGCATGATAAATCCAGCCTTTATAACTGCTCTATGCAGGGAGCCAACCTACCTCTCAGGGCTAATTTTATCTAGCGAATAGTTTTTAGAATAATTAATGCCGACTGGGTTGTCATGAATAAAACCATGTATGGGGATCTATAAATTCCCTTCCAACAAACTAATTATGGAAATGTATTAATGGAGTATATCTAGCTCAGCATTACTATCTGCAGAAGATAAGTCTCGTATAGAGACATGAATCGATCATATTTCGGCAAAGGTCTTTGCGCATTTATACTCATTGGGCCTCATATTTTATCATGGTGGTGTATTGCTCACTCATTTACTGAACCGCTTAATCCTATAGAGTCACAGGGAGGCTCGTCCCTAGGCATAGGTGAGGTACACCCTGAACAGCTCACCAGACCATCGCAGGGCAACACACACACACATACACACACACACACACACATCCATTCATTCATCTGAATCTTGAAACGAAAGAGTAATCACTTTGTAATGATGGGAATTCTGAATCATGAAGATCTCGCAGAATTTACCAGTTAATAAGGTATACTAAACAGTATACTGACCTCTTCCTCTGTAAAATTATTAACCATAGCATATTTGTTTACATTTGGCTCTAAGAGCTGTGAAATAAAGCAGAAATAAACACGACTGTTGCATCCATTAAATTAGATGTTGAGCTACAAAGAAAACAATGCCTTGCTCCTCATTTAACATGGATATGTAAATACTGTGAACTTATTGTGAACTCATCTTTTCCTACTCCCACATCTTAGTGATTTTAACATATTAATAAACCCATGTTCTGTTTAATTTTGTTCCCACACTGGCAGAGCAGTGTGAACTCTGTGATCTGTAATTTTTTTATTTGGTAATAGGCTTGCAGTTGAATTTCATTATGATTTATTATGTGCGGAGGTGCCAAACTATTATACACACTGCTTTGCTCTTGAGTTAGTGTCTTTTTTTTGTCCAGCTTTATTAGTTGGAGAAGACCGAGCTAAACTTATTTATATATATCACCTTAAACAGTTACAGTTGCTTGTTTTTTCAGTTGTTGGCAGTAGAACTGTTTGACGTGCTGGTGTTTTTTTTTCTTTTTCTTTTTTCTAAGCAATTTTTTAATAGACATAACTTATTCTTGAGGTATATCATTCATTCACTGAACCATTTAATCCTACTAGGGTTGCAGGAAGGCTGGTGGCTATCTCAGTCGACTGTGGGCAAAGGCGGGGCACACCCTGAACAGCTCGCCAGTCCATCACAGGGCAACACACACACACACACACATCCATTCACACTCACACTCAATCCTAGGGGCAATGTACAACAGCCAGTTTGCCTAATGTGCGTGTCCTTGGACTATGGGAGAAAACTGCAGAAACATTGAGGAAACCCACACAAGCATGGGACGAACACACAGGAACGCACGAGCCGAGCCCAGGACCTGTGAGGCAGACATGCTTAACACTACATCATCGTATAACAGTTTATTACTATCACTACTAAACTGCTTTTTTTTTTTTTAAGACTTACTTTTGAAAATGTAAATGATGTGGTAATTTTTACTTTTCTTGTTGGAGTGCCTTCAGTCTTCAGTACAGTGTGTAACTGCCATGGCATTGTTGCTCCAGTTGTACAGGTTGAGGCTCATCTACATTAATCTGGCAATAAAAGTCAGCTGATGACCTGAATATACTCAATGAGCAGTTATCTCATCGATGGACTTTTTCTTTCCTGATGGCACGGATATAAAACTAGGGCTCAAATAGTGAAACAGTGGTTCAGAGAGCCTGCGATGGCCTGGCAAGATGCCTGGAGTGTACTCTGCCCTCACCCAGAGTCGGCTGGGATGTGCGCCAGCCTCCCCGCGACCCTAATTAGGATTCAGGGGTTCAGAAAATGAATGAATGAGTGGTTCAGAGAGCATCATTTTCACACATGAACTAGCACCACAGAGTCCTGACCTTAACCCTATTGAAACTTATGGGATGTGCTGCAGAAGACTTAATGTAGTCATTTGATTTACCTCTGATCAATTAAAGACGTTGGTGAAAAATGAACCCAACTCTGGATGGAAATAAATGTTGTCATGTCACTTAAGTTTGTCAAAACAGTGTAGTGATGATTACTGTAATCAAGGCTTAAAGTCCAACAAAATATTAAAGTGTAAGATTTTTTTTTTGGACCGGGTAGTGTACATTAGTATACATGATATTTGGTTGGGGCTTTAGTAACATAAAGAAAATTATGTACAATTATCTATCTGCATATTTTCAGATACGTTTTCAGGCCTGCTTTGAGATATGGTATGGCAAAAATGAACTTGGAAATATACATAATAGCTCTGCATTTTCTATGTACTGTATAATGGAGGTCACCAAATGAAATCTTTTGCTTTCTCGCTCTTATCTGATGCACAACTCTGACATAATAAAAGCTTTCCATTTTTGGACCATTCATTTTGATCAGAAGTGGCATAAAGGCATAGACGGGAAGGGGACAGCTGCCGAGGTTAGAGGCATGGACAAATGAGCAATGGAGATTTATCCATTATCTGGTTAATGGAATCATCAACTTCTGACATTTTAAGCCAAAAGCTTGACTGGGGCTATGTTTAAAACCCCACATTATTCCCACTATTTCTGAACCACTTTCCCATATTCACTGTGTGCATGAAATTTTGGGACACTCTCAATATTGCTAAATAATTTTAAAGAAAATCACATTTTGATTTCTAGTGATTGGCACACTTTGTATTCTTAATCTCCATAAACATATCAACATATCATACAAACAAGTCAACTGATCAAGAAACCCTTATGATGTGGTTTAAATGAGGAAAGGTGTTGAGCATCCTTTTCCTTTATTTACATTTAGCAGATGTCTCTATCCAGAGAACCGTACAGAAGAGATTTCAAGTCTTCAGTCTAGTCAGTGCTAAAAGATTCTCTGTATAGAGGCATCTGCTACATATTGACTTCAGATGGAGCATAGCAATGAGAACAATGGGTACAACATGGAGAAAATGTAAGTCCTGCAGTTAGTCCTGCATCCCAGTTGCAAGGGACCGTGGATAGGTGAAGACCTACTAGGAACATGTTGCAGTAGTAAAGTCTTGACATAACAGGACAAATAAAAAGTACAGTACCTGCAAGGCAGATGAGAAAGATATATCTGTGTCCAGAAATAGTTTAAGGCTGTATGCACTGAAAACTGTGTAATCTGACAGTTGTCCAGGGAGATCAAAAGAGCTTGATTTGGGGGATGCATCTCCAGGGTTATACAGCAGTTCAGGTTCGCTGGGATTTCTTTTCAGCTTGTGAGTTGCAATATGACAAGATGTCTGGCGTGCATGCTGAGATCTGTGCAGAGATATGAGAGGCTGAAGAAAGAACGAAAAAAAGAAGAGGATGAATTGAGTGTTATCAGCATAGAAGTCATTTGAAAACCTATGTAATGCAGAAAATGCATAGAATGAGGAAAGAATGGGCCAAGCACTGAGCCTTGTGGGACACCCCTGGAGACACTGCATGGAGCAGACCTGGATCTTCTCTATGATACCTATGTGAAAATCAGTGTTTTCTTGTGCAATTCTATAATGAATTATGAGACATAGTTCACCAGTACAATGCTTTATACAATCAGCCACAACTTTAACACCACCTGACTGGTCTGCAGCAAGGCAGCCCTATACACAACAAGCTGCAATGCACTGTTTGTTCTGATTCCTTTTTATCATATCCAGCATTAACATTTTCAGCACTTCGTGCTACAGCAGCTATTCTGTGGGATCAGACCAGACCAGAGCCTTATGCATCCATGCCACTCTTGCCAGTTCACTGGTTGTCCTCCCTTAGACCACCTTTGGTAGGTACTTACCACTGCATACCAGGAACACCCCACAAGACCTGCTGTTTTTAAGGTGAATAGACCAATTTGTTTAGCCATCACAATGTTACCCCTGTCGGAGTCACTCAGATCCTCACACTCACTCATTTTTTGGCTTACAACACATCAAATTCGAGAACTGACTCATCACTTTCTGTCTGATACCTCCCACTCCTTGGGAGGTGCCACTGTAATAAGATAATAAATGTTATTCACTTCACCTGTCAGTGCTCGTAATGTTTTTAATGTTATGGCTGATTGGTCACTAGTGTCCAAAACGTGTCTAATTTTTGAAAGTTCTTCTGACTATTCTCATCTTGAAACCAATGTATCTTCATCTTGGTCTTATTTTATCCGTAAGTCCATTTTCACTCATTCATTCACTTGCAAAACCACTTAATCTTATTAAGTTTGAGGGGAGGCTGGAGTCTATCTCAGCTGACTCTGGGTGAAGACAGTGTACACCCTGAAAAGCTTGCAAACCTATCACAGCTCCAATACCCCCACAACCGTTTAGCTAGGGGCAATTTGGAACAGCCAAATACCCTGATGTGCATGCAAGCAAGCGCTGGGTGAACTCCATGCAGAAATGCTCCAGGACCTTTTTGCTGTGAGGTGGATGTGCTAACCACTACACCACTGTGCTGCCCTTGAATCCATTTTGTCATGCTATAATTATTGATATTGATATGGATTTTGATTTTGATTATGTAACTGAAAACTAAACGAAACAACACTTTCAGGGTTAGAATGTTAGAATGTAGTATTTTCACATTTACATCCCAGTCTGAGCAAAAGTTTATTCACAATGTACATCCTTTACACTAAATATGACATTGCTCTATAAAGAAACATTACATTTGCACATATTTGTTGTATGGTGGAATTTGACCATGCACATCTTGAGTAACTGCCTTTGTAATGAACAGAATGTACCGTTTTTATTCTTAATGCCTTTCTTCTCCCTGTAGTCTGAAACACACCAATGGGAACAATGCTTATGACTGTAGTAAAAATTTATAAGCCATTTTAAGATATGCACTTTCCTTCTAGTTATATGAAAGTCCAATATCTTCTGTTTAACAATGCTGAAAGAAAATAGAGAGTGAACAAAACTGTTTGCTTAGCTCTAAATTGCCGATGGCTCGGTATTCTCACTTCATTTTCTTTCACCTCACACTAAATCAGAATCAGTCACTGCTGCAAAAACAATAACTTGTGATTGATCTGGAGGCTTAGATAAGAAAGATGAAAACTGTCCCTCAAAAGACATGTTCATTGCTGAGAGTTAGTGAAATTAAAGCGCGGAGGCAGGGCCCCAGCTGGCACCACATCCTTCACTGGAAAAGGTAATTCGCACTGTCAGCCATCTCCCCATTTCCTCAACATTAACCGCCCGATTAAAAACGCATTGGTGCCCTTAATTCTGCACTCGAAGCGCCTTTGCTGACGTGTGTGAACACTTCTGCCAGCTGCCTGCTGGAATGCTTTAATTAACGTAATTAGTAGAGGAGAAAAAGATCATGATGGATAAAACACAACGCTAGGTTGTGCTGTTATAGGAAAAGAATCAACAAAGGGGAGGTGTGAGGCAGCATGATATTATGTCCTATAACAAAATATGATAAAGTGATTTATTCCTCGTTTCATATCTTTTTTCCTCTGTTAAAGAATGACAGGTGGCACGGTGATGTAGTGGTTGGCATTTCTTTTTTTGCCTCTCTTGAAGTTAATAAAAAAAAAAAACAAAAAAAACGTTTACCTGGATGGGCAGCACGGTGGTGCAGTGGTTAACATGTCCACTTCACAGCAAGAAGGTCCTTGGTTCGAGTCCCAGGTTTCTGTGTGGAGTTTACATGTTCTTCCCGTGCTACTCCGGTTTCCTCCCACAGTCCAAAAAACATGCACAGTAGGCTAAGTGGCTGTTCTAAACAACAAGTGTGAGTGTGAATGGTTGTATGTGTGTTGTCCCTGTGATGGTCTGATGAGCTGTCCAGGGTGTTCCCGCCCTCACCCAGAGTTGGCTGAGGTGGGCTCCAGCCTCCCTGTGACCCTATTTAGGATTACGCAGCTTAGAAAATAAATAAAATGGATGAAGTTTGCCTGGAATACATCTCGGTGTCGAAAAAACTTATTTACAGCTTTTGGCCAAAACTCAGTGTGAGCATCTCAATCACCACTAAGCCCAACTTTAATATCGCTGCAGAGTCCTGGTGAGCATCTGATTTATTTTTTCACTTTATCCAGACTGATAATTTTCCCTTTAATTTCCCTGATAGTATGCATTTAAGTACACAAACAAGGACAGACCGTTTCTTTTTCGATTCTGGGGATAAAAATGCTGTTTGCACAGCTCGGGACAGTCATTAATGAGCCGAACCTTGGTTCCCGACAGCTTGGAGATCAAATATTCATGAAAATTGGGCTTTACTCTTGTTCAAAACACTTTTCTCTTAGATCAACCTGGCACCCCATTTTCAGAGCTGGTTTATAATGCATGGACACAGTGTACAGGGCACTGCTAAAGAGCAAAGTGGGAGGCAAAAGGAAAAATTTGCTCCATAGATCGCAGGGAGGAATGAAGACAAAATAGGGCCAGGGCAGGCCATCCACCAAGCACAGGTTTGTGTGAAATCTCAGAAGATCAGTCTGTCAGGTTTTGAGTTTTCTTTCATTTTATATCTTTATGATGACAGTGAGGGTTGAGTAGACCTGGGACTCTTAATGAATCTCTCTTTCATTCACAACAATCACACACCACATTGGATTGGTTTCGTGGTCTTGAGCGTCATGTACTGAGACTAAGTGTTCTGGGGAACTATGATGTTCCTCTGCCCTTCACTTCTCCAGATGTATCTTTGCAGCAGAAATAAAATAAATAACTTGAATGGATTGAACTTTTTCAAGCAAACTTTTCTCTCTCTCTCTCTTTCTCTCTGTCTTTCTCTCTCTCTCTCTCTCTCTCTCTCTCTCTCTACACTCTGGTCAAGGTGAAGGACATGGCTATGGCATGCCGTGTGTTTCAACAGAGCTCTCTCTCAGCCACTTTCACCCATAAGGTCAAAACTAAAATTCGGTCCCCACCACTAAGATAAAACTAAACAGTAGATGAAACCATTTAATCCTACTAGAGTTAATTCTGAGCCAAGTCTCTGGGCGAAGGCGGGGTACACACTGAACTGCCCGCTAGTCCATCACAGGGCCAACACACACACACACACACACAAACACACACACACAACTATTCACAGTCAAACCTAGGTACACACTGAACTGCCCGCTTGTACATCACAGGGCCAACACACACACACACACACACACACACACACACACACACACACACACACACACACACACACAACTATTCACACTCAAACCTAGGGGAAATTTGGATCAGTTAGCCTAATATGATTGTCTTTGGACTGTGGGTGGAAACCGGAGTACCCGAAGGAAACCCACCCAAGCAGGGGAGGACATGCCAACCTCACTGAGCCTGGGACTCGAACCCAGGATTCCTTGCTGTGAGGTGGATTCCTTGTATGTATCTTTATAAAACAAAATCCTCATTTTGACTTTGGTTTATTTCCCTGGTTATGGATTGTCCTGCTCCTCTTGACCGACCACTACTATAGCTACTTGGATTATGATTATTAGATTCACCCTAATAACCTTACATGCTTGCAGCCCACCTCATACTACCCACAGTGGAGCAGCGAAGAGTCTGATATGATGTCTTGTCCCTTTGTTGTCTTTATGGTGGAACTGAAGCTGTGTGTGAATACTCAGTATGTACTAACACTGGTTAAGTACCTACTACCTGACTGTCCATGTAGATTCTGAGTATGTGAACGAGTAAGTAAGCACATAGCTCGGATGTACCCTGTCGTCATCTTATCTGTCCTTTGACCCAGATGTTTAGAGCAATAGCATAAGCATTAGCTTAACAAAGCTAACAAGCATAAATTTACCCCAGCTTGTAATTCTCAAAATGAGTTACGTTAGCCTCTTTCATACTCATAAATTACCTTAAACATGCACTGAAATAATGTATAATGATATACTGAAATATTTGAGAATTCGGACATCATACATACTGATTTTGCATGCTAACAGTATGGAAGAAATAGGATTCGGATGCAGTCAGACCAAAACTCTCAAGAGACAAAGTTCAAAATAAAGAGTGTTGCTTCACTTAGCCTGTTTAATACCCAGGAGAGTAAGTGTGCACATTGATCGGACACTGGGATCAGACCAGATCTCAGCCAGATTTAGGCTCTTTTTGTGCCAGGGAATCAGGATGTTTGGTGGGAAGTAGCAAGTGGAGCTGACTCTTTTATCCCACTGCCTGATCTTTTTGCTGTCACTCAAGAAGCTGGTAAGGAAAAGGAGGGACACCAGGGTTAATTGGCAAAAAAAGGAGAGCAGATACATTGACTGGTGTGTACTTCAAATTGTTATGTATTTTATATATGTACTTAAAAATTAGGTTATGGTAAGTACATCTGTGATTAACACTCATTCGTGCTGAACTGCTTAATCGGCTGCAGCCTATCCTAGCCTCCTCTGGGTGAAGGCAGGGTACACCCTGAACAGCTAGCTAATGTATCACCAGCACACACACACACACACACACACACACACACACACACACACACACACACACACACACACACACACAGAGACACCTAGGGGCAATTCGGAACAGCTAGTTAGCCTAATGTGCATGTGTTTGGACTTTGGAAGAAAACCAGTGTACCCTGAGGGAAAACCCACGCAAGCACGGGGAGAACATGCCAACTTCACACAGAAATGCTCTTGTCGAGCCTGGGACTTGAACCCAGGAGCCTCTTGCTGTAAGGCAGACGTGGTAACCATTACAGACCCTCTGTGTATAACAGACTTTACTAAATACAATATTTAAACCCTGAAATCTCAATTCAGAATTGCTAAAAAGGAAACTGCTGTTTCAGGATTAGCTCCCAGGTTTAGATAGAGTGAGCATTATATATTAAAGCTATGTCTTTTTATCTGGAGTATTCTACTACATCCCATAACTATGTTTTAATGGCCTTGTTCTAAGAAATGACTGAATTATAAATGGAAAAAAATGGACAACTGGGTAAATAAATAAATTAATTAAAAGGAAAGCAGTTAATAAAATAGCCGAATAAATCAGCTTCTGGTTCAGCCTCTCTGCCTTTCATATGAATTATTAGTTATTAAAAATGTCTATGTATTTCATATCTTGCACTCTCTCCCTCTTTCTCTCTGTCTCTCTCTCTCTCTCTCTCTCAAATGTCAGCAACTTTTAATTATTTTAGTCTCTGTAGACAGAACACTGCATAATCTTTTTTACTTCTGCCATATGCAAAGAACCCGTTGTTGCTTTAAGATACCAAGCTGTATTAATACCGCTTTATGTTTCTCATTTTATAAGTTCGTCCAGTACTTGAGAGATTAGATTCTTTTTAACTGGAATGTTTAGACTCAGTTGGAAAAAGATGAAAGAAAAAAAAACCCTTAATTTTTGGCCATGAGAATTTGGCACTGAATTTCAAGCTTTGATGATAAAGAGCACTCAGGCTTACAAGAGCGTCTGTTATCATGGATGACATTCTCAAGAATTCATCTGCAAATCCTCGGAAACTTTAATTTTGGAAAGTTAAAAACCCATAATTCAGTGGTACATTATATATTGACCTCTGATTAATATAGTCAGTCTTCAGAACCAGGATCTGCAATGCTTTGTAAAGTTTTTGTAGAATGATGGTGGTGAGATCGGATAGATAAAATGCATATAATAGCTATAACCGGCTTGATATTTAAACTATTACAGGTAATCGATGCATTTTATCAAATGACCTAAAGCATGGTAGGACGACACGGTGGTTTCGCGGTTAGCACGTGCACCTTACAGCAAGAAGGTCCTGGGTTTGATTCCTCAGGGCTCAGGCATTTCTGTGTTTGCATGTTCTCCTTGTGACTGCATGGGTTTCCTCTGGGTACTCCAGTTTCCTCCCACAGTCCAAAGACATGCACATTAGTTCCTACAAACTGTTCCAAATTGTTTGCAAGTGTGGGTGTGAATGGTTGTGTGTGTTTTTAATTTTTTAATTTTTTATTTTTTTTGATTTTGCTATGCTGTATTAATCCCACTTGGGGGCATTTAACCCATCCAAAGTGAGCACACACGCACGTAAACAGTGAGCACACACACACACACTCAGAGCAGTGAGCTGCCACACACATTAAGGGCGCTCAGAGAGCAGTTGGGTGTTAGGTGCCTTGCTCAAGGGAACTTCAGCCATGAAGGTGGAGGAAGGGAAGGTGCAGCTCACTACCCCACCACCACACATTTTTCCTACTTGTTTGGGAATCAAACCAGCGACCTTTCGGTCCCAAAGCCGCTTCTCTAACCATTAGGCTACAGCTGCCCCCATTAAATAAGTGTTTCAAGTTTGTAATGTTTCTGTACCTTTTTTTATCTACAGTCTGGGCAAGAAAGAATTCAGCCCCAGCCTTCTCATATTATATCTGGTTTGTTCAGAAATGAAGTGCAGGTTGATTTGAACGGTGTATTTGTGACAAGGAAGAGAAACGTTGAACCATATATACCTCTAGCCCTTAAGGCTTGATATCCTGTCTATATTTAAATGGAAACTGATGTAACAGAAAGAAAATGAATATCTCATCTGCCCTTAATATTTTTTTCGAACAAATTTCTCATTTAGGAAAAGAATTTCACACCACTGTCATTGAAAAAATCACACCACAGAATCGACACTGTCTTTTATAATATCGTACTTATCTTAATTTTTTTTAAGCATGAATAGTTATTGAAAAAATGATTTTGCTTGGAGTGTAAATAATATCATCATAATTAATTTTGGACTGCTATATGTCCACTGAATACATCTTGTAGCCAACATCTGCATAGTCAAGTCAGAATTTTTTTTTTTTTTATGCATACATATGTGGTGTACTGTAAAAACACATGAGATGTCACTTTGCCTAAACTGAAATGCAACTTCATGTTTGGACACGATGCTTTGAGTCACACTGGAGATGGCAAAAACAGCAGGTGACAAAATGACATGCTTCAGCAAGAGTGGCAGAACAATTTGACCATAATGAGCTGTTTCGTCACTTACAACACTCTCAGCAGCTGAGTCCACTGCTGCAACTGTTTCCGGCTTTCATCTCCAAATCAAATAAAAGTGTGTTTACACACACACACACACACACATACACACACATACACACACACACACACACACACACACACACAGAGAGTGCAAGTGAGAGAGAGAGAAAATGAGAGAACAGCATAGCACAAAGCATAAAAATAAGTCTAAGAGAACACGATGAGATATTTAGAAAAATTAGTCAAAGACTTGCTTTTGTCTAAAAACATCACCTGTAGAGAATAAGGATTGCTGTACTGTACATAAAGCGGTGTCCCTATTAGGAATTGATCCCCTCGCTTATTTTCTATATCATGGAAAATAACACGCCTATGCATCACTAGTTAACAAGCTCAAGCTCCTAACTGATAGTATATACAGTATATCCTTATTTATTTATTTATTTATTTATTTTGCAGATGTTTAATGTGTAGGCTGTATATGGATTATAAATTTTTTGTGGGAACAGACAAAGAACGTTCAATAGCATCACCAGCATTGACTAATGCTTACAGTATCTGATCCTTTGTGCCCAAAGACCGATCACTAGTTACCATTTTTCCCATCAACCAATCACAGATTACCATTGTTCACATCATCTGATTCTCATTTGCTGATCCGAGTAATCCTATTATGGTAACGTAGAGGCTGATGCCTATTTCAGATGACAGTGGGTGAAGGCGGGGTAAGCCCTGAACTGCTTGTCCTGAACGCCCTTGCCAAGCCTGGGACTTGAACCAAGGACCTTCTTGCTCTGAGGCACATATGATAACCACTTTGTCACCATGCCGTCCACAGAACTGATAGCATTCTGTAAATGCATAAATAGTTCGTTTGGCAGTTTGATCAGTGATGACTTCTTTCTATAAATAATGTTATGTTTAATGTTACCTTCATGTTCTAGTCTGTTTTTTTGTGTGTTCTATTCTGTTCTCCATCCATCCACACATGCAACAAGCGACCATGCAAATTAAAGTGAAATGAGTGACGAGAGGCGACATTTTCACAAGTGACACGAAGTAGGTGGGCAGGAGCTCAAGTGTACTGAACTTTCACATGAGGGATTCGACTGATAACCAATCTGAGCTTAAAGATACTGTTGACCATAGACTGTATAAAATAGACGAAGTCTAAATCCTGTGTGAATGCGGCTTACCACCGAGGACATCCAGTATATCTTTGAACTGGGGGAGAAGACCGGAGGAAACCCACACAAGCAAAGATAAAACATACAAACTTCAATGCTAACTGCAATGTTTGAACCTACAGTATAACCTTCTTGCTGTAATGTGACACCACTGCCCCACTGTGCCATATCCTATTCCATTTGGCAATTTGATACAAAAGTGATCATGAAGATTCAACGAATATGCAGGAGTGAGTCTGTGATCTTGTCTGATTTCTAGCTAATTTTGATGTGTACATTAGCTCTGTAGTATCTCACAAAGCTGATGCTGATGAACACTGAAATTTTTTGGATCCTTCAACGTTTCTGACTAATGTGGGTGAAAAGCAGGGTTTGCCTTTGCCATTATCAAAGTTTAGTGACAATTAGCAACTTTTGTGCAAATGTTTGCAAAAGTGTTTGTGAAAGACAGTTGGTGAACATTAGTGGTTTTAGTGTTAGTGACAGTAAATGCGATGATTAGCTCCTTTGCCACTTTTTGTCCAAAAGCATCCCTTTCCAAATTGAGTGATGTGAAAGCGTTACCTGTTACTGCTGTTTCCCTGGAAAACAGCTCTGAGAATCTTCCTGTAATGTCTGATGAAGTTGAGGACACTAATAAAACACCCAAGATCTCTCTGAGTTTGCTTCGTCATATTCAAACTGCTTGTGTATTTTTCCTTATCCACAGCATTGAGTTCACTACACGCCAAACCCAAAAGAACTTTAGTGACCTGTGTTACAACCATTAGCAAATGATGTTTGCAAAAAACCGTGTCATGTCGTGACACCACCACCACCGAAGTCCAATATTCACTACTTTTGTCAGCATTCGTCACTCAAAGAAATACTAGCTTAAAAGATGCTTAAGCACTGGCTCTTAAGCTGCGGTCACACAGGAAGCGACAAGTGGCAAATGACCATGCAAAGTCGATGATTGCACGATGAGAGATAACGGGAGGCGAAATCTTCTCGCACGACACAAAGTGAGCGGGCAATGTGAGTCAAGCGATTACCAATCAGAGTTTAAAGATACTGTTGATTGACAAATGCTTCAAAACACGGAGTTCCACATAATTTTAAGCTCCTGAACAAGTCCCTGATTCTCCCTGTAATAATATCGTGCTTGTATCATTGGGTGAACCCGGCAGGAGCGGCGATGTTGTGGTGCTCTTTCTCAAATAGAGAGCAGAGATGACAAGGAGAGCGAACTGTTCCCAATTCATGATGCACAAAAGTCTCCAGTCTATACTTGCTGTGTGATAATAATAATAATTAGAAGAATAAAATATATATGATGTGATATGAGCTAAAATAAACTCGAACAATATAAGATAATGATAATAAAAGCTCTCATGGATCTGCTGTAGGGAAGTGCGGTGCTGAGCACAATTTCACTTGGAAAGATTTTGAAGTGGGAAACGTAAAGAAGTTACCTAGGCAACAATACATGAGAAGTTAAGCGGTGAGCGAGTTGCTTCTCACTTCCTGCGTGAACGCGGCTTTAGTTATTTCTCGAAGCAAGCCTTCTGGATATATTATTTGTATTAATTTATAGTCAACAAGGTGGCCATGGTGAAAGCTCCAATGTCTTTCAAAGGGCCATCCAGTTCTGAGGAAACCTCTGTAAATATTGGATAACTAGTTTGGCAGAATTACTTTGCTTATAGGGAATATAAATTAAGTAGGCAATAATAACTGTTTATTAACCTTGTTTGCTCGGTCTGTACAGAGAAAACTCAGCTATTGTAGAGACTAAGGCAAAAAGCAAGCCCAAGGTCTGTAATTTCTCTTTACAGACCAAGCAATCAAGGTCAATAAGCAGTTTATTATACAGCATTTTAAAATAGCAGCCTTTATGACTGACTTCATGGGCAGTTACTTTTTTACTCAGAAGCGGTTCTGGGCAAGAGTCTTCATTCATATCTGTGTGGGCTTTGGTAGTGTCACATCACCACTTCTGATTCGCTGGCGAATAGCGTTTCCCAGAGAGGTCAACATTTCCGGAAGCAATCAAGAAGTGGACCGACGTGTGGATCGTTATTTCTTTCAGTGACCCTCATGACATCACACCGTGGTTTTCTTTGTTGTGCCCTATTTTTCCGGCCTTATCCGGCTGCAAATAATATCTTATTTTGACTGTTTCATGATTAATTTTATAGACCTTTTGTATGCTCAAAACCTGGCTGCTAAAACTCATAATATTGCTGTATTTGAAAAAGAAAACTTAATACTTCAGGGCTATATGAGCACACTATGTATATATAACCTAATTAAATGTCAGTTCTGTTCAAGAGGTTCTAGATTTTAAATGCCGTCTTACCTTATCATAGCATCATTAGTGGTATAATAGGTTGCAGCTAAAAGTGGAAATGTGACAGCTACAAAACTTCTCACCTACACAGTCTGTCTCTGGCTCATATGGCAACATCACATATCAAAATAAATGCGCATACAGAATGAAGTTAATGGCAGGAAAATGCTAATGAAGAGAAACCAAGACAATGTGGTAACCACTCTTGTCTCTCCATCACTGTCATGCAGACGGTCATTATAGAAAGCTATCTGCTTGGCTCTCTCAGAACACGATGCTCGGCAGCACACAATTAAAGGAAGTCAGAGGAGAGACGGCTTCGCTGCTTCAGCTTTGGGTCAAATTTCTTGCCACATGTACTCAGAAAAATCATCATTTGCACATATCTGGCAGAATCCTTCCCCATAAGTGCTAACAATACTGAAGCAAGCACCTGAAGAGCACAAATACTTGCTTATCAAGCACAGTGTGCTTTTTATCTGAAATAGCATTTCCGGTTTTGATAGATTGCTTTCCCTAACTGTGACCAAAACAAAACCAGCCTTTAAAATGATGAGCAAGAAATGAAACAAAGCAGAAGCAGCCAGTGATTTCAGATACAAACTGAATCAAATTGCCATTTTCTGAGATGGATCACATCATGGCCCCTCTGACCCCACCAACACTGCCAGAAAATGTTCGTTGCTGCAACTTTACACGCAATCCAATGTCTCCTGATGGACCTCTTGACCATTTTAATTCCAGAACTGATCATGTTATTGATACTATTGCTACAGTAAAGCATTTTTGCATAGAGTTTGCATGTTCGCCCTGTGCTTGTGTGGGTTTCCTCTGGGAACTCCGGTTTCCTTCTACAGTCAAAAGACATGCACAGTAGGCTAATTAGCTGTTCCAAATTGCCCCTAGGTGTGAGTGTGAGTGTGAAGGGTTGTGTGTGTTGCCTGGCAATGGTCTGGCAAAATGATAGGCTCCAGCCTTCCATTGACCCTAAAAGGAAAAATGAATGTACTGTATATGGAGGAAAACCCAGATCTAAATCTGTATATCTGCAAAGCTAGACTATCTTTCCTTGCCAACACTATCAACAAAAATATCAACAACGCCCACACTTCATTTCAGTCATCTATCTTTTGTAACTGTTTGCATCCGGGCCAGTACTGTGGGGGATCCTGTGACTATCCCTTAAGGCGAGATGGGAAAATACCTTGGATGGGTTGGCAGTCCGTTGCAAGGTACCATGCATTTAGTGTATTCACATCTACGGGCAATTTAACAGAATTAATCCATGTTGTTTTGGGAGGAAGCCAACAGACCTGGAGATTCTCCATTTGAAAAGGGGAAAAATATGAATAGAAATGCTTAAGACAATAATCCATGCTCAGGAATGACCTGAAAACCTTGGAGTTGTGTACCATTACACCATCATACTGCGTCAAGAATTGATTTGCCAGTATTAGAAGATAAACAAACCTACTGGCACAATTCACTTCTGTTCTTGCAGCACCTTTCTTTACCAGTCAAATCATTGTGAACTTTATTTTTATTTTCTGAACCACTTTAACCTTTATTAGAGTTGCGAAGAACAGCTGAACAGAACCCTGAACAGCTCACCAGACAGTCATAGAACCAAACATAGACACGCAACCACTCACATTCACACCTAAGGTTAATCAAGAATATCCAATTATCCTAACCTGTATGTCTTGGGGTGGCACGGTGGTGTAGTGGTTAGCATGTATGTCTCACAGCAAGAAGGTCCCGGGTTTGAGTCCTGGGCTCAGCGAGGGTGTTTCTGCGTGGAGTTTGCATGTTCTCCCAGTGCTTGCATGGGTTTCCTCTGGTTACGCCGGTTTCCTTATACAATCCAAAAACATGCACATTATGCTAGTTGGCAGTTCAAAATTGCTGCTAGGTGTGAGTGTGACTGGTTGTGTGTGTGTTGGCCCTGCAATGGTCCGGCAAGCTGTTCAGGGTATACCCCATCTTCGCCCAGTGTCGGCTGAGCTAGGCTCCAGCCTCCCCACAACCCGAGTAGGACAAAGCGGGTCGGCAAATGCGTGAGTACTGGAGGAAAAGGGGTCCCACAGCCTATTATGTCTCCTTTTAATACTATTGCACTTATTTCAGTACTTTCTGTGAAATATGTAGTTTTCTATTAAACTGCTGTCCAGATACCCTGCGTAAATTCTCTGAAGAACATTTTTGGCTGCTTGAAATCAGGCGTATTCCAAATTGTAAACGGCTTGTTTGTATCAAGCATCTCCTCAATGTCACTGAAGACTACACTGATAAAAACCCTGCTGGAAAAAGAGTTCATTGTATTCCCTGATATGCCAGCACAGTTTAAATTGCTGTTATTGTTGTTATTTTATCGTTGCTGTGTTTTATCACACATAGTACTGTAATAAACCTGAAGGGGTTTACACCTTTTGAGACCTTACAATTTGTATTGATTAGTTGATTAATATCATGGCAGGATACACAGTAACTGCATATTACAATTCTGTAAACGTCTTATAATGGTAGCATCTGCATTGTAACTATGCAGAATAGATAGCTACTGTATAATTTCATTTCGTGGACTGTACATGGTCTTAATGAGACTGTCAAGAGGATGGAATGCCATGATTTCCTTTAAAATAAGCTCATATTGCTTTTACTCCCCCCAAAAAAAAACAAAAAAAAAAACAACAAAACTCATATAAAACAGAGCAGCAGGATGCACACGGGTACCAAAATAAATGCTACAGTATCATCTCAGTCATGTGCTCCTAATAAAATGAAGGGTGCTTTTTTTACGCTTGGCGGGAAGCTGTATTAGGAAAGAATTTCTCTGCCAGTTTGCTTCATACAAATCATATCTTCCAGAGAATTACATTTAGTTTAATGTTGAAGTATGTGTCAAATATTTTGACCCCCCTTTTTTAATGATGACATAAAAAGCAATATGCTTGGTAATATGCTGATCAGAATGTCATCTGAATGAATCCCTCATTTAGTCAAGTGTGCTGAATTAGACGGGTTTTATGACTGACCTAAATGTGGAGGTATTATAAAACCAAATAAAAAGGGTTACTGTTTTGTTTTATCAGAAGTATTATCTGGAATTGATTTTTTTTTAAATCTCGTCTGGTCTCTTAAAGGTCTGCACAGTGGTGTAGGGGTTAGCATGTCTGCCTCACAGCAGGAAGGTCCTGGGTTTGGGTTTCGGGTTTGGCGAGGGTGTATCTGTGTGGAGTTTTCATGTTCTCTCTGTGCTTGCGTGGCTTTTCTCTGGGTACACTGGTTTCCTCCCACAGTCCAAAGACATGCACTTTAGGCTAACTGGCTGTTCCAAAATGCCCCTATGTATGAGTATGAATGGTTGTGTGTGTGTGTGTGTGTGTGTGTTGTTTGGCTCCAAGCATCACCACCACACTAATATTAGTGAGTGGTTCAGCAAAAGAGTGAGTGAGTGAGTGGTCTGTTAAAATCCATTGCATACATTTAAATCATTCATTCATGCAACTTGCATTAAGTTTAAATTGGTCCCAGGACAGTTTTATTCTTCAAGTTTCAGAAAGATATATGTTGCATAGCTTTTTAAAATAACACTTCAAATGCAAATCTTCATATTTTTTGCAAGACCACACAATCTATAATCAAACGCAGATGTAGCCTACCCTTCGTCTCTCTAACACTGGCAGGGGTCGAAAGGAGAAAATAAGTTTACTATAACACTTGGAGTTTTTGTAGAAATAGCATTATGAATTGCGTATGAGTAATTTAAGAGTCTAATTCTTGTTATTATTAACTCTCTGACAAGCCAAGCAAACTACTTTTTATTGCAGATATTGGAGCTTGCTTGTGTAGATGCTATTAAAATAGATATAAGGTTGATAGAACTAATTTTAGGTTCCCTGAACAAAGTTTTACTGACTACTTTACTGGCCTGAAGCAGCAAATGATTTATGAGATATGTTTGTATTTATGAAGCCAACGGCTCGGTCAAAACAGCGAGAGGAACCAACTTCTGGCTCTCTAAAGAAGCAAAAGAGGCATAGCTAAAAATATCATATGAGGTCCAAATGCTGTGGATGGGTATTTTAAAAAAATACACACAGAGCTTTGCTGATTATATACCGTCTATCTTATACAGAAATGACAATAAAACCCCACTTGACATCAAATACACCTTCCCAGAGACAAATAATTGTTTTAACTTTCTTGGTACTTCATTGGAATGCCTCATGATCCCCCAGGAGGAGTCGGAGAATGTTATAGGGGAGAGGGATGTCTGGATTTCCCTCTTAGACCTGTCGCCTTCGTAACCCAACCTCAGATCGGAAAATGGATGGATGGATAGATAGATGGAACGGCATTTGTTGAACAATTATTCTGAGATTGTGAGGTTGATAATAAACAATTATTCAATGAGGCGAAGCATGATGAAGAGAATTATTTGGTGTAGATAGGCTGTTATCTGCCAAGGCTAAACGCTGAGGCAGATAACAGTCTCCGAGAGTGAATAACTCTCTATTATAGGAGAGACAAATTCTTCATCTGAAATCTTCTTCAAAGCAGACAGTCATGTTACTGTGTTGCACGTGCCAGTTGTGCTGTAAACATTCAACTCATCCCTTCGCGACAGTGTAATTATTCAGTTATCCCATAGCAATGATGCAATAACAACAATTATTCAATTGTTTTAAACCAATCATTATCTCCTGTTCATCCAATCAGAACATTACACTCCTGTGTAGAATATCCTGAACAGTGATATACTGTTTGAGTTGTAGATATGGAGATATCAGTTTGGGATTTACTTAGCTGTTATAATAATAATTCAAAAACAAATTCTCATAGTATTAAAAGGCGCTTTGTGAATTTATATGTACTGAAGAATAAATACTGTACATAATCCATAATCCCCCCAAAATAGGAATTTTCATATTGATTATAATGATCAGGTCAAACAGTTTTTGGTATCAAATTAATTTAGCATCTATTTGGAGGTTTATTTAATTATAAGTTACGATTGTTTTAATTTAATTTCAGGTAATTAGAAATAAGCATTTAAAATCAATGACTCCTTATGATGAGAACATGAATAAAACTATTTCAGTTAGTGCATTGTTTTTGTACACAAAATAATAAAAAACAAAAACAATGGCGGTCTGTGTGCCTGTGTCGAGAAGGTTGTTTGGGATGGCAGGGATTCTTTTGATGGAGTATGACAACTGGCTATTAAGTTGCTTTCATCTCCCAAGGCCTACTGGGTAGTGGTGCGCCACCTGCGAGCTATGTGAGACTATAGACAGAGAAAAAGTGTGTGCCCTCTGCTCTCTCTCTCTCTCTCTCTCTCTCTCTCTCTCTCTCTCTGTAGTATTGTGCAGCTTGTGCTTGCCTGGCTCTGTGGTGCTCGCTCCAGGCCGACTTTTGTTGTCAAGTTTGAGACTAGAGATGCAAAGCTTTGTAATATAAGCTATATTACTAACACACGTACTATGATGTACAGTATATATGTTCCACTGTCAGAGGCAACAGTGTCGACTGCAGGTGTGATTTTTTTTTTGCCGCATTTTTCTGACTTCCAATGATGCTACTTTTCAGGCTGCCAAATAGACATAATTTGTTTAATTGATCTTGTGACATTAGAGCATTCTGTTTCCAGGAGAGGGAAAGTTTCTCTTTTTGGCTGAAGATCTAGGGGTGTGGCCTCTGAACCAAGAATATTTACAGGTGTGATATTTAAATCATGATCATGTTCATGATCAGAATTCTATGAACAGCCATCCATCACCATTCATTCTGTTCCTCATTCAGGCAAACTTTACTGGCCGTGTCAAGGCAGATCATTTAACATGGGACAACATAGAATAGGGTAATAAATTTCCAACAGCAACCTTTTGATAACTCTTTTGATAACAAGATTCTGTTTGGACCACGGCAGTGAAAACAGATTTATTTTGTTATCCTAAATCACTCAAATTTCCAATATGCATTGAGTTGTCAGATGAATTAACAAAATTACATTAATTAATGGGTGTCACGGTGATGTTGTGGTTAGCTCATCCGTTTCACAGGAAGAAGGTATTGGGTTCGAGTCCAAAGCTCGGGCGTTTCTGTGTGAAGTTTGCATGTTCATTGTGTGCTTGTGTGAGTTTCTCCCGGGTACTCCGGTTTCCTCCCACAGTCCAAGAACATGCACATTAGGCTAGCTGGTTGGTCCAAATTTATCCTAGGTGTGATCGGTTGTATGTGTTGGCCCTGTGATGGTTTTGCTGAGCTGTTCAGGGTGTATCCCGCCTTTGCCTAGTGTTGACTCAAATAGGCACCAGCCTCCCCGCGACCCTAGTAGTATTAAGTGGTCTGACAAATGAATGAGTAAGTAAAAAAAAAATTTGACTGCTGACCTGGCTGTTATGCTAGATAGCCATACACATACCAGCTGATCATCCCCAGGATTTCTTGTAACCATGCTCTAATTTAGAAACACCAGATGAGACTCTTTGGAGTGACTAGGCTTAATAAATGAGTGCTTAAAGTTTTTGTATGACCACATTTTGTTAATGAAAAATGCCCTCAGGGACTGAGGGTACCGGCTCCAGGGACTTGCATTTGTCAAAACACCATATGGCTCCAGACATTCCACGTCAAGGCTGCCTCAGTACTGAACGCAAACTCAAGTCCAACCCAACCCGAGAAGATGAATCATCAACCACCTGTACTTTTGTATCATTTACATTGTAACATTACTTCAGTATTTAGACTGTATAATGCTCGAATAATAATGCATAAAACAGACATTTACAGAAGGCAAAGTTTTTTTCAGTAAAGGAATTGTTAAAGTGATTAAGAATTATTTAGGTTTTAGATAGCTCATTTCACAACATTTGTTATGTGAGAATTTGGAGCAGGCTACAGGAGGCGTTTTTGTCCTCTGGCCTGAATAGACCAGAACCACAATCATCACTACAAAGAAAACAATTTCAGGAGATGGAAAATTGTAACTTGCTGAAGTACTTTAGATTCAAGATGAATCATCAAATACCCAAATAACTGTTGCATTCAATGGCTAATATCATAGGAGGAAATGTATTATTTAGTATTTACTATTTACTATTTCTGTGTTAACTTGTGTTAAGCAAGTTTCGGGATAAGGCATATAATCCAATGGTAAGGGCAGCCCTGGCCTAATAGTTAGAGAAACGGCTTTGGGACCGAAAGGTCGCTGGTTCGATTCCCAAACCAGCAGGAAAAATGTTTGGCCGTGGGGGACTGAGCTGCATCTTCCCCTCCTCCACATTCATGGCTGAAGTGCCCTTGAGCAAGGCACCTAACCCCCAACTTCTCTCTGGGTGTCCCCAGTGTATGTGGCAGCCCATTGCTCCGAGTGTGTGTGTGCTCACTTTGGATGGGTTAAATGCAGAGACAATAACTTCCCTTGTGAGATTAATACATTATAGCAAAAAAAATTAAAAATAAATAAAAAAAATTCAATAATTCAGTTATCCCAAATACGCAATGATGTAATGCCAAGAACTATCTGATGGTTTTTCACCAATCAGAAATAAGAAAATCTATTGAGTTAATAATAATAGATAGTTGGTATTGCTCATTCAAAAAAAAAAAAAAAAAAAATCTTATTTCTGATTGGTGGAAAGCCATCAAATAATTTGTGGTATTGTTCTACAAGCTGAATTATTGCATTATTGACTTTGGATAAGCTGAATGATTTTTGCATTACTGGCACACTCTAATGTTCCTCCTCATAGATATCAGATATCATAAGATAGATGAGCTACGTTCTACGGCAGGCAGCTCCACCTGTTTGCCATCTTGTAGTTAGTCAGTAGAATTTACAGAGAAGCTCTGCGGCCCTGAGCTGTAAATTTTATTTTTTCCACTTAGTATTTATACTCTTGTAAGCATAGATACAGATTGAAATTGAATGAAGTTTATAGCTCAAGGCTGCTGTGCTTTGTACAGGTGGAGCCGTCTGTGATTGGGTGTAGACAATCTATGATATCTATGTGTGCCCCACCCTCCCCCCCGCAGATAAAGCTAGTGAGAAAATGGCTACTTCCCACTCAGTCTCTGAGTTCCCTCTGAAATGGTAATGTGCCCAAAAAGCCCAGGGAAGACAGTACCTAAACATCTGGTGGTTCCTGGTTGGTGTGTCGGGTTATGGCCCGCAGTGCCAGATCAAGGTGTTGCTCAGCTCCATGAGAAAAGCTATTGGTAGCGGAAAACGGTTTATAAGATGACCTTCATGAAAAATTGGGCTTTGAAGATGTGTTCTCTCCTAAGTGCACGAGTTGCAAATAGTGAATAGTGATCAATTATTAAATAAACTATATGGGTCCAGTGAACATAACTGATACATCATGAAGTGGTATTTGTGCGCATGGTACTTTGTGACATAATGGAAATAATTATTAAAAAAATTTAATTTGGTCAAAAAAAATTTCAGTCTCTGATATCATGTTATGAATTGGAAAAATGTAAGAAAATTATGAAAAAAGGGAAATAATAGCGATTTCGCATCATCACTTCAGTGTGTAAGGATGCTCTTTTGTGTTAGTAGATTCTGTTCGTAGCTAAGAAAAAGCCAGAAGAGTGTGTGAGAGTTAAGACCCAGTTTCTTGAAATGAACAGTTGGTGAATGAAGCCCTCTGTTCACAGAAACTTCATAAACGTGTGTTTTGTTTGATGAAAGACGAACTGCACTGTCTCTGATAAAAAAAAAAATATTGGACAATATGAGTTAACATATCTACGCAGCTATATCTACAGGATTTCAACTCAGATTTTTTAGTTGAAATCCCCACAGACTTCTTTTCCTTAGTGGAAAACCCTCATTTGACTGTAGTGTGCATGTCTGTGTGGGTTATCTAAGCTTCTAAACTTGTTTTTTTTTTTGAGAAAACCCCAAAATCTCTTGGTTCATTATACCTTTTATAATGTAGGTTTGTTCAACATTTTCCATTTTACTGAGCACAGCAGGAAGTGTAATCACAGTTTGTACCGCCAGCAGCAATAATCTGCACTATCCTTCAGCCTGCTCCATAACCTGACCCTGTTTCTCAGCAACCTGATAGACACATGGAGCTGAAAGAAAAATAATTTAAAGTGGACAGGCACTCTTCCTGCTGTAAATGGAATTTCCTTTGCCTATGGGTAAGAAGATCTGCTTTCTTATTGGTGGGGGGTCGGGTGTGTATTAATACAATAATGTAAAGCATTCAGAAAACATTATTGATGCCATTAACATCAACTAAACCTGGTGCTGTGAGACGAATTGCCTTTAAAATGGGTTTTTGGTTTTCACAGCAGGTCATGTTTTGTCTGGTTGTTGACTAACGCAATAAAACAATATTGTTCCTGCTTTATTGTTGAGTGTATTGGCGAATTGGTCCTGCAATTAATTGGTCCTGTTAAGGCTGATTCTACAGTACATGTGTTTAATATGTGTTGTTATTGGAATTATTTCTTTTCCAGCTCTAGTCTGGCTATGGATAACCTGGTGAGTCACAGATTTGATTGCAGGCTTGATTTAGTCTCCGTTATTTCTTGTTGGCAAACAAATGCAGCTTGATTTTGGCAAACTCAGATCCATACACTTTCCTCTGTAGCTGTGTCTGTCTCTTCTACAGCTTATTTGTATTTTTTAACAGGTTCCCTTTCCATCTCCTGTTTTTCTATATACAACAGTGTGATTCGGGGAAAAGAAGCATATTGTTGTGGTTTTGGTTGAAAAGACACACAATAAAAAATCTTAGTCAGGTACAGATGGAGCCAAAAAAAAAAATCCTACCACATTTCAAAGGCGAATAAAAAAAACATTAAAGATAATCAGATTATTATTTGCACACATGAAACTTCATTCAGTACAGTTTTTTCATTGTTATTTGCGCACATGAAACTTTGTGAAGCAGGAACGGCGGTGCTACGGTCTGTTGGCGGCATAACCCCCACTGGAGCTCAGTGTGTGGTTTCAGCAAGCTCCGGCACACACAGCTCCGGCATACACAGCTCCGGCACACACAGCTCCGGCACACACAGCTCCGGCACACGCAGCATGTAGATCATTGGAAGTGCTGAGGGAAAAGTTTCCGGATCAGGTGATCTCGGGTGAAAGCGATGTTGGGTGGCAGGCCCATTCCCCTGACCTCGTCCCTTGTGATTTTTTTCAGCCACCATTTGTAACCAAAAATTCAAAATTGAGTTGGCCATACCATTTTAAAGCTTAGAGTCTCCTCTTTTAAATGGTATGGCTAACTCAATTTTGAATTTTTGGTCACTGTGACTCATTTTGCCAGACTGGGTCACATTTGGAGGGTGTGATCTTTATGATGTACAGTTGGAACGGAAAGTATTCAGACCCCCTAAATTTTACTCTTTTTGTTACACTGCAGCCATTTGCTTAAATCATTAAAGTTCTTTTTTTTCTTCATTAATGTACACAGAGCACCCTATATTGACAGAAGAACATGGAATTGTAGATATTTTTGCAAATTTATTAAAAAGAAAAACTGAAATATCACATGGTCACAAGTTTTCAGGCCCTTTGCTGTGTCACTCATATATTTAACTCAGGTGCAGTCCATTTCTTCTGATCATCCTTGAGATGGTTCTACACCTTCACTGGAGTCCAGCTGTGTTTAATTATATTGATTGGACTTGATTAGGAAGGGTACACCTGTCTATATAAGACCTTACAGCTCACAGTGCATGTCAGAGCAAATGAAAATCATGAGGTCAAAGGAACCGCCCGAAGAGCTCAAAGACAGGACTGTGGCAAGCCACCGATCTGGCCAAAGTTATAAAAGAATTTCTGCTGCACTTAAGGTTCCTAAGAGCACAGTGACCTTCATAATCCTTAAATGTAAGAAGTTTGGGACAACCAGAACTCTTACTAGAGCTGGCTCTCCGGCCAACCTGAGAGAAAAGCCTTGGTGAGAAAGGTAAAGAAGAACCCAAAGATCACTGTGGCTGAGCTCCGGAGATGCAGTGTGGAGATGGGTGAATGTTCTAGAAAGTCAACCATCACTGCAGCCCTCCACCAATCAGGACTTTATGGCAGAGTGGCCCGACGGAAGCCTCTCCTCAGTGCAAGACACAAGAAAGCCCGCATAGAGTTTGCCAAAAAACACAAGAAGGATTCCCAGACTATGAGAAATAAGATTCTATGGTCTGATGAGACCAAGATTTAACTTTTTGACCTTAACTTGGAAAAATAGGCACTGCTCATCACCTGTCCAATACAACCCCAATAGTGAAGCACGGTGGTGGCAGTATTAGGCTGTAGGCATCTTTTTTAGCTGCAGGGACCGGATGACTGGTTGTAGCTTTCGGAAAGACGAATGCGGCCAAGTACAGAGATATCCTGGAAGAATACCTTTTCCAGAGTGCTCAGGACCTCAGACTGGGCTGAAGGTACACCTTCCAACAAGACAATGACCATAAGCACACAGCTAAAATAACAAAGAAGTGGCTTAGGAACAACTCCGTGACTGTTCTGGAAATGCCCAGCCAGAGCCCTGATTTAAACCCAGTTGAGCATCTCTGGAGAGACCTGAAATGGCTGCCCACCAACGTTCAGCATTCGACCTGACAGAACTGGAGAGGATCTGCAAGAAGGAATGGCAGAGATCCCCAAATCCAGGTGTGAAAAACTTCATCATTTTTGCATCATTCCCAAGAAGACTCATTAACTGTAGTAGCTCAAAGGGTGCTTCTACTCAATACTGAGCAAAGGGCCTGAAAACTTGCGACCATGTGATATTTCAGTTTTTCTTATTTAAAAAATTTGCAAAAATGTCTACTGTTCTGTTTTTCTGTTAATATGGGGTGCTCTGTGTACATTGATAAGGAAAAAAATGAAGTTAAATTATTTTAGCAAATGGCTGCAATGTAACAAACAGTGAAAATGTAAGAGGGTCTGAATACTTTCCGTACCCACTGCATAAAAACTGTATTGAATTAAGTTTCATTTGTGCACATAATAATTTAATTATCTTTATTTTTTTTTTTCATTTACCTTTGAAATCTGGGAGGTTTATTTGGGTCACCCTGTATTTTATAGCACAGAAAACACAACAGTAAGCAATGCAAATGTTATTAGGATGGTACCTGCAAATACTGGTTGTAGCCTCACATTCGCCTCACATTCACAGTATAGACTATCATAAGCCAAAGTTCTAAATCTTTTAGTGTGACGTGAGGACTGAGGTGGTGATCATGTTTTTACCTCTGCCACATGATTGTTTTGGTGGACATTCTGTAATCACCTTTGTTTGTTTGTTGTGTTAGTCCATCACTTTGCTTGTCTGTGAACAAAATCCTGACCATGCCTATGCATGGATGTTCACCAAACTATGTGGGGACACTACCTTACCTGAGTCCCAGAGGTGACTTGATATTGGAATGTTAAGGTCAAAGGTGAAGGTCAGAACAAAGTCAGAAGAACTTTTGGACATAGAGTGCTCATACTTTGAAATGAGTGCAGATAGATATGCTGTTTCTATAGAGCACTAATAGGAAACCATATATGGATTTTCAAATGGGGCAATTACTTTTGACCTTGATTGACCTTGAAACACTTTTTTTCTGTTTTCTTTTACGTCCATATTTGGTACCTATGGGTAATTAAAACCAGTACACATATAGGGCCTATTTACTACTTTATGTATGCTGCATGCTGGAAGTACCTTGCACTTTATGAGTGACCCTTCGGTTTGTTTTGTTACTACCTAAATTTGTTTTTATCTGATTAAAACATATTTTAATAGCATCTAATAGATTATTATTAAGTATCAAGTCTGCAATGTTAAATATGCTTTCTTGTATTTTCTGCATTTACCCATTATCTACTTCATCAATATATGACCTTCAATTTAACTCATTTTATTTTGCATGAGAGAAACACATGATAGTATGAAATGCTTCATCAAGCTCTGGATGTTCATCAAACTCATTGGGGCTTGACGGCTTACCAAAGGTCAGTACTGTGCAATCAAGTTAATGATGTAGATTAGAAACTTTGGACATGTCACCATGTCATGGCAAGATTCAAACTTTGTCATTACAATTTGCAATTCATTCCCCTGCCAAGCCACTCCTAATGAACCCTACTAATGCTCTAATCACTAAGTTATATTCCCTATAATTATTCAGAAATAATCTCCACATGCACAGTGCAGTTCCACACAGAGAACTTAGTCTTGTTGGTCTGCTGCCATTATTACTACTAGTCTATTAAAATTTCTGGACACATCCCAACAAAAACACACTGTGATGGTTAACCATGGTGGAAATCTTCAATTACGACCCATTGGGAACAAGGATGGAAAGCTTGTCCAAGAAAATTGGCAGATGATTGAATATACCAGCTGATTATGAAGATGCAAGTTATTATTGCCATAACTCACTCCTTATTAGAGGTCCCCCACTCGACAGGCAGATCATGAGCACCTTTATGGTTTGGCAATACACAATACAGTTTACCACCTGCTCTGAAATAATCATTTCGGTCTGGTTCGGATGTGAGAGGTACTCTAATCACTGGATATTCTCGCTGGGATGTTTGCTGTTATTTTTTGCCGGTGTAGGTTTCAGGCTGTGTGGGAGGATGAGGATAAATGTGTGATGGCATGGGAAAATCCTTCACAGTGAAAAATTTGGTCATTTTCTACTTCACTTATTTATTAATCTCAAACAGAAACAAAGGATTCCTATTCCACTGGGAGACGCCAACACACTGATTGTCTAGAAGCAACTGCTATGTACAGATTTAATTTAATATACTGTATGATGTGTAGAATACTAATAAAAATGCACTTCACTTAATTCAAGCACTTCTTGGTTTACAAGCATTAAATCCATAAAACTACAAAGAGGTCATTCCATAGGTTTGTGATAGAATTTATATCCCGGCGTAGGCTATTCCAAAATATTAATCTTCATTTTCTGACGCTATTCTTTTAATGACTTGCATTCATGCATCATGTCATTGTGATAAAAGGTCACTTTTCTCCTCACAGGCCTTTATGTTTTGGGCAAACTGTGCTTAGATTGGTATCTAGAGCTATCCATGTATCATTCATTTTTGACTGAAGCCCCTGTTTGAGCTGATAGCAAGCAGCCCCACAGCATGATGCTGCCACCACAATGCTACACCACTGATATGGTGCTCTTTGGATAATAAGCTGTCTTGTTCTGTTCCCAGGAAGTCTACCTTGGTTAAATAAATGAATGAATGAATAAAGTATATTTTAAATATGTAAGAAAACAGTAAACAAGGAACAGTACTTGTAAAAAAGAAACAATGACAACATAAATCAAATAAACAAATAAAGAAATGACTATAGAAAGAAATGACTATAGAAGAATAGGCTTGAAGACCTTGACACTATGTATAACAGGTATGAATTGGAAACCAATCCGACAAAAACTGCACTCTCTAAAGCATTATTGGCCATTTTTGATGAATTGACCCAGTTTTGATAGGCTGGTATGTGAGCCGTAAGGATCATTCAGCATAAATATAAAATAAATCTATAAAGAATCGGCACTGATAGAGTGTAAACAAGAAGTGTCTGTTGCGAATGTGGCGGTGGATGCGGTGGACAGCCTGTGAAAACATATTGTTCACGGGGGATACAATAATAATAATAATAATAATAATAATTGCACTCCTTATGACCTAAACCTGTGCATGGGGTAGCGAAATTGCATATGTGACTGTTGACCTTGGCACATTGACCTTGAACATATTAAGTTTGTCCAGTTTGTCCGACATTCTATAGATGGCTATTTTTGTGTCTAGATGTGTTTTTAAGAAAAGGTTTTCATTTAGCGACCCTACCCTCCCTACCCAACAGCCTAAATACATGAAGAATAAGATGAAATGCAGTTGATTCTGAGCACAATCCCATATCCCATTAAAAAAGAGTGCACACACTTACTACACAACAGATTATCAATTGTTTTCTTCTATTTCCAACTTAAGTAAAATTAGTAAAATTTCCAACTTAGTAAAATTCATGAATTTTTTTCTTTGTTTACTATATTATAGTAAGTATTACAAAAAGATCTGAGCCACACTCTCCTATAATTCCACCGACCTCGGGCTAGGCCTGTTGATTTTGAGGCATAGAGCTTATACTGGACCTCTGCCTGTCTCTCGGCTCTCCATCTGTCTGAGAAATTGGAGATTTGTATGGAGATCAGTGAGTATTTGGAGGAGATAAAAAGGGGAGAAGTTGCTTTCAGTCTCTCTCTCTCACACACACACACACACACACACACACACACACACACACACACACACACACACACACTGGCTGGCCGGTTAATGAATGGTCTGCATAATAGAGTAAATCCAGAAACTTTGCCTTTCCACCGTGCAGTCTCTTCTGTTCCATTACATCTAAGAGCCAGTAGCTGTCCCAGAGGGCAATTTAATTTGACCTCAGTACCAATTTTCATCCTTATGACCCTCAGAGGTTGATTCTTAAGAATCCTAACACTTAGAGTTAATATTCAGGCATGAAATATTATTTGTATTTGGCTCTATTAAAAAAACAGAGTTATTTCTGGTTTAAATATAAATTCCAGAGAATAGCGCAGTCTCCCAGTGCTCTATGCAGCAGTAAATCATCATCATGTCAATAATTGGAGAAGGAAAGTGACAATTTTGTTTAATCGTATGAATTAAATTGGACTCTGAGGATACAGGTTTGTATAATATACAACAGCTGATCTCTTCTTCATGGCTCAGCAAGCCAGTGAACGCCGAGGATCTTTCACTGTGTTTCCTAATGATTATTACATTTCTTCGGATAAACGGAGATGCTCTCTTGAACGTCCCTTTTAAAAGGTCGTTCTTCTTCATTATCCCAGTGACACAAAGCTGAAACATTATGCCATTCTGGCATAAATTGATTTGCTGGATCATTTTCTACAAATCATTGCTCATTCCTTCAGAAGGTTTCACAGTCTACATCACACGGAATGGTGGCATTAAATCAGAAAACAATGATACTGTTTCAGAATACTAGCTCGAGTTCTTGATAATGCACATGCTGCATGCTATTTAGTTACATAAGGGAGCTAATTAGCTAGAATTTACTATTGTAAATAGATCACACCAAAAGTCCAGTTTCACTGGGAAGCCTTTGAAATGAGCCAAAATGAAGCAAAGGCAAAGGTTATGGAGGATAAAGCATATATGCTATTTACTGATCCCCCCAAACACAACACATATGTTTTCATATATCATTACTTGAGTTATATGTGAGTAAAATGTTTCAAAATTCAAATGAACTTCAATGTTGATTCATTCATTCACTCACTTGGGTTGCATAGAGTCTATTTCAGCCGACTCTGGGCAAAGACTGGGTACACCCAGGCCAATACACACAACCATTCACACGCACACCTAGGGGCAATTTGGAACAGCCAAGCCTTTGGACTGTAGGAGGAAACCGGAGCACCCAGAGGAAACCCACACATGTACGGGGAGAACTTGCAGTCCTGAGCCCAGGACTCGAACGGCAGACATTGCTAACCACTACGCCGTCATGCTGCCCATGTAAGAATTAATAATGTCTAAAACAAATGTGAAAATTAAGCAATCATTTGCAAATATATTAATAGAAAAACGCCCGCTTTGCTTGTGAAAAGTCACAATATGAATACGTATGAAACACACTAAGCATACAGCCCAAACAATTGCACGCCTACACACACGGAAGAGAATATCCATTATTTTTGTTTATAAAATTATATATGCTTTCCTATAGTGCTCTCCTCAAATTTCCAGCATTTCCTCTGTACAAGAGCAGCCTGCGTCCTGAAAGACTGGCTAATAACCCACATGAACAGACCTAATGAAGTGGTTTGTTGAGATGTGCTATTCCATTTAAGAGAATAATGAATCCGGCTCTTGAGAACAACATGCTTTTTGCTTGGTTTCTGAAGCAGAGGATGAATTGAAGAGCTCTTCAGCGGGTCACATGCGCTGCTCTCCATATACTGCTCGGAGAAACGAGGTTATTCCTGGTAATCCTAGAGTTATGGTACTTCATGGGAGAGTCTTGATGAATGATCTTGCTGTGTGGGATGCTAGGATTTTTACTCAGGATTATGAGTTATGAACTGAGATTACCTGGTGTGGTGGCTATATCTGCTTTTGTTTGTTATAAAATGAACTGCTTCTCTGGTGAGGATTTTGTTATAAAGCAGAGCCAAAGCTCTGAAAATACTGGGCACTTGTGTGGTAGACTCCACTCTCTCCCTTCCTCCATCATTATCATCACCATCATCATAACGCCAACTGTGAATCAAGAATATCATAATGGCACTCATCTGTTCACTGCAGTTCCAGAGACTCCAGGAGAGAATCTACACTCTTTTCCATACCGCTTTAGCCTAATAGGGTGGCGGGGAGGCTGAAGTCTATTTCAGCCATCTCTGGGCGAAGATGGAGTACACTCTGAAAAGCTCACCAATCAATCACAGGGCCATCACACACACAACCATTCACACACTTTGGACCCTGGGAGGAAACCAGAGTACCCGGAAGAAACCCACACAAGCATGAGGAGCACCTTCAAACTCCACACACAAACATCCTCGCCAAGCATCATCATCGTCATCATCATCATCATTGTCATCATAACACAACTGCTTATCAAGCATCTTTTGCAAGAATTGCGCTCATCTGTTCAATGCAGTTCCAGAGACTCTTGGAGAGAATCTACACTCTCAGGAAAAAAAAACATAATCATACCTTTAAAAATATTAATAAAAAAATACCTTTCATCATCATCATCATCATCATTCTCCGGCCTCGGCTGAGATGTCACGCACCACTGACCGCCACATATCTCAGTCGGCCATTGCTGAAGGCAGGTCCTGCCGAGGTATTCCAGAGTCTCTGGACATTGTTGTGGGAAATGTCAGCTTTCTCAGATTTACTGGTAGCTGGCATGGGCTCCACAGTAAAAATCGAGAAACTGCCTTGAACTTGGTGTGATAGCAGTGCCCAGAAAAGAGCAGCCTTATTTGAATGACCTCGTACCTTTAGGAGTATAAGGCCTTGTAAATGGGCAGTATCCGCTA
>JAQMYF010000023.1:20269209-20279749 GCA_030014195.1 Neosilurus mollespiculum | reverse complement strand
ATTTCATGAGGTACAATAATGTGTCCTATGGGGTACTGTACTGTAGATTGTACCTTATGGACAGAAAGAGACCCTGACTATACTCCAGTATGCCAGTTGTTCTGAAGCTGTTCTGGCAGCTCAGGATGGCTCAACTCCTCACTAAATAGGAACACGTTGTCCCAAAACAGCTTGAACCCAGAGTACATTGCCCCCATTATCCTATGTGTTTACATAGCAGAAGCTAGATGGTCAACACGTAAGCAAACCACTGGAGAAGACCCGCCCATCTGCTGCAAAAGGTCGCAAAACAACCCAATAACCTAGATGGATGCTACAATGTACATGTAAATGATCCTACTTGTACTGAATTAATAATATCAAGGGAAATTTTGGCTCTGCATTTAACCTATCCAAAGTGGATGAGCACACACTTGGAGCAGTGGGCTGCCACACACTGCGGTGCCCGGAGAGCAGTTGGGGGTAAGGTGCCTTGCTCAAGGGCACTTCAGCCATGAAGTTCTGCCGACACACATTTTTCCTGCTGGTTCAGAAATTGAACCTGCGACCTCTAGGTCCCAATCCCACTACTATAACCATTCGACCACTGCTGCCTGCAATTGTGTTCAGACAGCAAGTTTTGACTGGAACAAAATGTTCAGGAACAACTTGCAACACCTCGAAAAGTGGAGCAATTTGCACTCACCAGTGTCAAGTAGTTCTGGCACAAATGTCCATGTGAAAGCAGCTTAAGACACTTTTCTTTGCTTTTAACTTGTCTACAGGGAGCACACCATCCATTCACACACACATCCCAAACTGGTGTTGGGAGCCAACACCAGAAAACCTTTTTAGCAGAAAAGTTTTAAGGTTTCAAGGACTTGAGATAAATCAAACTTAATGTTCTTTTGACTACAGAACTGCTCCATAGAGACACATTCACTGGGACTGGAAGCCTGCAGGACAGAACCGCTTGTACACACCAGGCACCACTTGATCAGAGACATTACCTTCTTTCAGATTTTACCCAGTCCAAGTGCTTTCATGGTTGAGTAGTTAAATCAGACCTATTTTACTATTTATAGATTCATTGACGATGTGATGTGCATTATTCACAAGATATTGTTATGCATAAACACAATTTTGTTGAGACAATAAGAACTCACAAGTTTGCCATTAAGGGAAACAGTATCACGCCAGCCGTGCAACATCTATTATTAATTCCTTGCCCTTCTCTCACACGCGGCAGGATATACACAGTGCGTTTTCAGTAGAATGCTGCATTCGCGTTTTACTCCAAACAACAAGCAAATTAATTTTTAATGCTGGAATATGGCATATGGAATAACTCGTTTTGGCACATGCTGTCACAGAGATTAATGATAACGAAGTCTCTAATCATAGTAATTACCTTACCACCAACTGCTAACACTACACATCTTTTTTTCCTCTCAAAATTTCCAACAACGTATCTCATTCCACTCGATTTATGTCTTAGACAGCTGGTAGACATCAAACACCCGGGTGCAAAATACTGAAACACTTCAATCCACGTTTCCAATTTAAGCAATGCTTTTAATATTACTGCAGGATATAAATTATTCACATATGTCCAGCTGATTATATAACAACCAAAAGAGATATTTGAGTGCAGACAGCTTGAGTGCTGCACTGTGTATTCGCCTATGAGTTGTTCATAAAAGAAAAACAATTAAAAAGCAATTTTAAATTAGAGAGGAACTTATAGAGTGCAAGGTACCTTCAGCAGACATCAGGGAGCTAAATAGGACCTATTTGAATACTGTTTTTCATCGCCCAAAATGTTTTGTGGTTCATAGACATGACCAGATTAGCAAAAACTTCTTGCCTAGGTTTTACAAGATGGCTAGGGTTTGACCTTTCAAGGTCACTTAAGGTCAAATGGAATTACGTGACGACTCCTCCACCTGGGTACTAGGTGTCCTTGTTGTTTTTTTCTCTTTGTATTTCTTACTTGTTGTTGGCGTTGGGTGGAGTGTCATCAGCTGAATGAACCACACCTGGGCCCAGTGTGTACTCCTTCTCACATTAACCCTCAGTCTGGAGTCCCGTGGGGCTGGGGGATGGTTCCTGGTCCCTGCCTACCTTGGTGGCAGCTGCAGTTTTCTTTTTGTTAGTTTTATTTGCTCCTGTGTTGATGGTTAGGTTGATTAATTTACTTTTCTTGTAAATACATTTTTCACTTTAATAGGCCATCTCCCTTCCTTGTCACGGTTGTTGACAATATATAATGTGCTCACATGCCCACACAGGCAACCCAATAAATGAAGACAATGGCAGAAAAAATACACACCGCTGCCGTTGGAGCTGAGTTCACTTCTCTGTACTCTGCACTAGCTCATTCAGTTATACATGCAAACATTTTCGGGGCTCCGCTTTTAGGTGGTGCTTAAATACTTATACTCTGAGGTATATACTCTGAGGGCATGTCTCATGTTTTCTGGCTTTGTTCATGGTGAATGAGGCAATAGAAGTCTGTCTCATGAGTGCCCGATCTCAGGCCCTTGTTATTATCTCCCACCCCTTGGGTTCCGTCCGTCCGTCTGTCTGTGTGTCACACTTTAGTTTCAGGACATTTACTTGCTGTGCTCTGCAGCTGGGGCTTTCAGTCTTGCTATGCTTGTTCCATATTGGCATATTATGAAATGATCCTTTCGGTGGGAGTGTCTGGACCCCTGTGGTATTTTTTTTTACTTGGTTTTGACTTCACAGGGGTCACACATTCTTTTACACATACACTCACACAGAATGAGATTCTGAGCATGTCCTGAGTGTGTGTTTGTGTCCTGTCTGTTGGCCAGTCTCTGGTCTGGAACTGTGTAGAAGGGATTCTCATCCACTGGGGTCAGATCGAACCCGAAAGGCTAGAATTGTTAAGTAGGTAATCAATTCTTAGAAACATAGGTTTCCCAAAAGCACTATCAAACATAATTTTAATCCCCAAATTACTTTAATTGAACCCAAGGACTACAGCAGATATCATAAAGACTGCTGTTATTCACAATATACAGAACATCTGTCTAACCCATGTTGTACTCTTCTACAACTCTGGACAAAGAACTCCCTGTCAATCACTTTCAATCTGTCCAACCAGAACACACGTGATGCTGATTCGTCTTTCAAGCCATCAGAGGAACATGACCTTTTCTGACTTCAGAATCTGCTCAATTTTCTCGTACAAGCTCTAGTTATTTATTGACTAACCATGTCACTGCTCTTCTCGCTGATGTAAATTTATATGCAATATTTCCTGTAAAGGGCATTCAAAAGATTGCTGCTTGCCTGCTTCGTATCTTGCCAAAGATCTCACATGTGACCCCATACTAAGGTCACGTCACTGGCTTCTTGTCTCGCCACTTTTTCTTGTCTGCGCCACTGTGCCGCCCGTTGTTGTATTCAGTTGGTAATAATTCATCCTAAGTATTTTATAAAGTATAATAATGTCACATAATGCTCTAATAATGAGCAATGTAGTGTCACTATCTATTATAATGAATAGCCACAACATTGTAACAACAGAGAAGTGCAGGTACCTCTCACTGCGGCCTGCAGGATGTGGGCGGAGCGGGATGTCATGCACTTACCATATATGCAAGCTACAAGGGAAATGATCATGGTTTGGGTTAGTGTTAGTGCACATCCTATAGCTGTCCTTACATAGTAAGTATGTGATATCTTGCTCTGCCCACATCCGGCCCCACCCCATCTTGCAGGCTTCAGTGCCCTCTCAGTTGGAGATCATGTGTTTGAATACTGATAATGCCAGAACCTATCCATCCATCCATCCACCCATGCGTATATCCATCCATTTCTGAGCCATTCTGAAAGGTTTTATCCTTCTAGGGCCTCGGGGAGGCTACCTTAGCCAACTCTGGGTACACTCTGAACAGCTCGCCAGTCCATCTCAGGGCAAACACACACAACCATTCACACTCACACTCACACCTAGGGGCAATTTGAAACAGCCAGTTAGTCTAATGTGCATGTATAGAGATTGTATGTGGAAACCAGTGTACCTGGAGAAAACCCATGCAAGCATGGGGAAACATGGAAACTTCACCCAGGAACGCCCTTGCCGAGCCCGGGACTCAAACCCAGAACCTTCTTACTGTGAGATGCCACTGTGCCAGAGCCTATCCATCACAGTGACACTGAACAGCATGAGCTCATATATGGAGAAGGGGGTAGATAGTGCTTGTGTTCATACAAGTACACTTGTGTTTTATTCATTCATTCATTCATTTTCTAAGCTGCTTAATCCTAATTAGGGTCACGGGGTGGCTGGTGCCTATCTCAGCCGACTCTGGGCGAAGGCGGAGTCTTGACTCTGTACAGCTCGCACGGCATCGCAGGGCAACGCACTCACAACCATTCACACTCACACTCACAGCTAGGAGTGTTTTTGGGAGGAAACCAGAGTACCCAGAGGAAACCCATGCAAGCACGGGGAGAACATGCAAACTCCACACAGAAATGCCCGCGAATCGAACCCGGGACCTTCTTGCCGTGAGGCGAACGTACCAACCACTAACCACCCCATTTGTATTTTAATTGCCCCACATAATTAACAGTTAGCATGTGTTTGATTATATTCCTCTGTGAGGAATGCTTCCTCTGCTTCCAGGTAATTCTACTCTTCTGGTACAGGAATTCTACAAACTGCAGCCTTTTTCTCATCGTTCACGCTTTCAGCCTCACAAGAGTCTCCGAGGCCTCTTTGGCTTTCCATATCCCTGTAGCCCATGTGCGCTCTGTAGTAGGAGGGGTGTCGCGGTGGTGCTGAGTTGAACAGCGCCTCTGCGTTCCTCCACCTGCAGTCGGGGCGCGAGACGAGTCAGGACGCGGTTCTCTCTCCATCTCTGTCCCAAAATCCTCCCGCGGGAATTACCGGCGATTCCACAGGAACTGCTTGAAAATGAAAGTCGGCTTCGTTCTTCCTCTGATGTGCGCTTTAGTCCTGAAAAGCTCACCGGTAAGAACCGAATGCGATCAGACGTTGCTGAAGTTCAGGTGCGCTCGTGCGGTTTATTCCTCTTGGAGAGCTGATGCGCCACTTTCCTCATTCATTCCTTTTGGCGCAAGTTTTATTCCGTCCCGTGTGCTTTTTTTTTTTTTTTTTTTTTTTTAAATTTTTAACATTTAAATTTTTTTTAAACAAGTAAGTGGGAAACTATCATATTGCGCTGATATTTTGAAAATATTAAATAAAAATCCAGGCTTGTTCGGTGCCTGACAGCAGGAAGGTCATGGGTTCGAGTCCCTGGCTCAGCAAGGAGTTTGCATGTTCATTTTGTGCTTGCCAGGGTCTCATCCGGGTACTCTGGTTTCCTCCTACAGTTCAAAGACATGCAGGTTAGGCTAATTGGCTGATCCAGATTGCACCAGTGTGAATCGGTTGGGTGTGTTGCCCTGTGCTGGACTGTTGAACTGTTCATAGTGTACATGCCTTCACCCACAGGCGGCTAAGATAGGCTTTAGCCTCCCTGCGACCCTAGTAAGGATTAAGCAGTATAGCAAATGAGTAAAATTAAACAATCAAACAAATGACAGATTGAATGCTTGGGACTTGGGGTAGTGGTTTTGTTATTGTGATGGAACAAGTTAAGGATGTCTAGATGAACTTGACTCTCGCATTAATTATTATTATTATTTTTTTTTTTAACAGTCATCTCGTTTAAGCTCAACTTTGTCTTTTTGTTTTCCCTTACAGACAAATCCCACTCATTTATCATGTATTCATTTGTTTATCATATGGGCGGCAGCCGTAACCTAATGGTTAGAGAAGCGGATTTGGGGACTGAAAGGTCGCTGGTTCGAACCAGCAGGGAAAATGTGTGGCGTTGGGCGAGTGAGCTGCACCTTTCCTTCCTCCACCTTCATGGCTGAAATGCCCTTGAGCAAGGCATCTAACCCCCAACTGCTCTCCGGGCGTCCCCAATGTGTGTGGCAGCCCACTGCTCCGAGAGTGTTTGTGCTCACTGTTTACGTGTGTGTGTGTGTGTGTGTGCTCACTTTGGATGGGTTAAATGCAGAGACGATAATCTCTCTTGCAAGACCACTTGGGAATACCAGGTGCTGTGTATGTTTGGGAAAAGAGCTGGCCACCTACCCAGTAAAAACTGGAGAATAGAGAACACACTGAGAATAGAGTCGCCTAGAGTCTGATTCGACTGAAGGTGACTGATTCGACTGACTCCTGATGATCATAGCAATATATGAAGCTTCCCACTTTAGTGAAGCACACCATTGTTCAGGATGTTGCAGAATTACAGTTTCCTTTCACTGGAACTTAAAGGTATAAACCTGTTCTAGTGTGACAATGTATTTATGCACAAAGCAAACCCCATGAACACATTATGAGGCTGCAGAGCCCTGACCTCAACCCCACTGAGCATCTTCAGGATGAACTGGAATGCTGGCTGCACCTCAGGGCTCTACAAGAGATGCCAGTGCCTGACTGCACCAATCCTCTTGTGGCTGAATGAACACATTCCCCCACAGCTACGATCACAAATCTACGGGAAAGCCTTCCCTGATGCGTAGAGGTGGTTATTACAGTTATTAAGGGGAGGTCAATCTCAGTTTAATGCCCATGGATTAGGAATGGGATTTCCACCAATCAGGCATGAGTAAGGTGGTCAGGTGTCCACAAGGCTTTTTAAAGCTATTTAAAAAAACACAACAAAACAAAAAGGTGTAGTTCAATGTAATGATGATCATCATCTGCCAAACCACTTAATCCTACTATGAGGGCTGCGGGGAGGCCGCGGGGTACACCTTGAACAGCTTGCCGGACCACTCCAGGGCAACACATACACAACCATTTACAGTCAGACTCACACCTTGTGGCAGTTTAAAACAGCCAGTTAGCCTAATATGCATGTCTCTGGATTATGGGAGGAAACTAGTGTACTTCGAGGAAACCCAAGGCAGCCGTAGCCTAATGGTTAGAGAAGCAGCTTTGAGATCGAAAGGTTGCTAGTTTGATTCTCGATCCAACAGGAAAACTGTGTGGTGGTGGGGGGAGTGAGCTGCACCTTTCCTTCCTCCACCCTCATGGCTGAAGTGCCCTTGAGCAAGGCACCGAACCCCCAACTGCTCTCGGGGTGTGAGAAGGCCCCAATGTGTGTGGCAGCCCACTGCTCCATTTGTGTGAGCTCACTGTTTACGTGTGTGCTCACTTTGGATGGGTTAAATTCAGAGGTAATAATTTCCCTTGAGAAATTAATACATTATGGCAAAATTAAAATAAATAAATAAATAAAGTATGGGAAGAACATGCAAACTCCACACAGAAACGTCCGAGTCGAGTGAGTTTAGTTTAAGTTTCCTGACAGTGTACGGAGTGCCGAAAAACCACGTGTATAATTTCATAAGAAAGGTTCATGTGACATTACATGTGGCTAGTCATGATGTGTACCCAGAAGTCCCCATAAAGTAGGGGTATAAACATCGTTTGGTAACCATTAAAAGGTTAATTAAATAAAAATGTGTAATTCAAGTTTTTCTTTTATAGTGTGTTTGATTCATGACAAAGCTAATCATCAGTCAGCATGTGCTTATTTACTATCATTTACCCACTCACTTATTTGCCGAACTTCTTAATCCTATTAGGGCCACGGGGCCATCTCAGCCAACTCTGGGTGAGGGCAGGGTACACCCTGAACAGCATGCCAAACTATTGCAGGGCCACCATGTCCATGGCAACTTGGAACAGCCAGTTAGCCTAACCTGCTTGTTTTTGAACTGTGGAAGGAGACCGGAACACCTGGAGAAAACCCCAGTAAGCACAGGGAGAACATACAAACTTCACATAAAAACGTGCTCACCATGGCCGGAACTCAAACTGAGGACCTTCTAGCTGCTTCACGATCTGAATTCAGAGTTGCAGTATTTATAATAGATTCATTTATTCAATTATCAATTATTAAGACAGTGGCCTGATTTACGGGTCCTGTGGTCCACCTTTGGGCCCAAATGGTTTCGGATGCCCTTTCTGCACCTGTCTTAAATCCCTATGTCCTGAATTTTTTTTTAATGTAAAGATGTTACCCTAAGCTTGACAAACAAACACTTGGAACACACCTATAAAATAAGCATTAAATAGTTTTTTTTAAGCAAATCTGAGACCCAAGTGCAACTAGTGTGTATGAGTTGGCATGAAATGACCCGGATGTAGGTGGCACGGTGGCGTAGTGTCCGCGTCACAGCAAGAAGGCCTGGGTTGGATTCCCAGCTTGGGCGTTTCCGTGTGGAGTTTGCATGTTCTCCCTGTGCTTGCATGTGTTTCCCCCCGGTATTCCGGTTTCCTCCCACAGTCAAAAACATGCGCAGTAGGTATATTGGCTGTTCCAAATCGCCCCTAGGTGTGGGTGTGAATGGTTGTGTGTTGCCCTACAATGGCCTGGCGAGCTGTCCAGGGTGTACCCCGCCCTTGCCCAGAGTCGGTTGAGATGGGCGCCAGCCTCCCCGCAACCCTAATTAGGATTAGGCGGCTTAGAAAATGAATGAATGACCCAGAAGTCTTTTCGTTTTGTAACCTTTAGATTTCAGATTCACCCACTTATTTGCCGAACCATTTACTCCAAGTTGGGTCGCAGGGAAGCTGGAGCCGACACTGGACGAAAGTGTGGTACACCCTGTACGGTTCGCCAGACACACACAACCATTCACACCCACATCCACACCTATTGGCAATTTGGAACAGCCACTTAGCCTAACATGCAGGTCTTTGAACTGTGGAAAGAAACCTGAGTACCCAGAGAAAAGCAAGCATGGGGAGAACATGCACACTCCATACAGAAACGCCCTCGCCAAGCCCAGGACTTAAACCCAAGACCTTCTACCTATGAGGTGGACGTGCTAACTGCTACACCACTGTGACGCCAGATTTCAGTTTCAATAGAGTTTATTTAACACGTACAATTTATACACATACACATGTAGTGAAACATGTAGTGAAATTTACTGCAAGTCACTCCTCAGAATGTGCTGCGTTAAATAAAATAAAGATTTAAAGTAAAATAGATAAAATATGTACAGGGTGTGCCCCGCCCTCGCCCAGAGTCGGCTGAAATGGGCGCCAGCCTCCCCGCGACCCTAATTAGGAATAAGCGGTTCAAAAAATGAATGAATGAATAGATAAAATATAGCAACTAAACAAATCTAAAGTCTGTGTGTGGAAAATAAATATGTAAACACCTGAAATTTACAGCTTGTGGAAAGGCAGCGGAAGCATCGTAGATAAGCACGGCTGTGCAGCTGGCACGATCATGAGTTGAATATGATCATGAGCTGAATATGATCATGAGCTGAATATTATAATGAGTTGAATATTTTAATGAGTTGAATATGATGAGTTGAATATTATCATGAGTCGAATATGATAATGAGTTGAATATTATAATGAGTTGAATATGATGAGTTGAATATGATAATGGGTTGAATATTATAATGAGTTAATGAGTTGAATATTGTAATGAGTTGAATAAGATAATGAGTTGAATATGATAATGAGTTGAATATTATAATGAGTTGAATATGATGAGTTGAATATGATAATGGGTTGAATATGATAATGAGTTGCTATGCAGGACTACAGTAATTGACGATACCAGGGTTTACAGTCTTTGAGGTGCAGAGAGCAAAAGCATGTCCTGATTGAGCATAAAAACTTCTGAGTTTTTCTGTTCTGGTCATGAGGTTGTGGAACCATTGTTTGAAACAGACCTGAGCAGTTCCTGGGGTGGAAAGAGTCCCTAATGATTTTGATTGCTCTGGTCCTGCAGTGCCTGGTGTAAATTTCCTGCAGAGGTAGCAGAGCTGATTTGATGGTGTAGTGTATATTGTGCTGCTTTATTTTGCTTGTCCTTGTAATCATGTGTTAATTATCCCTTACAGGGTTCTCTAGGAACTGTAAGTGACCTATATACAGTCAAGTCAATAAACATTTGCACAGGCTGTACTTGTTTTTGCTGTCATACACAGAAGATTGGTATTCAAAATAAGGCACATGAACTTAAATAGCTAAGACTTACAGATTTGAGGTTATCAGTAGGAATTACAGTACTTTTATTATGCCTCATATCCCCTGTCCCGTTCAGAGACCAAAAGTAACTATATAATCATAATCATTAAAGGAAACTGGTCACCTTAACCTTGCATGAATGCTGAACACATTAAACCGTATCTTATTCAACAGCAGCGTGTGCTTAAAGTACTTATGTGGACGTGCTTAGGTCCCATAGAAATTGTGGAGAGCATATGAGTGACGCCCGCTGTAACTCCGCCTGTTGTAACTCCGCCCGTTGTAACTCCACCCATCCACCCGAAGTCAGGCCTTCCATATATGGTAAAACACTCTTCTGTGCGACTTTCGATGTTTCTTTAGGGAAGCACTCGTAAAAATAATGTCGATGTGGACGTGTTAAGGTACTACAGTCCTAGAAATACACTCACCGGCCACTTTATTAGGTACACCATGCTAGTAACGGGTTGGACCCCCTTTTGCCTTCAGAACTGC